>OY987184.1:7321377-7820905 GCA_963920625.1 Dinocampus coccinellae | reverse complement strand
TTTTCATTTATTTATTTGATTCGAATTTAAAACTTTGAAGTTTTTAATCTAACTCCTTCGAGAAATCCACGTGTTGTGTAGAAGTAATTTTCTATAATTTTCATCGAGGATATCATGTGCCCAAAATTGAATGATTTATTTGAATACACATTATGAAGTCTCTCAGATGATGTTGTGCAACCATTCAATAATGAATAATGAATGTAAATAATCATGATTATATGACACTTAAAAACAATATTCCCTAACTGCAGAATGAATAATTCTCAAAACATATTTTCATAAATCGAACAATATGTTCATTCACAGTTACTCATGTCGGAATATGATCAAATAGGTATTTAACCATAAACTAAGAAAGAGTTTTTATAATTGAGATTTTGTAGATACATGAGAAAAAAAGGCAACAAATCCGATCGCGCCATTGTTGAACGTCGTAGAAACCAAACTATCATAAATGAAGATTAAAAGACAGATTATACCTGTTCTGGTGTTGAAATTATTATTGCTGTCTCATTCTTATTGTACTCAAACTATGAAGGAATTCCCCCTTTATACAACTTTTTTTCGTTGGAGATTTTGACGAACTTATTTATGAAGAGCAAATATGTTTCGAATAAAAGTTGGTCCAATACTTCGAATTTACTGTGGATATTTTTTTTTCGTGGAAGAAAAGATATACGAAATAATGAAACGGACTGCAAAATAATTGCAACTATTATAACTTCAAATAATTTTTGAGAATGTTCTTTCACAGAGGGACTCGCAAATGATTGAATTCGTTTTATTCTTAAATTCAATTTCATCATTGGACATTTAAATTTACGACAAACAAGAAAATCAACACCAGATAAAAATATATTTTCGAGCAAAGACACTCAGGTAGATGTTCCCAAATACTCTCCCCCATGCTTCTTATTCTATTACTTATTTCGACTCGTTGATATCATCGATCCATTCCTCCATGATATGAGTGAAAATAAATCAATTCATTTGAATAAATCAATGACAATATGTGTGAACATGTTGATTTTTTATTTGCAATATCCGTCAATGAAAATTCGACAAACGAAAAACGAATTATTTTTCAATGATCCGCTTGAATCTTTATGAATAAAAAACCGCATTATTTTTGCGAATGATGCTTCTCAGAGACTCGCAAATAATCCATTTCAATTTTGTAACATTCAATCTCATCATTGGACATTTAAATTTTCGACAAACAAGAAAATCGACACCAGATAAAAATATATTTTCGAGCAAAGACATTCAGGTAGATGTTCCCAAATACTCTCCCCCATGCTTCTTATTCTATTATTTATTTCGACTCGTTGATATCATCGATCCATTCCTCCATGATATGAGTGAAAATAAATCAATTCATTTGAATAAATCAACGACAATATGTGTGAACATGTTGATTTTTTATTTGCAATATCCGTCAATGAAAATTCGACAAACGAAAAACGAATTATTTTTCAATGATCCGCTTGAATCTTTATGAATAAAAAACCGCATTATTTTTGCGAATGATGCTTCTCAGAGACTCGCAAATAATCCATTTCAATTTTGTAACATTCAATCTCATCATTGGACATTTAAATTTACGACAAACAAGAAAATCAACACCAGATAAAAATATATTTTCGAGCAAAGACACTCAGGTAGATGTTCCCAAATACTCTCCACCATGCTTCTTATTCTATTACTTATTTCGACTCGTTAATATCATCGATCTATTTTTCCATGATATGAGCGAAAATAAATCAAACCATTTGAATAAATCAATGACAATATGTGTGAACATGTTGATTTTTTATTTGCAATATCCGTCAATGAAAATTCGACACACAAAAAACGAATTTTTTTCCAATGATCCGCTTGAATCTTTATGAATAAAAAAATGCATCATTTTTGCGAGTGTTGCTTCTCAGAGACTCGCAAATAATCCAGTTCAATTTTGTAACATTCAATCTCATCATTGGACATTTAAATTTTCGACAAACAAGAAAATCGACACCAGATAAAAATATATTTTCGAGCAAAGACACTCAGGTAGATGTTCCCAAATACTCTCCCCCATGCTTCTTATTCTATTACTTATTTCGACTCGTTGATATCATCGATCTATTTTTCCATGATATGAGTGAAAATAAATCAAACCATTTAAATAAATCAATGACAATATGTGTGAACATGTTGATTTTTTATTTGCAATATCCGTCAATGAAAATTCGACAAACGAAAAACGAATTATTTTTCAATGATCCGCTTGAATCTTTATGAATAAAAAACCGCATTATTTTTGCGAATGATGCTTCTCAGAGACTCGCAAATAATCCATTTCAATTTTGTAACATTCAATCTCATCATTGGACATTTAAATTTACGACAAACAAGAAAATCAACACCAGATAAAAATATATTTTCGAGCAAAGACACTCAGGTAGATGTTCCCAAATACTCTCCACCATGCTTCTTATTCTATTACTTATTTCGACTCGTTAATATCATCGATCTATTTTTCCATGATATGAGTGAAAATAAATCAAACCATTTGAATAAATCAATGACAATATGTGTGAACATGTTGATTTTTTATTTGCAATATCCGTCAATGAAAATTCGACACACAAAAAACGAATTTTTTTCCAATGATCCGCTTGAATCTTTATGAATAAAAAAATGCATCATTTTTGCGAATGATGCTTCTCAGAGACTCGCAAATAATCCATTTCAATTTTGTAACATTCAATCTCATCATTGGACATTTAAATTAACGACAAACAAGAAAATCAACACCAGATAAAAATATATTTTCGAGCAAAGACACTCAGGTAGATGTTCCCAAATACTCTCCCCCATGCTTCTTATTCTATTACTTATTTCGACTCGTTAATATCATCGATCTATTTTTCCATGATATGAGTGAAAATAAATCAAACCATTTGAATAAATCAATGACAATATGTGTGAACATGTTGATTTTTTATTTGCAATATCCGTCAATGAAAATTCGACAAACGAAAAACGAATTATTTTTCAATGATCCGCTTGAATCTTTATGAATAAAAAACCGCATTATTTTTGCGAATGATGCTTCTCAGAGACTCGCAAATAATCCATTTCAATTTTGTAACATTCAATCTCATCATTGGACATTTAAATTTACAACCAACAAGAAGATTGACACCAGATGAAAATATATTTTCGAGCAAAGACACTCAGGCAGATATTTCCAAAAAATGTTTATCATTATGCCAATACTCATAGTTTTATGTGTTTCATTTATGATCCTTATGTTTTTTTTTTGTGAATTTTTTTGCTTCAGAGTTTTTATAATTGAGATTTTGTAGATACATGAAGAAAAAAAGGCAACAAATCCGATCGCACCATTGTTGAACGTCGTAGCAACTAAACTGTCATAAATGAAGATTCGAAGACAGATTATACTTGTTTTGGTGTTAAAATTATTATTGCTGTCTCATTCTTATCGTATTTAAACTATGGCGGAATTCCCCCTTTATACAACTTTTTTTCGTTGGAGATTTTGACGAACTTATTTATGAAGAGCAAATATGCTTCGAATAAAAGTTGGTCCATTACTTCGAATTTACTGTGGATATTTTTTTTTTTCGTAAAAGAAAAGATATACGAAATAATGAAACGGACTGCAAAATAATTGCAACTATTATAACTTCAAATAATTTTTGAGAATGTTCTTTCACAGAGAGACTCGCAAATGATTGAAATCGTTTTATTCATAAATTCAATTTCATCATTGGACATTTAAATTTACAACAAACAAGAAAAATGACACCAGAAAAAAATATATTTTCGAACAACGACACTCAGGTAGATGTTCCCAAATACTCTCCCCCATGCTTCTTATTCTATTACTTATTTCGACTCGTTGATATCATCGATCCATTCCTCCATGATATGAGTGAAAATAAATCAATTCATTTGAATAAATCAATGACAATATGTGTGAACATGTTGATTTTTTATTTGCAATATCCGTCAATGAAAATTCGACACACAAAAAACGAATTATTTTTCAATGATCCGCTTGAATCTTTATGAATAAAAAACCGCATTATTTTTGCGAATGATGCTTTTCAGAGACTCGCAAATAATCCATTTCAATTTTGTAACATTCAATCTCATCATTGGACATTTAAATTTTCGACAAACAAGAAAATCGACACCAGATAAAAATATATTTTCGAGCAAAGACACTCAGGTAGATGTTCCCAAATACTCTCCCCCATGCTTTTTATTCTATTACTTATTTCGACTCGTTGATATCATCGATCTATTTTTCCATGATATGAGTGAAAATAAATCAAACCATTTAAATAAATCAATGACAATATGTGTGAACATGTTGATTTTTTATTTGCAATATCCGTCAATGAAAATTCGACAAACGAAAAACGAATTATTTTTCAATGATCCGCTTGAATCTTTATGAATAAAAAAATGCATCATTTTTGCGAGTGTTGCTTCTCAGAGACTCGCAAATAATCCATTTCAATTTTGTAACATTCAATCTCATCATTGGACATTTAAATTTTCGACAAACAAGAAAATCGACACCAGATAAAAATATATTTTCGAGCAAAGACACTCAGGTAGATGTTCCCAAATACTCTCCCCCATGCTTCTTATTCTATTACTTATTTCGACTCGTTGATATCATCGATCTATTCCTCCATGATATGAGTGAAAATAAATCAAACCATTTGAATAAATCAATGACAATATGTGTAAAAATGTTGATTTTTTATTTGCAATATCACCCGAATTTAAACAAGACAATCGTCACTAGAAAATATCATATTTTTGAACAAAAACACTCAAATAAACAACTGAATATTCAACTTTCAAAAGCGAATATTCTTACAAAATTTCATTCAAATAATATCCAAACAACAAATGATTATCTTACAACTAATCCGACGCAGGTAAACGAATCCCTCGACGGATCACCTCGATCGTGTCTGCTGTCCTGCTTCAAGTCCCCTTCTATGTATTTCTTCTCGGAGGTCAAATACTGCAACATGAATAAAAACATACATAAAATATTAGATGAATACAACAAGTAATCAATAGAATCAATATCTTTAGTTCATACTTAACTTTTTCGGGTCTCCACCTGCCTGGAAAACAAAAAAAGCAATTTTTTTAAATAATCTATATTGATATTCATCAATCGAAATGTAAATAATGGTACTTATCTCAAATAGTGGGGATTGGTGTTCCTCGTCAGACCCTGATCCAGTGTGATTATGCAGAATCATCTACAAGTTTGAGATCTGAAAATTGGGAGAAATAAAAATTAGTATCCTATCGAACATTTGTATTGGAAAAAAAATTAATGAATAAGAAATAAATAAACAAAAAAAGATGAACCATCCTAGTTTTCATTGAAAATACTCACATTTTCACATCCATTGTTGAAAATGTCCCCCGTCTTGCTCAATGCATAATTGACACCGCTTCAATAAATTCCGTATCGTTCTCTTGTAAACGTCCGGTGTTATCCCTTTTTGAGCTTCTACAATGCGTCGTCGAAGTTCCTCTTCGCTGTCGATGGGTGTTTTGTATACTCGATCCTTTAAGTAGCCCCACAAAAAATAATCCAGGGGATTCAAATCCGGTGATCGTGGTGGCCAATTGATTATCCCACCTCTTCCGATGAAACGGTCTCCAAAGTGCCTTTGGAGACATCGCTGGGCTTTTACCGAAGTGTGCGCTGGAGCACCATCGTGCTGAAAACATATCTTCTGATATGTTTCCCGCGTTATACCAGCGGCTCTGCTGAGGGGCCAGAGACGTCTACTGATGAAATCCGTATATTTTTTTGCGTTCAATGATCCTTGGAATTCATGAAACCCGACCTGCAATATAGAAAAAAAAATTGTCGTTTTTAATAAATATGCGGAAAAAAAAATGATTAAAAAAAAAAAAGATTATATTGAATCGCAAATAACTATAGCGGCAAAATTCATCCTTACCATTTTATTCCCCATCATTCCTGCCCATAAGTTGATTTTGAAGCGTCCCTGCACGCTTTTTCCGTCGTCGATCATACGGGGATTTGTCTTGGCATAATAATGCCGGTTGCGCCTGTTGAACGGTCCATTCCTTGAGAAGGTGCATTCGTCCGAAAATAATATATTATCCAAGAATCCCAGGTTGGCTTTCACTTGATCCAGAAGCCATTTACAGAAGTCGCGCCTCGCAGGATAATCCTTCGCCTCCAATCGTTGGACGCGCATGAATTTGTAGGGGTGGTAACCTGCTTCGCTGATGATTGTATGCACCGTCGTTTTCGACGTGTGCATCAATGTAGCCAAAGCCCGAATACTAATCTGAGGATTAGCTTCGAGCTGCCTAATGACGCGTTTTTCGCGCGCAACCGTCAGCACCTTTTTATATTTTCCGCCATTCTGATCAGGCATCGGATTGCTTTTTTCGCGGACCCGCCGATCAGCGGCAATGAAAACACGGTGATCAGGATGAGCGCGCTCGGGATATTCCTCGCGATACATTCTGGCTGCAAGTCGCCCGTTACCCCTTGCTTCACGATACACTCGAACCATATCGTGGTATTCATTGGCAGTATAAATTTGTTTCACCATGGCTGAAAAAAACAAAACACAAGACACAAAACGACACAAAAAAAGAAAAAAAATTGAAAATGAAAAATCCTCGGGGATCTAAAAAAAATGATTATACGAATATGAATGACAAATGAAATAATTATTGATCAATATAACGATCAGGTATACAAATCCTTATTGATGAGGTTGTCACTGGCAAGAACGAATATCGTGATGTTTCCGAAAGGGAGAACAAGTCAGGAGTGGAAAGAGATGAGGAATTGTGGGGGTTTAAATACCTCAGAAACGATTGAAACATGTGGCGAACTCTCATTACGCTACCGGATTGAAGACTAGAAAAAAAACATCATATATTTTTATCTCAATGAGGGATTTAATGGTATAACACAGCCGAAATACAGAACTGTCGAAATTCCACGGTAGTAAATTCAATACAGATGCTGGTACCATAAAAGCTGGAAAAAATTCACGAAAAAAACATGAAAATCATAAATGAAACTTATAAAACTATGAGTATTGGCATAATGATAAACAATTGTTGAGGATATCTACCTGAGTGTCTTCGCTCGAAAAAATATTTTCATCTGGTGTCAATCTTCTTGTTGGTTGTAAATTTAAATGTCCAATGATGAGATTGAATGTTACAAAATTGAACTGGATTATTTGCGAGTCTCTGAGAAGCAACACTCGCAAAAATGATGCATTTTTTTATTCATAAAGATTCAAGCGGATCATTGGAAAAAAATTCGTTTTTTGTGTGTCGAATTTTCATTGACGGATATTGCAAATAAAAAATCAACATGTTAACACATATTGTCATTGATTTATTTAAATGGTTTGATTTATTTTCACTCATATCATGGAAAAATAGATCGATGATATCAACGAGTCGAAATAAGTAATAGAATAAGAAGCATGGGGGAGAGTATTTGGGAACATCTACCTGAGTGTCTTTGCTCGAAAATATATTTTTATCTGGTGTCGATTTTCTTGTTTGTCGAAAATTTAAATGTCCAATGATGAGATTGAATGTTACAAAATTGAACTGGATTATTTGCGAGTCTCTGAGAAGCAACACTCGCAAAAATGATGCATTTTTTTATTCATAAAGATTCAAGCGGATCATTGGAAAAAAATTCGTTTTTTGTGTGTCGAATTTTCATTGACGGATATTGCAAATAAAAAATCAACATGTTCACACATATTGTCATTGATTTATTCAAATGGTTTGATTTATTTTCACTCATATCATGGAAAAATAGATCGATGATATTAACGAGTCGAAATAAGTAATAGAATAAGAAGCATGGGGGAGAGTATTTGGGAACATCTACCTGAGTGTCTTTGCTCGAAAATATATTTTTATCTGGTGTTGATTTTCTTGTTTGTCGTAAATTTAAATGTCCAATGATGAGATTGAATGTTACAAAATTGAAATGGATTATTTGCGAGTCTCTGAGAAGCATCATTCGCAAAAATAATGCGGTTTTTTATTCATAAAGATTCAAGCGGATCATTGAAAAATAATTCGTTTTTCGTTTGTCGAATTTTCATTGACGGATATTGCAAATAAAAAATCAACATGTTCACACATATTGTCATTGATTTATTCAAATGGTTTGATTTATTTTCACTCATATCATGGAACAATAGATCGATGATATCAACGAGTCGAAATAAGTAATAGAATAAGAAGCATGGGGGAGAGTATTTGGGAACATCTACCTGAGTGTCGTTGTTCGAAAATATATTTTTTTCTGGTGTCATTTTTCTTGTTTGTTGTAAATTTAAATGTCCAATGATGAAATTGAATTTATGAATAAAACGATTTCAATCATTTGCGAGTCTCTCTGTGAAAGAACATTCTCAAAAATTATTTGAAGTTATAATAGTTGCAATTATTTTGCAGTCCGTTTCATTATTTCGTATATCTTTTCTTTTACGAAAAAAAAAAATATCCACAGTAAATTCGAAGTAATGGACCAACTTTTATTCGAAGCATATTTGCTCTTCATAAATAAGTTCGTCAAAATCTCCAACGAAAAAAAGTTGTATAAAGGGGGAATTCCGCCATAGTTTAAATACGATAAGAATGAGACAGCAATAATAATTTTAACACCAAAACAAGTATAATCTGTCTTCGAATCTTCATTTATGACAGTTTGGTTGCTACGACGTTCAACAATGGTGCGATCGGATTTGTTGCCTTTTTTTCTTCATGTATCTACAAAATCTCAATTATGAAAACTCTGAAGCAAAAAAATTCACAAAAAAAAACATAAGGATCATAAATGAAACACATAAAACTATGAGTATTGGCATAATGATAAACATTTTTTGGAAATATCTGCCTGAGTGTCTTTGCTCGAAAATATATTTTCATCTGGTGTCAATCTTCTTGTTGGTTGTAAATTTAAATGTCCAATGATGAGATTGAATGTTACAAAATTGAAATGGATTATTTGCGAGTCTCTGAGAAGCATCATTCGCAAAAATAATGCGGTTTTTTATTCATAAAGATTCAAGCGGATCATTGAAAAATAATTCGTTTTTCGTTTGTCGAATTTTCATTGACGGATATTGCAAATAAAAAATCAACATGTTCACACATATTGTCATTGATTTATTCAAATGGTTTGATTTATTTTCACTCATATCATGGAAAAATAGATCGATGATATTAACGAGTCGAAATAAGTAATAGAATAAGAAGCATGGGGGAGAGTATTTGGGAACATCTACCTGAGTGTCTTTGCTCGAAAATATATTTTTATCTGGTGTTGATTTTCTTGTTTGTCGTTAATTTAAATGTCCAATGATGAGATTGAATGTTACAAAATTGAAATGGATTATTTGCGAGTCTCTGAGAAGCATCATTCGCAAAAATGATGCATTTTTTTATTCATAAAGATTCAAGCGGATCATTGGAAAAAAATTCGTTTTTTGTGTGTCGAATTTTCATTGACGGATATTGCAAATAAAAAATCAACATGTTCACACATATTGTCATTGATTTATTCAAATGGTTTGATTTATTTTCACTCATATCATGGAAAAATAGATCGATGATATTAACGAGTCGAAATAAGTAATAGAATAAGAAGCATGGTGGAGAGTATTTGGGAACATCTACCTGAGTGTCTTTGCTCGAAAATATATTTTTATCTGGTGTTGATTTTCTTGTTTGTCGTAAATTTAAATGTCCAATGATGAGATTGAATGTTACAAAATTGAAATGGATTATTTGCGAGTCTCTGAGAAGCATCATTCGCAAAAATAATGCGGTTTTTTATTCATAAAGATTCAAGCGGATCATTGAAAAATAATTCGTTTTTCGTTTGTCGAATTTTCATTGACGGATATTGCAAATAAAAAATCAACATGTTCACACATATTGTCGTTGATTTATTCAAATGAATTGATTTATTTTCACTCATATCATGGAGGAATGGATCGATGATATCAACGAGTCGAAATAAATAATAGAATAAGAAGCATGGGGGAGAGTATTTGGGAACATCTACCTGAATGTCTTTGCTCGAAAATATATTTTTATCTGGTGTCGATTTTCTTGTTTGTCGAAAATTTAAATGTCCAATGATGAGATTGAATGTTACAAAATTGAAATGGATTATTTGCGAGTCTCTGAGAAGCATCATTCGCAAAAATAATGCGGTTTTTTATTCATAAAGATTCAAGCGGATCATTGAAAAATAATTCGTTTTTCGTTTGTCGAATTTTCATTGACGGATATTGCAAATAAAAAATCAACATGTTCACACATATTGTCATTGATTTATTCAAATGAATTGATTTATTTTCACTCATATCATGGAACAATAGATCGATGATATCAACGAGTCGAAATAAGTAATAGAATAAGAAGCATGGGGGAGAGTATTTGGGAACATCTACCTGAGTGTCGTTGTTCGAAAATATATTTTTTTCTGGTGTCATTTTTCTTGTTTGTTGTAAATTTAAATGTCCAATGATGAAATTGAATTTATGAATAAAACGATTTCAATCATTTGCGAGTCTCTCTGTGAAAGAACATTCTCAAAAATTATTTGAAGTTATAATAGTTGCAATTATTTTGCAGTCCGTTTCATTATTTCGTATATCTTTTCTTTTACGAAAAAAAAAAATATCCACAGTAAATTCGAAGTAATGGACCAACTTTTATTCGAAGCATATTTGCTCTTCATAAATAAGTTCGTCAAAATCTCCAACGAAAAAAAGTTGTATAAAGGGGGAATTCCGCCATAGTTTAAATACGATAAGAATGAGACAGCAATAATAATTTTAACACCAAAACAAGTATAATCTGTCTTCGAATCTTCATTTATGACAGTTTGGTTGCTACGACGTTCAACAATGGTGCGATCGGATTTGTTGCCTTTTTTTCTTCATGTATCTACAAAATCTCAATTATGAAAACTCTGAAGCAAAAAAATTCACAAAAAAAAACATAAGGATCATAAATGAAACACATAAAACTATGAGTATTGGCATAATGATAAACATTTTTTGGAAATATCTGCCTGAGTGTCTTTGCTCGAAAATATATTTTCATCTGGTGTCAATCTTCTTGTTGGTTGTAAATTTAAATGTCCAATGATGAGATTGAATGTTACAAAATTGAAATGGATTATTTGCGAGTCTCTGAGAAGCATCATTCGCAAAAATAATGCGGTTTTTTATTCATAAAGATTCAAGCGGATCATTGAAAAATAATTCGTTTTTCGTTTGTCGAATTTTCATTGACGGATATTGCAAATAAAAAATCAACATGTTCACACATATTGTCATTGATTTATTCAAATGGTTTGATTTATTTTCACTCATATCATGGAAAAATAGATCGATGATATTAACGAGTCGAAATAAGTAATAGAATAAGAAGCATGGGGGAGAGTATTTGGGAACATCTACCTGAGTGTCTTTGCTCGAAAATATATTTTTATCTGGTGTTGATTTTCTTGTTTGTCGTTAATTTAAATGTCCAATGATGAGATTGAATGTTACAAAATTGAAATGGATTATTTGCGAGTCTCTGAGAAGCATCATTCGCAAAAATGATGCATTTTTTTATTCATAAAGATTCAAGCGGATCATTGGAAAAAAATTCGTTTTTTGTGTGTCGAATTTTCATTGACGGATATTGCAAATAAAAAATCAACATGTTCACACATATTGTCATTGATTTATTCAAATGGTTTGATTTATTTTCACTCATATCATGGAAAAATAGATCGATGATATTAACGAGTCGAAATAAGTAATAGAATAAGAAGCATGGTGGAGAGTATTTGGGAACATCTACCTGAGTGTCTTTGCTCGAAAATATATTTTTATCTGGTGTTGATTTTCTTGTTTGTCGTAAATTTAAATGTCCAATGATGAGATTGAATGTTACAAAATTGAAATGGATTATTTGCGAGTCTCTGAGAAGCATCATTCGCAAAAATAATGCGGTTTTTTATTCATAAAGATTCAAGCGGATCATTGAAAAATAATTCGTTTTTCGTTTGTCGAATTTTCATTGACGGATATTGCAAATAAAAAATCAACATGTTCACACATATTGTCATTGATTTATTCAAATGAATTGATTTATTTTCACTCATATCATGGAGGAATGGATCGATGATATCAACGAGTCGAAATAAGTAATAGAATAAGAAGCATGGGGGAGAGTATTTGGGAACATCTACCTGAGTGTCTTTGCTCGAAAATATATTTTTATCTGGTGTTGATTTTCTTGTTTGTCGTAAATTTAAATGTCCAATGATGAAATTGAATTTAAGAATAAAACGAATTCAATCATTTGCGAGTCCCTCTGTGAAAGAACATTCTCAAAAATTATTTGAAGTTATAATAGTTGCAATTATTTTGCAGTCCGTTTCATTATTTCGTATATCTTTTCTTTTACGAAAAAAAAAAATATCCACAGTAAATTCGAAGTAATGGACCAACTTTTATTCGAAGCATATTTGCTCTTCATAAATAAGTTCGTCAAAATCTCCAACGAAAAAAAGTTGTATAAAGGGGGAATTCCGCCATAGTTTAAATACGATAAGAATGAGACAGCAATAATAATTTTAACACCAAAACAAGTATAATCTGTCTTCGAATCTTCATTTATGACAGTTTAGTTGCTACGACGTTCAACAATGGTGCGATCGGATTTGTTGCCTTTTTTTCTTCATGTATCTACAAAATCTCAATTATAAAAACTCTGAAGCAAAAAAATTCACAAAAAAAAAACATAAGGATCATAAATGAAACACATAAAACTATGAGTATTGGCATAATGATAAACATTTTTTGGAAATATCTGCCTGAGTGTCTTTGCTCGAAAATATATTTTCATCTGGTGTCAATCTTCTTGTTGGTTGTAAATTTAAATGTCCAATGATGAGATTGAATGTTACAAAATTGAAATGGATTATTTGCGAGTCTCTGAAAAGCATCATTCGCAAAAATAATGCGGTTTTTTATTCATAAAGATTCAAGCGGATCATTGAAAAATAATTCGTTTTTCGTTTGTCGAATTTTCATTGACGGATATTGCAAATAAAAAATCAACATGTTCACACATATTGTCATTGATTTATTTAAATGGTTTGATTTATTTTCACTCATATCATGGAAAAATAGATCGATGATATCAACGAGTCGAAATAAGTAATAGAATAAGAAGCATGGGGGAGAGTATTTGGGAACATCTACCTGAGTGTCTTTGCTCGAAAATATATTTTTATCTGGTGTCGATTTTCTTGTTTGTCGAAAATTTAAATGTCCAATGATGAGATTGAATGTTACAAAATTGAACTGGATTATTTGCGAGTCTCTGAGAAGCAACACTCGCAAAAATGATGCATTTTTTTATTCATAAAGATTCAAGCGGATCATTGGAAAAAAATTCGTTTTTTGTGTGTCGAATTTTCATTGACGGATATTGCAAATAAAAAATCAACATGTTCACACATATTGTCATTGATTTATTCAAATGGTTTGATTTATTTTCGCTCATATCATGGAAAAATAGATCGATGATATTAACGAGTCGAAATAAGTAATAGAATAAGAAGCATGGTGGAGAGTATTTGGGAACATCTACCTGAGTGTCTTTGCTCGAAAATATATTTTTATCTGGTGTTGATTTTCTTGTTTGTCGTAAATTTAAATGTCCAATGATGAGATTGAATGTTACAAAATTGAAATGGATTATTTGCGAGTCTCTGAGAAGCATCATTCGCAAAAATAATGCGGTTTTTTATTCATAAAGATTCAAGCGGATCATTGGAAAAAAATTCGTTTTTTGTGTGTCGAATTTTCATTGACGGATATTGCAAATAAAAAATCAACATGTTCACACATATTGTCATTGATTTATTCAAATGGTTTGATTTATTTTCACTCATATCATGGAAAAATAGATCGATGATATTAACGAGTCGAAATAAGTAATAGAATAAGAAGCATGGTGGAGAGTATTTGGGAACATCTACCTGAGTGTCTTTGCTCGAAAATATATTTTTATCTGGTGTTGATTTTCTTGTTTGTCGTAAATTTAAATGTCCAATGATGAGATTGAATGTTACAAAATTGAAATGGATTATTTGCGAGTCTCTGAGAAGCATCATTCGCAAAAATAATGCGGTTTTTTATTCATAAAGATTCAAGCGGATCATTGAAAAATAATTCGTTTTTCGTTTGTCGAATTTTCATTGACGGATATTGCAAATAAAAAATCAACATGTTCACACATATTGTCATTGATTTATTCAAATGAATTGATTTATTTTCACTCATATCATGGAGGAATGGATCGATGATATCAACGAGTCGAAATAAGTAATAGAATAAGAAGCATGGGGGAGAGTATTTGGGAACATCTACCTGAGTGTCTTTGCTCGAAAATATATTTTTATCTGGTGTTGATTTTCTTGTTTGTCGTAAATTTAAATGTCCAATGATGAAATTGAATTTAAGAATAAAACGAATTCAATCATTTGCGAGTCCCTCTGTGAAAGAACATTCTCAAAAATTATTTGAAGTTATAATAGTTGCAATTATTTTGCAGTCCGTTTCATTATTTCGTATATCTTTTCTTCCACGAAAAAAAAATATCCACAGTAAATTCGAAGTATTGGACCAACTTTTATTCGAAACATATTTGCTCTTCATAAATAAGTTCGTCAAAATCTCCAACGAAAAAAAGTTGTATAAAGGGGGAATTCCTTCATAGTTTGAGTACAATAAGAATGAGACAGCAATAATAATTTCAACACCAGAACAGGTATAATCTGTCTTTTAATCTTCATTTATGATAGTTTGGTTTCTACGACGTTCAACAATGGCGCGATCGGATTTGTTGCCTTTTTTTCTCATGTATCTACAAAATCTCAATTATAAAAACTCTTTCTTAGTTTATGGTTAAATACCTATTTGATCATATTCCGACATGAGTAACTGTGAATGAACATATTGTTCGATTTATGAAAATATGTTTTGAGAATTATTCATTCTGCAGTTAGGGAATATTGTTTTTAAGTGTCATATAATCATGATTATTTACATTCATTATTCATTATTGAATGGTTGCACAACATCATCTGAGAGACTTCATAATGTGTATTCAAATAAATCATTCAATTTTGGGCACATGATATCCTCGATGAAAATTATAGAAAATTACTTCTACACAACACGTGGATTTCTCGAAGGAGTTAGATTAAAAACTTCAAAGTTTTAAATTCGAATCAAATAAATAAATGAAAAATTATTATGGAAATATACTACCTTGCGCCACATGCAATTATTTTCCATTATATTATACATTCACGCTGTCACAAAAATTGCAAACATTTATAAATTCTGTATATAAATAAAATAAAATTCTTAGCTTCATTTCCTTTTTTATTCGAAAAATAGCCTCATCTTATTCGATACATCATATTTTTTACAACTGGTAAAAATAGTCAATTTCAAATAATTTCAAGTTGTTGTTACGATTTTATCGATAATTCCCACATTTCATCTTCATGAAAATGAATAAATATTCAAGAAATCAGAAAAAAAAAGCCGCATCCGAGAATCGAACCTTCATCGATCCCACCGAGTGGCTAGCGTTACGCTTTAGCGCACTCGGTCAATGCGGGTATGGAAAAATTTTGTTTTAAAATAACTGATGAATGCCAGGTAGAAAATTGTAAAATTTTGTATTTCATAGTTTCGCTAGAAACAAATACAGAAGCAGCTTGCAAGTCCCTCTAGCTTTGTAAATTACCTGCGGACCCAATACCTTATCGACCGTATTGATGCTTAGCCCTAGTCGGTACTATTTTTACTTATGCATTATTTCTACATTATTCGCCTTCCTACATTATTTTTCCAAAAATTTAGAAACGCCTATCCCGATGTGAACTACTTTCTCGCGCTCTGATTGGCCCAAGCATATCAACTTTAAACGTTAATATCTCATAAACTACGTAAAATGACGCAAAGTCGTCTCGACATTTTTTGTTCAGCACCACTGGATCTATCTATAGACTTCCGTTGGACTAACGATACCCGTACACGGTGTATATACAGCGTATCTGTACCTATTATTTGTTTGTGTGTTTGTTTGTTTGTTTGTTTGTTTGTTTGTTTCATCAATGTGTTACATTGAAAATTTTGAATTGAATCTTGCGCTATCATTTCACATTGAAACCGATAGTACCTCTTACATTTTCACAAGTAAAAATATAAATACACAAAATATTTCTACATTCATTGTACCAAATATCGATTAAAGTTAATTCAAAAAAGAAAAAAAAAAAAAAAAAAAAAAAAGATTAAATATAATTTTTCAATTGAATATAATAAATAATTAAATTTACAAAAGATAAATATGATAAATATATTCATATATAAAAAGTATATAATATTATTTATATATTTATAAATTTAATTTTATCTGTATATTATTGTACGCGTCTGAGAAATTTGTTTGTCTTACGATGCGAATTAATACCACAAACAGAAGTTGCATCTAAAGACGCTAAACAGTTACACAAGGATTAAATGTTAGAACACTCTGTGTATAAATATATATATATATATATGTATTGAGAGTTGCGTATATAACTTCACTTCCTTATCATTTCCAACTCTCACGATTGCGTACCATATTCTTGTTTCTTCTCATCCCATTGCTCTCAACATCTCAATGTTACACTTTCACCATCTCAATCCTATTGTTTCATCATATTCTTCTCGCATTATTAAATTACAATGTCGCACGTCCGATACTTTACCTCTCACTTTATAACATAACTCAACCATATAACCATATATATATGTATATGTATATGTTTGCATATAGATTTTAGACAAAAGCGTATTCTCTCTAACTTTACACTATTGTTTGACACTTTAATATTATTATTATCATCATTATCATTTTCTTTTTTTTTTTCGGTATAATAAAAAAAGTGAATTGCACATAAAAATTTAAGGAGCATTTTCTTTTCTATCACTCTCTCTTGTTCTTTCTTTCGTTATATATATATGATGATGATGATGATGATGATGATGATGATGATGATGATGATGATGATGATGAGAAATAATGAAGACTATAGATATTTTATACAAAGTAAAGCGGATTATAAAGTATAAAATTTTTGATTTGAAATACAAGAGTTTAAAAGGACTACAAATTTAAAAGCCTCAGATATGGTGAAAAAGAAAAAAAAAATGACTAAAAGAGAAAAATTAAAATGTAAGGGAAAAAAAAAAATATTTTTTTTTTCTTTTGCTTCTTGATAAATTTTTTTTTTACGTATGTAAAATTCATGATAATAATACACGTGTATAAATTTTTGGTAAAATATATTTGTCGAATGTAATGTGGATGTATATAAAAGTGTATACAGATGTGTCAGTGTACATACAGTGATGATATATATATATATATATAATGCGGAAATGTATATACGTGAGTGCGTTGTGAAGATGAAAGGCAAAGCTGCCCCATGTAATGCTTACAATCAAGCTCGCTTATTGTCTCCGATATGTCTCTGTGTACTGAATATTTTTTATATTATACATTTTTCTTTTTATTTCTTTTTTTTTTTTTTTTTCTTTTTTTTCTTTTTACTTAACAATTTTTTTTTTCTCTCTCTATTTGCAATATCTCTCATCTCTCTATATTTCTTCTGTAGTTTCGATTGAAATTATTCTTCCGCCATGATTTTGTATATGAGACTTTCAATGAAAATTTACGATTGATAAGGAATCAAAAAAAAAAAAAAAAAAAAAAAAATCTTAAATGGATAATAATTTTCTTCCTTTTCTTCTTCTTCTTCTTCTTCTTCTTCGTCTTTTCGTTCATAGTTTTATAAGTAATTATACACGATTTTGTGACGAATGCTTTTAGGCTATTTTCATCAACAAACTTTCGTATTTCAAAGATATTTTGGATTGCTCGGTCGTTCACATCGTTCTTCTCTCGTCATTGTCGTTGTTAGTGAAATAAAGTAAAAAAAAAAAAAAACAAAAACAAAAAAAAAAAAAACAAGAAAACAAGATAATAATAATAATGAGAAAGAGAGGATGGTATCATAAGAACACAGTGCTAAGACGAAGAGAGAGAGACACACACACACACATTGGTCGATGAATGGTGATAGACTCTGCTGTTGAAGTAGGTGGAATTGAGAATTTTGCCGGAAGAGACTTTGAGTCACTTCGACATTTACCATCATCTTTCCATCTTCATTCTCCTCTTACATTCACCCCTTTTATCCCTTTATACACTCACCAGCCCTACCCCCACTTGCTTTTTACTATTTATTGTATATAATATAAGAAAAAGAAAAAAAAAAAACTTCTCCTCTCTTCACCTCTCACTCATTCAATTTTTTTTTTTTTTTTTTTTTTTCCCCCACTATCTCATCAATCTCCTCTTCGTGACAAGGATTAAAATCTGGTATTTCTCCTCTACTCCTTTTCTTCTTTACCACCACAATGTACATTAAACGTTTAATTTTAATTTTATTATTATTATTATTATTTTTTTTTTCTCGTATTATTTTAAAAATAATAATGAATTATTTCCTACTTATTCATATTTAAATATGTTAAAATACCAATTTACTTTGTAATAGTTTATATATATATATTTGAAGTGATATTTAATACCATTAGAGAGTAGACTTCGTTTCTTCCCCCTTTCAGATCGTCCTTGGATAAATAAATATATATATATATATATATATATATATATATATATATGCATGTATGTATGTATGTGTATAAGGGAGCGAAATGTATATAGTTCGGGGTCGAGTTATGAGCCGTATACTTCTTCAGCGATACGTGTACCATGGGATCACCATAACATGGGATATTCGCGTGTGACTGTACTAATATATATATGCCCAGTACAATATAGTTCAACCACATTTGATGCCACTTTCCCCCCAAGGAATTTCCAGATCACCCTGTTATATCTGGACTATGTATATAAATATATATGTATATATATATCTTGTGTAAAATAAAATAAAAACGATATAAAGAACAAGAAAAAACAAAAAAAAAAAAATTTTTTTCTATCTATTTTGCAGTAATTTCTAATTATTATCATTTTATATTTATATAATTGTTTTTATTTTTATTTTGGGGGGTGAAGGAGAGAGTTAGAGGGGGAAGAGGAGGAGGACGAGGAGAAGGTGTTTTAACGACATTCGTATGTCAAAGGAAATGTGAGTTCGGTTGAAGTAAAGAACATTGATATAGATAACGGAAAATAAGAAACAAAAAAAAAAAAAAACAAAAAAAAAAAATCGAAATCCTGTCGTAAGATCAGTTACGAGATGTCGTAGTAGGATCCAAGGATTTTCTATTCTCAATGTCTTTATATTTCTTTTTATATAAAATAAAATGAAATAAAATAAAATAAAATAAATAAAGAAAAGAAAAGAAAAAAATAAATAAATAAAAATAATGCAAAACTTTAGTTTTTTCACTCACCCATTATGCCGTCTCATCTTCGTCTCTCGTGTCATTTTTTCGAATCTATACGTAGAGTTTTGTTTCTGTGTCGTATATCACACTGGTATATACACTCATGGGTATGTCCCATCGCGAATCTCTCTCCCCCACATGGTTGCCATAACAATTTTCTTCAAACTTTTTTTTTTTTCTTTCTTTTTTTTTTTTTTTTTTTTTCATTTCATTCTCTTTCATTTTCATTGAATACATCCTCACCGAATAATATCACTCATATACATAAAACTTTTTATCCGTTGATATTTTATTTTTTACATAATTTTACTCATATCTTTTACATTTCCAATGTTTTTTTTTTTTTTTTTTTTTTTTTTTTTTTCCGTTACACCTTCTCCCCTGATTGATAAAACCAAACATTAAATCTACCTGAAAATAACCGAAATAAATAAATAAATAAATAAATAAATAAATAAACAAATAATAAAATAGATGAAACATTTATCTCGTGAAATTTTTAAAAAACTTTTTTTATTCACATGCAATAATTAAAAATGAAAATTAAACATAAAGTCCTCTCTTAATTCATCACACAACTCTAAACAGTATTGTTAGAAGTCAAATAGAAAAAAAAAAAAAAAAAAAAACAATTCATGAATAAACGTGAATGAATTTATTTGCCAAGTACCAAGAAAAAAAAAAAAAAATAAAAAACAAAAAAATGAATAAATAGATATAAAACAATAGAAAGAAGAAGAAAAAAAGAACCCATTGACGACGAGAGGATATAAGCAAAACTTACTTCTTCTCCAGTATATAAAACTACGCACATACAAACATCTACATACATGAATACACGCATATATATATATATATATAAACTATGACTAAACGTTTATGAGGTACTTGGACTAAGTTTTCTTCGTGTAACGCACCATGAATAAATAATACATGAGAGTTATATACGAATATTGGTGGTTTTGAATATATGTATATTTATTGTAAATAGCACACACACACACACACACACACATATATATATATATACATACGCTTATACAGTGTTAGTGTAAAATGGATGAACGCATATATATAGAATGAAGGTGTATAATATAGGAAAGGGATAGAGAGGTCCACGGTATAAATTCCATAAGGTTGTCCTGTCCTGGCCTCAACTCCCTCGGGTATAAACACACTCACACACATTATACACACATCATATACAAATAATATTAGTGTATATGTAGTATAGTGGTACAGTGGTAAATGATGAAGGGTAAAGGGAACAGAGTTAGTTATATACAGACAAATATATCACTATAGTCAAGACACTACTGTTGACACTGGGGGCATAAGGGTTATATTTGATAGATATGATCATGGTCAAAAAGTCCTTATCGTATTTCTCAATGTGAAACTTTTTTTGTTTTTTAGATATTTATTTTCAAAAAATGATAATAATAATAATTAATAAATATAAACAGTAATAATATAAAAGAGAATATATATATATATTTTCATTTCTGATGTTGAATAGAATAATATGATGATTAATTTTTTATCTCAACTGTAAAAATTTTTTATTATGTTATAGATTTCATTATAATTATAATTGTTTATTTATTTTTATTTTGTAAATATTTTTGTATGAATTTTTGGATTTATTGTTGAATAAATGGGGATAATTATTGATATGAAAAACAAAAAAAAAAAAAAAAAAAAAAATGTCAAAGTGGAAGGATAAAACGGTTTATGGAAAAAGTTGTATCGCAGGTATATTTTCTCCATGGATGTGCTCAGAGTAATTTTATAAATAATTCTACAATGGGCTCGGGTGGGGTAAAAGTGTGTAAAAGTATAGAGGGTTGAGAGAGAGAGAGAGAGAGATGATGTAACACGGTGATGTGTGTGAGTGTGTGAGTGAATAGCAGAGAAAGAGAGGATGAAAGAGAAAATGAGACTTGGATCTGTGAGGGGATTTAACCGTACGATATACACGTTTTCATTTTTTTTTTTTTTTTTTTTTTTTTCCTTCTTCTGTCTTATTTTCATTTCACATATAGTATACATGTATAAACACATACGTATAAATGAATATATATATATATATATATATACACAATTTCTTTATATATAGATGCAGAAAATGTGCGGCTTTACAGTCAAGTTCTCGTGTGGGTTATAAACGAGAGTAAAACGTGTTATAACTCGCGCGTGCCAACATATTGACTCTTTACATCGTCTTACATATATATATATATTTATATGTGCATAGATAGAATGTGTGTGTGTGTGTGTATATATATAAAACAATTCCATTTGGCATTTTAACGTGAGTTCGATTTTTGTTGTGCTCCCCATGTGACTCATAATACGAACGCAAAACTCATTCGTAAAGACGCACGATCAATCTATAGATATATATTCGCACTCGTGGCCATTCATTTTTTAATTTTTTTTTTCATTTATTTATGGTATTAAAATTGATACTATTCCACTACCAACATTTAATTTCGATAAAAACCCAATAAATTTATCTAAACCAAAAAAATATATATAATAAAAACAAAAACAATTTACTACTAAACAAAAAAAAAAATTTATAAAATAATTTATAAAAAAATTGAATGACAAAAAAAAAACAATTACAAATTCAAATACACTAATATATATATATATATATTATTTATTAAATAAATATATACATATATATATGTAATACATATATAATCTAATTTCACTTATATTTAAGTGAGTTAAACTCGGTCAAACTTTTCTCATTAAATGCATGCAAAGCTTTTATATATATATATATATATATTGATACACACAGTTACACACATACATCTATATATATTTCAATCGTACATCAGGAATAATGAGAAAATGAAAGGAAGAAAGAAAAAAAGAAGAGAGAAATATATACAAATATGTATGTACAATGTACATGTTTATAAGGAATGAAATGTAGTAGAATATACATATAAAGAGAAATGAGATATACATATACAAATATATACATATTTATTCGTATTATATATATATATATATATATATATATATGTGTATGTGTGTGTGTGTTCTCTTGAAAATAGAACAGAGGGTGGACATGGAGGAGAGTAAGAGCGTGGCACGCATCTGTGCAAGACGATTAGGCGTCGAGGGTCGAAAAGAGAGACGACTCACAACCACCACACACACACACATATATATATATATATATATATACTAAATCTATATACATATATAAATGTATATATAGTGATGTGGCAGTGATGTTAGAATACAGTCGAGTAAACTCTGGGGCTCGGTTTCAATTAGGAGTCGGTAACTCTCCCCGGTATTGTTCGTATCGCTCTAGATTTGTATTTTCTCCTCTTGTATACTCGTTTGTTCTCTCTTACACCATTCATATATACCTACATATATATATATACATATATATATATAAATATAGTTGAGAACAAAAATAAGTGACTACGCATTGTCTATGCATTCTGTGATGTCGACACGTTTTACAGACGTTGCTCCAAATAATTTTTTTTTTTTTAATTTTAATTTCTTCTTTCTATTATTATTATTTTTTTTTTTCTTCTATTTTTCATTTTCTCTTTTTCACTTCATTTACTCACACTCACTCTTTTTATCTGTCTTTTGTTTTATTATTCCGTTTGTCGGTGTAGAAAAAAAAAAATTAAAAAAGAAAAAAAAAATTGTTCTACTACTTTTTTTTTGTAATTTTCATTGGATAAAAATTGAATGATTATATAATTATAATGCAAAATACCGTTGAAAATTCAAATGAAAGAGATTTTTAGAATTTTAGAATCAAATAATAATAATAATAATAATAGTAATAATAATTTCATCGGCTTAGTAGATCATGAAAATAAAATAATGAATTAAAAATGATGAAAAAGAAGGAAAAAAAAAAGAAAAAAAAAATATATATATATATACATATACAGTTTGTGCATTTAAAATCCAATTCGATGTTTAAATATTCATCTGCATGCAAAATTGTATATATAAATTACCGTGATCGTTGAATATTAACGAATTTACTTTACCATTTGCAATATTAGAAACATATATATATGTATATAATACAAATACGATGGCGTAGAGAAATTTATGTACGAGTTTGCACACTTTAAACTATAAAGAGTGGAATGGGTTTTAGGTTATGTTTGTATGGATTGAGGAGTGAGATGGTAATGTGTGCGAACACGACAGAAAGCCTAGAGGGATTGTGAATTGATAAAGGTAATGTAAAAGAGAGCGAGCAAGCGAGAGAGAGAGGAAGGAGGAGGGTATCGCAGTCAATGAGAGTAAGTGAATGAGGTTATGTTGTACGCGAGTTTGCATATATTTGGCGTGTGCTGTAAGCCTCATAATTTAAATTTATCCAATAACTTCACAATGCCAGTCCAATAATTTTCGTCTACTTTACGTCTAATCACAATACAAATTATTTCTCGTGCTTTAATGTTTCTCATAAACACATGTATATTTGTATACACACATGCACATACAATACATTATATATTATATATACATATGTATAAAATGTGTGTGAGTGTGTGTACGTATATATATATATATATATATTAATTAATAATAATTATATAAAAATATAAATGAAATGGTTTTGTATAATGCGAATAATTCAAATATGAATTTATATTAATTTCAATATGGAAAAAAAAAAAAAAAAAAAAAATCTTTTTTTTTTTTAATTTTGTTGATATAAATCATGGGTATTGTCATAAAATGGTTTTTATAATTAAATTATATATGAGAGTGGTATATATTTTATTTCGATTTTATTCTTTAGTCTAGTGAATAGTGAATTGTTTTGGAATTTTCGATTTACAGTGTTGATTGAAAAGAAATAAAAAGGAGAGAAAAAAAAAAAAAAATTAATAATAATAATAAATAAAAAAGAAATTTAATTAACGTACGCTTAAAAGAATTCAATATTTCAATAAACATGGGTGTAAATTAATTTATATTGTGTGGTTATAATATTTTTTGTTTGTTTGTTTAATATAAGTAATGAAAGTATTGAAAAACGTTTATGAAAGAAAAAAAAAAAAAAAAAAAAAAAAAAAAAGCTACGAAACAAAAAATAATCTCACAAAGTTTTGATCGATTAACCACAAAAGCTATACGAATTTTTCTTTTTTTAATAACTACATATATTATATAAACATATATATATATACAGTATTTTGTATTTTATTTTATTTTATTTTTTTAAATTTAAATCGTTCTTTAATGTGTCTTGACTGGTTGGACGAGTCATAATCTCTCATCTGCTCTTTCTTATTTTATCTGTTGTGTGAGTAAAATATCCTGACAGTACTTTCATCAAAATGTTTTCACCACTTTTATTTATATATATATATATATATCTATCTATTATTTTTGTCCGGATTTTTTTTTTTCTCCTTCGTGTAGTCTCATCGAAACGTAAACATCGAGATGGCTAATTTCTTTCTTTACTATTATATCCACCACTATCATCGCGTATTAGTACAGAAATATCTATATATACGTATATTCATCTCTCTCACTCACAAAATATTTCAACATCTCGTTTTTAATAACCTAATGGCTCTTATGCGGTACATTATCCCTGTCCCATACCATCACCAGTCGAAAAAAAATTTTTTTTTAAATAAAAATGAGAGAGAAATAAACAAGAAAATTTTTAAATAAAAAGAATGAGGAATAAAATGATAGAAAAAAAAGTGTAAAATAATAATAAAACCCATTTCACTTGTCTCTCTTTCTATTTCTCTAATTCTCTAATTCTCTTGACTCAATTCCTTTAAATTTATTCACTTATTTTTTTTTCTCACAATCAAACACAATAAATAGGAATAATTGATAAGTAATTTATATTTATATGTTTGATATAGAAAATAAATAAATAACTTTTATTCTTTTTATTCTCATTTTTATTTTTTTCACAATTTATTTCTACCAATGATAATTGTAAAATGACAATTTTGCAATAAAAAATAAAAAATAAATGATTTTTTGCTTTTTAATACAAAAAAAAAAAAAAAAACAAACAAAAATAAAGTGGGAGGTTTTTACAACTGACCAATCGATTTTTGTTTCTTTTTATTTCCTCTCTCTTCTTCCCTCTCGTGGAGTTTTTTTTTTTTTTCTTTTCCTCATTTTTATTTTCATTATTCGATGGGTGCAACAACGATCTAGAAAGAAAGTTGTGGAGAGTAGTCAGCCGGGTGAAATCAAGTGTAAGGCTCACAAAGATTTCTATAGGCACAACACAAACTTCTATACTATAAATACAATGTACAATGTACAATGTATATATATATAAGATTTAGTTGGCATCTCACAGAATCTTCAAGACTAGTGAATCCTTTTCTTCTCTTTCCCGATTTTTCGGTCTTTAAAAAAAAAAAAAAATAATAAGAAAGAAGAGAAAAAGAAGAATAAAAAGAAGAAAATTCTTTTCTATTCGTGCGTAACTCTCCAGTAAATTGTCATTATTGTATATTTGTTTATTATTATTATTAATATTTTATAATTTAATTATATATAAGTTTTTTTTTTTTATTAATATTCTCAAGACGAAAAATAAACGTGAATGTTTTATATAATTGAAATAGTAAATTTGTCATAACAGCAAATAAACCATCACCACCATCATTAAGACTGAATAAAGAAAATTGAAATAAATAACTAATAATAACATAATTAAATTAATAATATAAATGATAAAATAAAAAAATGTGTCGTGAATAAACGACACGCCTTATTACAATTCAATGTACTTCGTGAAAACGATAATTTAACTTTAAATGCTTTACGATCGGACGCTTTTTTAATTTCCCAATGTCCTATGTCGACGACAAGTAACTAACACAAACACACACACACACACACACATATATAGACATATATATTTTACATGAGTGGTTTCAGTGTGCAAAAAGAGTTAGAGTATTCACCCACACATCACATATACACAGAAAAGTTTGCAAGGCAGAAAAAAAAATATAATGATAATAAAATAAAATAGAGAAAAAAAAAGAAAAAAGTGAAATAAAATGAGAGAAATAATGAAAGAGTATGAGGAGGAAAAAGTAAATGTGTAAAAGGGATGAGTGATAAAAAGGGTGGAAGGGAGTGTTGGCTATGTGTCTGAAAGAGAGAAAGAGAGAAAGTTGAGATTAAGGGAATGCAAATTGCGACGCGGGAAAATTACGCGAGTAAGAAAATTTACGTCACATATTCTTTACCTCTCCTACTCATTCGCCATAGTCTACCCACTCCCACCACTGTCGACACTTTATATACTATTATTCACCACACTCTCAATAATATGCGATTATATTAGTGTACAACTAAAGAAGAAAAAAAGAAAGAGGAGAATAGAAAATTTTTTTTTTAAAAACTATCGCACGAATATACAAAATGTAAAAAATATTATCTGTATATTTTAAACTTCTATTCAAATATAATTATTATTACTTAAAAATTATTAATACTTATTATTATTATTATTATTATTATTATTATTATTATTGTAATAATAATTTGTTTATTTGTTTCATAACAGTATTTTTTTTTATTCAGAAATCATTATTGAAAAAATGATTGTGAAAAAATGGACAAATCTACTCGTCATCTTTGCTGCAATTTTTTCCGCATTAAACACAGGACTTTGTTCATCCATCCAACAATTTCAACGTAAAAATCATGAACGCGTGAGTCACAAATTTGAATTAAAATTGAAATAAAATGGAGAAGAAAAAAAAAATCCTTTTTTTTTTTTCCTCCTCTCTTACGTTTACGTCAAAGAATTTTATTTTTCACGTCCAATTCCTGAAGCTCAATAACAAAGAGATTTAAACCACTACACATAAACTCATACTCACATATATCGGTATATATTATAGCTAAAGGGTGTAAAGTGACGGTCTCACCAATTCTGAAGTATATATATATATATATATATACATACTCACTTATACATGAACGCGCTGATGTGAAAATGGTAAAGGAGGTGGTGAAGAGAGACGATATTACCGTTTTCGTCATCAGGTCTACAAACTACACACACACACACACACATATATATATATATACATAAAGAGAGGAGGAGCAAGATAGAAAGAGTGAGTGAGTGAGTGAGTGAGTGAGTAAGGTAGAAGTGTGGGAGCAAGGTAAAGATAGAAAACGTTCTCTTTACTGCTAATATCTCTCGACAAACCTGCTATACCCGTGATTGATTATGCTCCTCGTAGTTTTGGCTGCCACCTCCACCATCACCTTCACCAATCTATTCTCTCACCCAACTATATCTCTCTGTCTTTGTCTATTTTACCACAAAATACCGTGGGCACAACGATCGATCCTCATTCTCACTATCACTCTCAACCCCTTTTCTCCTTTTCTCCTTCCTCCCTATCCAAAATTTTTCTCTTTTTATTTATTTATTATTATTATTTTTTTTTTTTTCATTTTTTGTTTTCCTACCTCCATTGCCATCATCCTTTCACTCCCGTTTTATTCTCATCTAAAAATATTCAAACGTAAAGAAACAAAAAATATTAATAATAATAATAATAATAATAGTAAATATTAAAAAATATATTTTTTACCGAAAGCCATCGCCTTCAGCAGTAGATGTGTGCTCCACACTTGATGACTGAAATAATAAATGAATAAATAAATAAATAAAGAGACAGACATAAAATTATAGGACCAATAATAATTGTAATAATAATAAATGAGGATGTAGATAATGATAGTAATTTATTGGTTAGCATTTAGAATTATGTGTGAATAATAATTAATAATATTTAATGTTAATTTAAAAAAATATATTTGAAACAATTTAAAGATATAAATAACATATTATATAATAATTATTATTAATATATGAATAATATGTGGGGAAAAAAATGGTCCGTGATTGTATTCATGGTTTTAATATATATAAATGTGTGCGTGTGTAAGTAGAGTAGAACAAATGTTAGAGTAGGAGGACAATGATGACAAGGACGACGACGACGACGAGAGGATGAGGATGAGGACGATGTGGAGGACACGGTTGTAGCGTGCGGGCGCACGTATATACGCAAGGGCCCGCTGGGAATGAGATGCAGATTGCCACAGGCCACTTCAACCGCTGGAAGGAGTGAATTTTTAATAACGCACCCCGCCATATCACCCACACTACTTCTCTCTTACTCTATTACTCTCCCTCCTCCTTTCTCATCACTATCTCCCTTGTACTAATGTCACCCATTCTACTCTTTTCTTATTCTTTCTCTCTTTTTATGTATATATATATATATATGTGTGTGTGTGTGTGTGTGTGTGTGTGTGTGTATGTGTAAGATGCCATTGTCTTTACTCGTGTGTTTGTCAGAGGAAGTATCACTAGAGCAAAAGAGATAAAAATAATACGAAGAACAAAAAAAATAATTTTACTTTTACTCTTTCTCTCGCTCCCTCTCTCTATTATTTTTTTGTTTATTATTATAACTTGTCAGTCGGAGCGAGAAAAAAAAAAAGAAAACTGGAAAAATAAAGAATACAGTCAGATTGTCATAGGGGAAAAAAAAAAAAAAAAAAAAAAACAGAAAGAGAAAGAGAGAGGAATAAACTTTTGCATTGCAATATATTTTGTTTGTTTTTTTTTTTTTTTTTCTGGTCGTGATGAACGTGTGTAACAAAGATGTATTTTTCATGTTGTTTCGTTTATATTTTTTATTGAATATGAATTTTTTCTTTATTTAGAATGAAAAATCAAATGATATGGAGAGTGAGATGTTAAATAACTTTTTGGAAAACGTGATACGTGATAAAGATGAATTGAATTGGATAGACCGTGCAATATATTCACGTACGAGTGAACATAAATTACGTGGAATAAGTCGAAAATTATTCTGGTCAGATGATAATTCATTGAATATAAAGAAGATGAATAATAATAATAATAATAATAATAATAATAATAATAATAATAATAATAATGAAGATGATATTACAAATGGAGATTCAATTGAATTAAATGATGATATTGATTATAATTATGTTGATAGTACAACTGATTTTTTACAACGAAAAAATGAAGAAAAATTAGATAAACAAAAAAATATTGAGGAAATGATTGATAATGTAAATTCAAATCATGAGACTGATATTGATAAACGTGATTTGTCGCATGAAATATCGACCATCATCACTAGTTCAGGTGGGTAAAATTTGTCTCTTCTCTCTTTGAATAATTACAAAAATTTTGATATATTTTCCTTCTATATATTTGATTAGTTTCAAGTGAGACTGAATCTATTTCACTAGAGGAGAAAAAAAAAATTGAAGATATATTAAAAAGTCGTGATAAAAATAATAAAATGACGTATAAAGTACCACATGAAGTGTTTCTATATGATGAATATATAACATCGAAGCCGTCATTATTGAAATTCCACAAAAATAGTACGAAAATTTGTTTAATTTATTATTCAATATAAATATCAATATATATTGTATTTAATTCATGTTAATTAATATTTCTTGATTGCAGAAAAATCTCAAAGACAAATTGATAATTCACTTGATCTTAATAAAGATATCGAAACAATTGACAATGATTCAGATAATAATTATTTTGATGGGTTAGCTGAAGAAGAATAAATCAATCAATTTATGAAAGGTATGATATAAAATATTTTTTGTTTTTCAATTACAAATCAATCATTCACAGACATAAAAACAACGCCGATAATGATGATTTGGTTAAATATAATTCGCATGTACGAAATTCACTCACTACATTCAATGGAAAATTTTCAGTGAATCACAGTCATCCAACAATCCTGTATGTATAAATAATTGATTAATAATATATATACGTAAAATGAGAATAAAATTTACAGTTACACCGATGTGAGAATATATTAATAATAAATTTCCTTTTTTCATAATTGTGTACACTAACGATCCCGATCACAAACTACTCATAGACATCATGGCGTCCAGACAGTGGCGCCCCCTAAAAATATCTCATTGTCTAGAAGCAATTATGACAATTTGATAAGAACTGATGATATGTTCAAAGGTGGGGGTGAACAAGACAATAATGTTGACAATATTCCCATTAAATTATTGGATCTAAATAGATTAAATAAAAATGAAAATGTAAATAATAGAAAACTAAAGAAGGCATGTGAGGTTAATAATTATTAAATATATTTGAATAAAGAAAATTGTAGAATAACCTTATTTGAGTGGAATTTCTTTTGTTATGAATAGATACATACAAAAAATTTTGAATCTTCAAAGTGGCCATGGGAATATTATGATAATGATGATGAAGGAATGAAATTTGGTCGACGACTCATGCACGCATTATCGTCGACGAATGTGAAGAATTTTAAAAATGATTTGAAACAATTTTCTCACAACAATTTCATCATACCAAAAAAATTGGAGACACACCAGCAAACAATTAAAAAAATTTTCAATAATAAATGTTCACAAAATAATTCAACGCATTTATTGATAAATTCAAGTAATGATGAAGATCTTAATACTGAAAAAATTTTACCACTGATTTATCACGCTGTCAGTGGTAAACTCGCTAAAAAAATTGTGGATAAAATATTTGAACGGGTAAGTAATAAATTTTGTCATATAGTGTACTCGACCAATACATTTCATCGGGTTAGTGAATTGTCGTGAAAAGGAAAAAAAAACATATATATATTATTATCAGATGGAAAAAAATAATGCTCTGAAAAAGGCTTTACATCCAGAAATCAATAAAAAAAAATCGGCAAATGTAGAATTTATAATGTCGAATATCCCAATAATTTTATCTGAAAAAAATCAAATAGAAATGGATGATGTGATAAAAAAAATAACTGAATTATTAAATGGTATTATTATTGAAAAAATGGAAAAGAAAACATGTACGAAAATTCCATTGAAATTACATGAAATTCTCAAATATATGACAACTGATGAGAATAATTTAATTGACATTCATACAACAACGGTACGTATATAATAAAAAATTTATAATAATATTTTAATCTATAAAAGAGAATATTCAATATCATTTTATTATTTTATAAATATCCATTAGTTACCATCACCGACAACCACAGAACGAATATCAACTACGTCAAAAAATAATAATAATTCAAATTCATATCGAATAATTTCCACTACAATTACATCAAATTCAAAATTATCCTCAGTAGAATTGGATAAAATTTATAGGAAAATTCGTTTATTGCAACGTATGATAAAGGAATATCATTCATTATCGTCAAAAGAACGTGTAAAAGTTCAAGTTGTTCACGATTACTTGGTAATTCATTATGTATTTTATGTAAAACATATGTATGAATATATAGAATTTTATCGTGATTAATACCATAACCATATATTTTAGAAGGTTCAACTCAATTCGATAATAAATTATGTAAAGTTACGTGAAAATGGAGAAAATAATATTTCAGATATTTCAAGAATTTCGAAGAAAATTAAACGAAATTTTTATGATGAAAATACTACAATTAAATCATTAATAATATCCGAAATAAATCGTGAAAAAAATCAATATAAACGAATTAAAAGTATCGAAAAATATAATAATAAAAAAATTATATCTCGATTAAAGCGTGCAATGGTAACGAATCCAACGAGTGAATTTGCATTGAGTAAATCAAAAAATATTATCAAATCTATCACGAATCCAAATTTAATTATTACACAAAATATCACAACTGAAAAAACAACAACAATAAATAATAAATATAAATTGAATAGCGATGAAGAGAATGCAAGAGAAATAATTGAAAGTAAAATTAATGTCTTTCCAGTTGACTAACAATTAATTATATATCCATATATATATTTATATAAAAATTAATTATTATTTTTAAAGAAATTTCTACATGATAATTATTATAAGATTGTACATTGATTTAATATAAACGATTAATTGAAATAAATAAATAAATAAATAAAAAAATCAAATGAATTCACAACTGTAATCTCTTCTAAGATAAAACAAAAAAAATTATAATAATAAAGTTTCGGAATAAGATAAACCTGGTGGATACATAGAAGGTGACGCATGAGAAGAAAAACTTTTAAGAAAGCAAATCTTGGTAACTTTACTCGCTTTATATATGAAAAGTGTGGAAAAGAAAAAGATAGAAAGGGTGAGAGAGAGAACAATAATCAAAAAAAGAAAAATAATAACAATAATGATGAGGTAAGCACAAAGAAAATACGCGAAAAATACTCGAGACTTGGTTAAGAAGAGAAAGAGAAAAACAAATAGAAAAAAAAAAAAAAAAAAAAATTAAAATTACGAATAAAATATAAAAGTCCGTATAGGGCCAATTAAATTCATAAAATTACATTAAACTTATACATTTATGCAAACTGATGGAGGCTACAATTTAACTGAAATAAAATGTAATATTGTATATTACATATTTGCCGGAAAAAATTTTCAAACTTTTTTCTTCACACAGGTACACCTAAAAAAAAAAAAAAATAATAATAATAATAATAAAATAATATTAACAAGCAAATTTATATTCAAGAGTAATTTAATTAAAGGATAAACGACTATCTGTCTATTGTTTTCAAGCTTTTTACCTTTTCTTTCATCAATTTTAATTTAGAAAAAATTTTTCCTTCATCATTATTTCCTCGACCATTGCGTGGGCCAAAAACCTTACGCTTTTTTTCTACCACTTTTTTTATATTATATACATGTATATCTATTACATATACCTACCCATTCAATTTCATCTTAACTGTCTATATACATTTATACATCCTTTTATCTCCTTTTCACTCGTTGTATATACACTTATTCTCAACGTGTTTGTATCTTATTGTGATACACGTATATTGTAGATGTGGTATATCAGACAAAACCCATGTAGTGCAGAAATGGAAAGGGAATAAAAAGTAAAGTTAGATGGTATGAGGTATACCCTTAACACAGAGGGGTCGCCCAGTAGGGCTGAATGACGCCTCTATGGTATTTTTACATAACATTAACTTGTCGGGAGGGCTGTATAGATGTGTATAGGTTATGTACTGGTTGATATACACGTAGATATTTATATATATATATATATGAATATTACTAAACCACCGTTTTACCGAAAGGTACAAGAAATAAGAGAAGAAGAGTGTTATATATATTTAGTGGAAAAAAAGAGAAGTGAGACCAAAGGGTAGTGGCGCTTGGGTCACTAATGGAGGTTAAAACGTGAAAGCAAGAGGAGACGGTTATGGGACAAAATGAGGAAATGCTTCTCATGTCTCGATCGTTGTGCAAAGCAGTTATACATCCGGGGTATGTTGCTTTCAACTTCTCTTTTCTTTTTTTCTTTTATTTATTTATTTATTATTATTAATTTTTTTTTTTTCTCCCACTACTTTGCCATTGTTTATAGACAAAGATAAAACTGATATAATTCAATTGTTATTTTTATTTCTAGCCAAATAAAAATTTGAAATGAATAATAATTGTTAATTCAATATCACAATATTGTCTCATTGATATTGATGAAGAATAAGAGAAGAAGAAAATTTAATAAACATGGACAATTATAATTTATAATGAATAGATAAGAAAGAAAAAATCACAAGAGCAAACACAATTTTTTCCCACAAAACTTGATACACGTATGTTTATGTATTATATGCATATGTGCATACATAACCTATATTCCACTATTGTTGATCTCATTTATACACATTTATAAAATATCACTGTATCAAAGGAGAAGAAGCAGAAAGAGAATGAAACAAATTTATATTATACTCTACACATATATAAAAAAATATAAAAGTATATTTGATAATACAAGTGAGTAAATTATTCAATACATATTTATACATGTTGCATCGATATTTTTAAACATATCGATATTGTTAAACATATATATAAAAATGAATGTAAGAAATATATAAGTAAAATAGTAATATATGTATACATATAGATATGAAAAAAGGGGAGAAAGATAAAATATATACAACTACGCATGGGCTTCAAATGCTAGAATTGCAACCAGGCATCCTCGACATGTCGATAGCAGACGAACTCTGGTGCCATTGCCCTACCGATTCATCGTAATATATATGTATAAATATATATATATATATATATATATATATATATATCTATTGTACACATGTGGTATACATATAGGGAGACCGGCTTGGCCCCATTGCGTCATCAAACCTTCTCTCCCCTCAATGCTCGACCGCTAAATGGCCAACCACCACTACCACCACCTTCACCACTACCACACCCTATTGCTGCTCAATTATTGATACTTAGCGTCCAACATCCATACAACCTTCATCCTAACTATCACCACTGCCACCACCACACAAACAATTTGTAATGTCGTTTTTATCTTTGCACTTTTTCTACCTGTGCCACCGCTCTTTTTTTTTTTTTTTTTTTTTTTTGTATATTTTTCCTCATCTTTCTCGTTCTCTATCATATGATTGTATAAATTACAAATCTGGGACATTGACTTAATTTTTCTTTTCTTCTTTCTGTTCGTATTTTTTGTTTTTTGTTTGTATTTTTTTTTTTTTTTTTTTTTTTTTTTTTCGTCATTAAAACGTGTTTTATTTTAAGGGTAATCAGTAAAGACCGAGAGAATAAGAGAAGTCTGGCGTTACTTTTAATATCTTTCTTTCTTTCTTTTATTTTATTATATTATTATTATAATTATTATTGTTATAGGGTTTTTTTTTTCGCTTTTATTTTTACAAGGTTTATATTATTCACACATGTAAATTTATGTTAGGTATGAGCACTCGTGTATATTGTATACGTGGTTTATTAGTAAAGGGGTTAATAAATACTTTGTGGTTATGACACGGTGAGATCGATGATTAATTACGTTGCATACTTGGGGAAAAAATGTTTATATATATATATATATATTTTTTTTTTCCTGAATTTTTTATTAGTTTATTTTATACACATTTTTTTATTTTGCTTATATGTTCACATCGCCTGTTTTATTTATTCATTATTATTATTTTTTCTACTTTAATTCGTATATTTATTTTATTTATCATTATTTTTAAAAAATAATACTAAAGGGTAATTTTTTTTTTTTTTTTTCCACCGCATATTGTTGTATAAGTCTTGAACAATTAATATATTATTATTATGGTTATTATTATAAAGGGTGAAATTGTGAGAAAGTTTATTGTATATGTGAATTTTTGTTTTTTTTTTTTATTTTGTTTTTATTCTCAATTGAATTTTCTTAAACTTTTTTCTCTTTATTTTCACTTTGAATTATATTTCTTTTTTCTTTCTCGCTTTTATTCCATCACCACTACGTTCCCCTGTTTTTTTTTTTTTTTTTTTTTTTTGCATTGATAAAATGAGCGTCCGAAAAAGTTTTCTTAACGCAGTGTGACACAACAATATGAACGGCGCACCATTATATCAATGACTTCCTGTAATAGAAAAAAAAAAAAAAAATGAAATGGTCGTGGGGTGGGGTACCGGGATGTATCGTCCATATCGTCAAAAAAACTCTTGAAGCAAATATTCGTCGTTAGCATCTCTTAAACGAGCAACCAGGACTTTCATTTATTTCTTCTTTCTTTCTTTCTTTTTCGCTTTCATTCATTCATTCATTCATTCATTCATTTCATTCTTTCACGTCCGTTGCTCACTCACTTGGATATACAAAATGTAGCCTGAAGGCCATTGGGGATCTGTAACGCGTCAAAATGCAATGAACGTTGAAAAGTTAGTGAAAAAAAAAAAAAAAAAAAAAAAAAAAAAAAAAACCAAACAAACAAAGAAAAAAAATATAAATATATATACACATACCACTCATATATGATAGGACGAATCGACAAAAATAAATAAATAAATAAATATAAAATGATAAATAAATAAAAAAAGAAGGAAAAAAGTTTGAAGGAAGTGAAAAAAGTCGATGAGGAAAAAAAAAAAAAAAATACAGCGCGAATACAAGAATGGTGTCTCGCGAAAGATCGACAATTCTTTCCCTCATTCTTTCACTGTATATAAGTATATGTATATGTATATATATAATAGAGTACTGTCTAAGTGTATTAAATTGGCGGCTCGTTGGACGACTTGTAGGGAAACACCGACGATTCACGCTTTACTCCCATCTTTCTTGTGTTTCTTTTTTAAAAAAAAAAAAATAAATAAATAAATAAAGAAAATAAAATAAATAAATAAAAATAAAAATAACAAGAAAAAAAAGAAAAAAAAAGAAAATTGGTGGTAGAAAAGATAGAGGAATATAGTGCCAAAGGTCCAAGATATATGTGTGTATATATATGTGCATAACTCTGTATGTGTGTGTGTGTGTGTATAGGAGCCGGGGGCCTTGTACGGTCCACACGAGTCCCGTAACACCCTCACGATAGCGCCCGTACCCCGCTAATGGCACCCTCGGGGTATGCCCGGAGAAGCCTCGCGTATTTATTATTTAAGCTTTGGTACAAAATGCGAGAGCCGAAAGAACCGACATTACATATATATATATTTGTTTCTTTCTCACTCAACTCCTCTCCCCTCTCTTCCTTTTCATCCAAGAAGTAGAAAAAAAATAATAATAATAAATAAATAAAAGAAAGAAAGAAAAAAAATGATAATAAATAAACGAAACTAGACTTGGACGATTTATCCGTAAATATCGATGGAAAAAAAAAAAAAGAGAGAGATTGAGGGGGAGGAAGAGCAAGAGATGGTGAGTGGAAGGGAGATTTGAGTATGTAAGGGATGAAGTAGAAGTGGCGGTGTAGAGGGAAGAGTAAGGGAGAGAGTGGCTATACGACAAATTAATATCGGCCGATCGGCCGCCCCTTCGATTCCCCATATCGAACATCTCACAAGGAAAATTGATATAGGACGTGAATGTTCATGCATGTATGCGTGTGTTATGTTAAAGTCATGTCTATGTGTAAACATACGAGTTTGTATATATATATATATATATATATTGAATTTCATCTCTGTGTGCGACAGAAAATCTACCGCCTGTCGATGATAAATTGCTGGTGGTCAGTCGAGTAAAAGATCCTGCCTGACGTGGACGCGACCAACGATTTTCACCAATTCAATTGACGATATATATATATATTATTCATTCCCTTCATGTAGTAACAATAAATATTTAGTTAATTTTTTTTTAATCTAATTTTTGAATAATAATATTACAATACAGAATTTTTTTTTTTTTTCATTCACTAATTTTATTTTTGATAATTTTTTTATTTTTTAGTCTGATATTTATTTATTTATTTATTTATTTATTTATTTATTTATTTATTTATTTATTTATTCGAGTACTCATAATCTAAACACCGATTATAATTCATATAGAGAGATTTTCTGGTGTATATATATTTATATGTGTATATGTACGTATAATTTGTCTAGTGTTGACTCTCTTTCTCTCTTGTTTGATTTTCGTTGTTGGCGTCAGCTGTTCGACGTTATTGATACTACATTTATCCCAATTTGACGAATCGCTATTGTAACCGCCGTCGAACTAATGATCCGTAGCAATCGCGAATTGTGTGAGAGAAAGTGAAAGATAAAACACAACGGGAAAAACCAAAATAATAATAGAGAAAGAGAGAGAGAAAAAAAAAAAAAAAATTAAATTGACTGGCCGCGAATTTATTTTTGCCTTCATGACTTTGCGTCTTTCTGGATAAAACATATCGTTACCACACCACATTTTACATGAAAATAAAAAAAATAATGTTTATATTAAATTTTTAGTTGTGATAGGGGAAAAAAAAAAATATTGAAATTTACATTGTTTTTACTGTTTATATTTTACATAAATACAAACAAACAAAATACAGTAATAAATATTGAAAAGAAAAAAATAATAATAATAACTTTGTTGCTTTTTATTTTATTTATTCATTTATTTATTTATTTATTAATTTTAATTACCAATAGTTGGGAATATTTAGCGCCATCGTGTATTTTTAGGTTAAACATATGTGAAGACTTTTTTATTCAACCGAGGATACAAAGATTTTGTGTACGCCGTCGATGAAAATCACGTAACTTTGATTACCAACAGTTGGATTCGTGTTATTTTATTATCGACCTGAATATTTATTATATACAAAAAAAAAAATACTAATGAAAAAAAAAAACGACAAATTAAATTCAAACGTATTATAATTTTTACCGGCTAATAAAATGAATATTTACACTTGAAATTATCAATTAAATTATATATACACATTCAAGTAGCATAAATTATTGTAATAATCATAAAAAATATTGGATTTATCATACAATAATATAACAAATCAATAAAAAAAAATTACAATGTGTAATATAAAATAAATATATAAATTATGTTTAAATATAAACAATCGAATCTGAAAAATAAAAAATATAAAACTAAAAAATAAAATTTTTTTTTTTTCAGTGTTTGGTGGCGCTCATTCATATCCAATTGTATCCAATGAATAGTGTGGGTGGTCAGCATCTGAAAATGGAATGGGAAATGGGCCCACATTGGATCCACAATGTCTTGAAGCACAGGACAAGGGAGAATACCGTGAAATATACCAACTCACTTTACCTGACTCCTTGGCCGTGGGTAATGCGTTGTGGCGCTGCCCCTCCTCATACACACCGATCCGGTCCATAATGTGAACAGGGCCCCACATTGGAGTTGCAAGAACGCGGGGGGAGGGGGGGGGATAAGAGGGGGTGAGAGAAGCCAGGCACATTCCAAGAGTGAACGTTTGCTTGAGCAAAGGCGCTCATTTTAAGTTCTCCTCCCACTTTACCATCACCAATCCATTCTTTCCTTTTCTTTCATACTATAACTCTCCCTCTTATTCAATATTTCTTCTCTTTTATTTCACCACACGAAGCTTCATTCCAAGTCTTTATCCCCCGCTTAGTGTTGAACGCTTCTTCGCCACAGTTTTTCCTACTGCTCTACAGCTTTGTACATACACAAACACGCATTTATAAACTAGACATTGTCGGTTAACGTGATCGGTCGGTTCGTTTATCCAGTCACTCTGTCTTATATTATCTTGTTACTAACAGGTGATTATTCCCTGGACAATCTATCAAATACAAAATTTATATGTGTTGACAAAAATGTGTTTCTCTGTGTATTTGATGTGAATAAAAAAAAAAAAAATAAAAAAACAAACAAACAAACAAAACAAAAAGTGAAAGATGTGAAATACACGAGTTTATACATGTGAACTTAAAACAACGATCCGACAAGGATTGACGCGTGGGAATCTCAACAACGTTGAATATACTCTCACAGAGTGGAAAAGAATATATATATATATACGAATGGAGTTTGTCGACTTGGGGCCCCATTAAAATAATGACGCTCAAGGATATTTCAAGCCGGTTCATTGGGCCCATACTAAAACTACACTAAATGTACACGTCAATGTTCCGAAAACGTTTAAAAATTATATTTAAATAATTTAGATTAATTTTAAAATTATAAAAAAAAAATAGTATTACAATAAGTATAAAGTGATAAACAGGTTTTTAAAATTTTTTTATAAATTTTTTAAAATAAAGTAATGTCTCAACGAGATGAATTGCCGGCTACCGGTGGTAATGCCGATTGTGTACAATCGAGGAGTACACGTATGACAAATAAATCAATTGATAATTATGATGAAAATCATGATGATGATTGTGGTATTAATCGAAATCGTATTGTAAATAATAATACAACAATACAAAAATCTAATCATTCACATCGTAATTTATGTGATTCACCATTAGAACAAATTATTGGATCGATAAGACAATCACGTGGATGCAACAATCAAAGTCCAATATTTTCAACTGACTCGACATACAGCAGTGAACGTTTAATTCTATCTGATCATACTGATATTGATACAACGACAAATGTTAATCGAATTGATACAATAGATTCACCCACATCACGATTACAATATCCACAAAATCATTTGAACAATGCCCATTGTCAACAGCAGCGTGGTGTATTACCTGCAAATGACACTACTACTACATACCTAAATCAGCATCAGCATCATCATGTGAACGAGGGTGATATTGTCAATATTGATAATAGAATAAATTATCGTCATTGTACAGTTGATGATACACAGCGACATATCAGTAGGAATAAACATATTGATGACAGATCAACGAGTCCAACATCAAGTTCCGATACTGATCATCCATCATCACGATATTCACGTAAAAATCGTCAACACTCATCACATCGTCATCGTCATATTAATACTACTAATAATGACACTAATGTCTATCAAAGTACAATTAATCATATACAAATAGCAAATCAACATTCACCAATTAATAAAAAATATAGCGGTAATATTTGCCATCGTTATCATGAAATTGGACAGCCAACATCGTGCTCGCCGATATGCGATTCTGGTATACGTGGTGGTGATGATGATTGTTCATCATCATCAGTACCATCGAATAATCGTGATGTTTTATCCAGTTGTGAAGATGTCAATGGTCCAATGTCGTCATTAATAATAACACCAACAACAAATACATCAACAACAATATCATCATCAAATTTATTAACACCATTGCCAAATGTTCATTTGACTAATTATCATCATCGTACAAGTAGCGGTATATCATGTGAATCATCAACGTCATCTCCAATTATACGTAATCATGGTACAATTGAAAATTGTATGCAAGTAGAACGTCATTTAAATGTATCACGGCATAATCATCGAATACAACCATACGCTCTGGATCACTCGCAGCGTATACAAAATATTCACGCACGAGAAACTAAAAGTCCGCTACTTATTGGATTTGAGGCCATTCAGGTAATTAATAGAATAATGATCTCGTATTTATACAGATATATTTTATAATAATTGAAGAATTTTTTTTTTTCTCATTGAAATTTTGAATAATTTAATTTTTGTATATTATTTTAACAGACTTCATCGACACCATCAAAAAACAAATGTCAATGTCATATTGATCATTTACCACAACAGCAACAACAACAACAACAGCAGCAACAACAACAACAGCAACAAATCCAATTGCACCATCATCAGCAGCAACAGCAACAACAGCAGCATTATCAACAAGATCAATTGCAACAACAGCAACAGCAACAGCAACAACAACAACAACAACAACAACAACAACAACAAATGCAGCAAGCCCATCATCACCATCATCATTATCATCAACATCAACAGTATGACAATCAAGATAAACGTTTGCCAGAGGGTGAAAATGATGGTGCCAATATAACAGCGATTAATTCGAGAATCCATCAACCACCGGCACTGCCACCCAGACCACCACCCAGACCCAATAGACGATATGAAACATCAGCATATAATTCACGTGAGTGTATATATATATATATATATATGTGTTGTTGTGTGTGTATATGTGTGTATATGTGTGTATATGTGTGTATATGTGTGTATATCAAAATTGTCCAATCATCACTTTGACATCCTAAATAAAAATTCTCTGTTCTTTCTATAGATTAGTTATATTAGTTTTACAAAGAAAAAAAAAACAAACAAACAAAAAAAAAGGAAATAAAAAAATAGGAAAAAAATTAGAGAATGAAAAAATTCCGGGAGATTTCTTATCTCATAGTTTTCACATTGACTTCTCGCATTGGGAAATCCAATTTTCAATTTACCGTATTCAGCGCTTTTACGTGGCCGATCGATGGCTGTATACGGTTTTGCAAGCTCATTCGCTGCCTTGTTTTCACCCTTACCATCTCTCATTTAACACAATCTTTTTCTTTTTCTTTTTTGTTATCACCACGACTATCTACCACTCATTCATTTAGGTACATGCGACTTTAATTCAATGTGCAAATTCGATTAGTGAGCTTGTCCATGGCCCTGAGAATCGATCAACAAATGAATTAAAAAATGAGAATCAATGTTTATGAGATGAGTGAAAATACTCTTATCAAGTCTTGTGCGTTTCATCCCTTCGAAATAGGATAATAAATATATTCCAAAAGCTATTTCATAATCATACTTGAATATCTATTCACATTTTATCCCATTACGAAAAAAAAAAAAAAAAATTATAAATAAATAATAACAATCATAACTAAATAAATAAATAAATAAAAATATTATCGAGGCGAGAAGTAGTAAAAAAATTCTACAACAATTACAATGTAATTAAGATAAAATTTATCTCTCCCTAATTTATTTTACCAAATAATTTTTTTTTTTATTTGGTTTAATTTAATAATATTTAATGATTAATAATATTGTCATAACTGTCGTTATCAACACGATCTATTATACCCACCCGTGATATCTTGAATGTACACTCTATTCAAAGTACACTCTATTACATTATATCCAATACACGATCTCTATCACTTTTTTCTTTTTTCTTTTTCTTCTATATTTTTCACACCCTCGAGAAAAAACTCACCCCTATTAACGATGGCGTCGCCATTGTCGCTCATCATCTCCATACTCTTCAATCGTTTTGTTGTGTATCGACCGCTTGCTAATCGCAGGCGTGCGCAAACCTCAAACACAGATGAACGGACAATAGAATAGAGGGTGGATGAGACAGAAAATATGTGTGTGAGACATTTCGTCACAATATGACGAACTGCGTGTTGTGTGTGTGTTGATAAATTATTTAAAAAGAAAAAATTATAATTATTGTAATTATTTCGTGATGGGAATGGGAAAAAGTTATAGAATAATTAATAAATTTTCGGATAATATCGTTGAGAGAAATATAAAAGTACAATATGATAAATAATATCAATGTGTTTATCACTTGTTCTCTATTGAACACGTGCAAATAATTGAAATTTTTATTATATAAATTTTATTATTTATGCTTGTGTGATTTTAAAGAATAAAATTAATTATAATATAATATATAGAGCATGGCCGTGAATTATATTGAAATATATAAATATTATTTAATAAAAATAATACAATATAATCAACAATGCAACAATCAATATCGATTGTATCAAGTGATGCACGAAATGTAGTTAATGAATTTCAATCGGGAACTGAATTATCAGTATCCCAATTATCAACAATACCAAGATACTGTTTTTCATCATCTTGGAAAATAATGGATGGCTATCCAGTATTACAAATTGTTCGTTGTCGTTTGGCACCTGATACAACTATGGATGGTCCCATGGGCTATCCATTTGCAATGGCAACACATTCACATTCACATTTACCACGAAATGGCAATCATAATCATTCTACTAGAAATAACTATCGTCATCCGTGTGGTATGTCCTCGAAATTTACACTCTCATACACTTTACCATATTAATAACAATAAAAAAAGAAAAATATTAAAAATTCTTTCTGTTCAATTTTTCAAATTACGGTAACAAATCACGAATTTCAATTGATTTCATCTCCATAGAAACTTTCTATTATTCCTGTTACACATGAAAATGCACGTCCGTGAGAAATATTTTTGGGATTTCCTTATACTTCTTCTACTTCTTCTTCTTTTTTCTTTCTTCATTCTTTTTTCTCAATAAATATTTTTGGTTTTTGCCATTGTTACATACGTATATATTTTATTATTATTATTATTTTATTTATTTTTTTCCTTATGATGAATATGACGGTAAGAAATGCAGGTAAAATCTGAGAAAGTGAAGTGAATGAAAATTTTTGACTGTAGTGGAAAAAAAAAAAAAAAAAAAAAAAACGGAGAAGAGATCAGTTCAGGTCATTTTCCTTTGCTTTTTTTTTTTTATTTTTTTCAACCAAGTTTTGTCTCCCAACAGGTGGGCATTGATGTAATCCGTTGTGGTATCCACAAATTTTTGCGTTTCATCTATTGAATACACGTTATAGATTACTTTTTTTCTTAGTATTATTGTTTTTTTTTTCTTTTCTTTTTTTATTTCTGTGATGGTTGATAAAGTGAGTAGGATGTGCTATACTTTCTCTGATGTTTGTGTAAATTGTGTTACAACATGTGACTAATCATTTATTATTATTATTATTATTTTTTTCAGATGCCGACAGTAGCGATGGCGTTTGTTGCAAAAAATATGTCGTGTTATGTTGTCTCTGTGGGGGTTTGAGTGCTGTAGTTGGTACATTATTTCTCGCTGTTCATGCTGTATTATCTGCCCACACAGCGAGTCTTGCTCTATTTGAAACTGTACCATCATACATACCTGGAATAATGGTAATGAAATATTTGAAATATAATTTTTATAAAAATAATTTATAATAAAAATTAAAAAATAAAAATATGAAATATTTTTAATATTCTATTTGCAGTTGATACTAATGGGATTATTTACGATGCTTTTGGCAAGACGTAAACACAGATATGGACCTTTGGTAAGAATTAATAAATAAATAAAAATAATATTAATATATAAAAATAAAAATTTCAATTGTATTGATTAAAATAATTATAATTTATATATAATTTATTATCTTGTATTTAAGATGAAAATTTGTGGATCAGTTGGTGTAGTGAGTGCTCTAGTTTGTATTCTCGTCACAGTAACAACAACTGTTGTTCACATGTCACGGCTACGAGGTTTACGCGAGTGTGTTTATACAGCAATAGCAAGGTAAATTATTGGTGATATGTATATAAAAAGATTATCAATAGAGCGTAATGAATGAGGGTCTGGTGCGCGGGATTGCTCGTAAACCTTTGGTAAACGCATTTTATGTGTGACTTTAATGACACCCCTTGAGGGGTATTTATAACAAAAAAAAACAACAAGACAAGTAGGGGATGAGGGAGTGGGAATATAGGGAGAAAAAAAGAAGGAAATTGTATAAAAAAACTAATTGTCTGCATGATGATTATCGTGGCATTTTGCGTGAGGACATTCATCTGTTACCCACACGCACACGCACACACACATTTTGTTTTGTATAATGTCCACAGTATAATTATAAATAAATGTCTATAGTGGTTTCAATACAATATACAGACTTTCGAAAGATATAAAATAATTTAATTGACGTGTAATTATTTTCATATTGTCAGGTCATGCACTTGCTATGGTGCACCCCAAGGACAGAATGTCGAACAAATACTCTTCGAAGGTATGCCACATTGTGAAGCAGTACATGGTGCACTTTATGCGTGTTTACGTGCACTATTTGGTGTATCTGTCGCTGGTATACTCGCATGTATATTTTCATGTATGCTCGTGTATCAATTGTTGACACACGAGAAGAAAAAAATGTATTGGGAACAATTAGAATTGAGGTGAGGAGTTATATTAATTTTTTATTTTTATTAAATATAAATCTAAAGTATTAGATATTTATTATTATTATTATTATTATTATTTTTTTTGTATTTTATATTTCTATATTTTATGAAGGAATAAAATAAAAAAACTCTGGTCCTTTGTATGTAATTTAATTTCAAAAATTAAATTTTTACGTACGATTATTGTTTTTTTTTTTTTTTTTTTTTTTTTTTTTTCCATTTTATAGTTTCAATTTTTATTGAAGATTACTGTATAGATTTGAATTTTTAAATTATTATCTATATACAATAAATTATATAATGGATTTTAGATGTCGTTCATTGTACGGACACGGAGGTGGCGCTCCCGTGAGTGGTGCACCAACGGGTTCGTGTGGTTGTTGCAATGATTGCGGAGGTGTTAATCCCTGGTGGGCACAAACCCCAGGGAATTTGTACACTCCAAACCCTGATTTAGCACCATCCAGGTAATTCCTCATTGACCAAACTAATTAATTACTTATTTACTTACTCTCTATTCTTTTAATGCTCTGCTTCGCTATATCTATAACATATATATATATATATTTTTTTTCTAAATCATTATCTATCATTGCATCTAATTCAATTAATTATTCATCTTTGACACTACTAAAATATACATCAGACTTTTTAACTGTCCTATTTACACGATAGAAGGTGGCGCTTACCTTGGTCGCGTTCACGTGGTCCAGCACCGACTCCCGATTCTAATTATGGCTTTCATGCACAATCTATGAGACACGCAACCGATGTGAGTGATCCAACGCGCGAAAATACATCAACAATACCAACACCCTACGGTCTTATTGATACCCATCAATCCAATACTCCTTATTCAGTCCTAAATTCACAAAGTGTCACGTATACACCAAGCAACGCGGCATACAGCGTACTTGAAACTCCTGTGCCACTCTGGGGACCACCGCCCCCGTACAGCGACCCCAATAGTCCAGCGCGACGTCCACAAATTGTTGAACCCAAAGTTTCATCATCAGCATGCTCAACGACATCATCCACACCCGCAGCTTCTGCATCACCGTCCCAGCCATTGCCACCGCCACCGCCACCAACAAGAATTTCCAACGTTAAAAGAACAATTGATAATTACGATACGAGTGAAGGTAATTGATTAATAATATTTTTTATTCAAATATTTATTCATTACAAAGTATAAAAAATAAATAAATAAATAAATGAAATAAATTTTTTTTATTCTAGATCATCATGGACAAAGGGTATCTCAGCACTGTCCAAACTCTGACAATTATGAGAATACAGAGGACATATCAAATAACACAGATGTCGATTGCAGCAACACTGGCAACATTGGACACGATGGAACGACACTTAAAAACAGTAGAAGATCCAGACGTGCATTGAAGGGCGTTGAAAATGACGCGTTTCAAAAGGAAACAAGTCATCAAATAGCTGTGAATAAACAATCCGAAAGTGAACTTTATTTCGGTGATGTTTCATCGTGTTGTGGGCCAGAAAGCAGTTTGTATGAATTGACAGTAGACAAAGAGTCGACACCGACAGCTGATGATATACAGCAGCAGCAAACGCAACAGACTGATTATGTTAGTTCAAGAATGGGTAAACAACGTTTGTCAAAAAAATCACGATTACCATTACCTCTATTGCCACAATCACAAACATCAACACATCCAGACACGACAATCGATCATGCCAGTGATCGTGGTTATACGAATAATGATGAAACGATGAATTCTAACGGTGCATTTCTCGCGCCGGATGCACAATATGAAATTATTCAGCAAAGTGCTCGTTATGGATATTACAGTGGTAAACCTGATGATTTTAGAGAGGTAACACCATCAGGTTATTCATTTTATTCACGTGACGCGACTGATGCAGAATTATCAGTGCGTGATTATCGTGGAATGGCAAATGATGAGGACAACGAGAAAAATACATCATCATCATTAAACACCACAGCAGTATCAGATGATAGAGAATTAACGCGTGAAAAAATTTCAATTAGAAGAAATGAACAGCATCAATGTTGCCAAACAAATATTAATAATAGTGTTAATGATGGTGACAGTGATTGGCAAAATGTTGAACAACAATTAAAATCAGACGATGACATTTGCCCGATAAATGTTTAAACTTAGATAATGCAAATTTATTTTTTATTTTTAATATTTTATTTTTGTTCACAAAATTTTTTTGAGTATCAATGATAAATGAACAAAAAGAAAATCAATTAATTCATTAATGAACATGGATGAAAAAAAAAAAACAAAAAAAAAAAAGGCTGTCTTATTAATGTTCATCAATTGGAGTGAAAATGCATTATGTTTATATTATATTGATAAAAAACAAAAAAAAAAAAAAAAAAAAAAGAAAAGAAAAAAAATGTTATTACCATTTAGTATTGCACACACGTTCAATATACAATATAGTTATAATGTGAATGCGTGATGTAGGTGATGTGTTGTGTGTTATTTGTTGAATTTTTGACACAATAGATTTTAAAATGGAAAAATGAAGAAGAAGAAGAAGAAAAAAAAAAATTTTTTTTTTCTCATCACCAGCGATGGACCAAGGACAATACTTAATCAACTATAGATAATTACAATTAGATATTAAATAAATGTCTCTTCATCGTTTTACAATTTCTCTCATTTTTTTCTTTTTTCTTTTTTCTTTTCTTTTGTGTATACACACGTTTGCACAAATATTCAGACGCGTCGTGCATTATTACACACGGATTATATAGATATTATATATTATATATATATATATATATATAGAAAGTGTAATTTTTCAAAATAAAAACAAAAAAAAAACTGTTGAAATAGATATTTTGTAAACGAGATTAAAGAATAAATAATTAAAAAATCGACTGATGAACGTGTGACAGAAAAAAAATAAAAAATAAAAATTATAAAATAAATACTGCACAAACAATAATAAACAATAAATATATTTAAAAAATTAAAAAAAAAATTAAATAAATAAAAAGAAAAACGAAGAATATTTGATATTTATGTTTAAATATTCTCAATTCCATACAGATTAACGTTAATGATAAAAAATACTGTCGTTGAATAAAACTAAAGTGTACCTTCAAAAAAGAGAAAAAAAAAAAAAAAAACGATTCCATGTGTGAAAGAATCGTCATTGATCAACGTGGATGTAATTATGAGATAATAAAAAAAAAATATCTTTTTTTTTTTTGTAACAAACCAAAAATTCATGTGTAAACAACAATTTTACTGGATGATTGATTCATAATTTTTTTTTTTTTTTTTGCAATGAGAATGAACATTGTACAAATATTCTCATTGACTTATTGGTTTTATAAGACTTTCAAGTTCTATAGCTGTCTACCGATGCATCATATGTTTTGGTGTGTATCTGGTGAACAGCAGCTGGAAGGGGTCGAATATAATTATGGCAATGGTGAAGTAAACGTACGCGAGACACGCGCCCTAAAACTCCAACGGTCGCAACAGCTGCATATGAAAAATCAACCGTACACTCACCTCATCCAAAGTTCCCATACAATAATACATTATCAACACACATTGTCCATGATATATTCCGTTAATATATAGTATAAATTTAATTAATAATAATAATTATTATAATAATTAAAATAATACAAATTAATATTAATTGAAAATAAAAATTGAATTGATTGTAAAATAATTTAAAAGTAGATAATAAATTAATGGGTATGTTTGGTTGAATTGGATGTAGATATTGAAAGTGGGCCTGATATTACACTATGACAGTAGCATTGGATAGCGATGGTGATGATGGTGGTGGTGGTGGTAGTGGTAGTGGCAGTGGTAGAGGTGGTGATGGTGGCAAGAGTTTGAAATTGTAGAAGGGAGAGAATGACACCGGGCCTGTATTACGCAAACCCCATAACATTTCTACCCCTCCTGCATCCAACTGAAAAACCGTCGTTCAACGTTAACACTCTACCTCGCAGCTGCTCGTGTTCACGATCTGCTTTCAGTACATTTTTAGCGTACCAACAGACTGGTCCAATATTTAAATGTATCAACAAAATATATTTACTTTAACGGTCAATACAAAACAATAAATCAAAAATAAAAATATTTCATTTATTCATTTAATTAATATCAACGTGTAAATAAAATAAAATGTGTAAAAAAGTGTTTATTGATGTAACAAAACAAATTTTAATTGGACCAGTACGCTCTGTGAATTTTTCCTTGGAGACAACTTGGAGACAACCAGTTTCTCATGTTAGCCGTGCGCTTGTAATTCTCATTCGTCATCGCTAATGTGCTCATTAATTATATCAAATAAAAAAAGAACAAAAAAAAAAAAAATTAAATTAAATTAATTAATTATTTATGAGAATTAAATAAATATAATCATTTGATATTGAATAAGAAAAAATATTTTTTTTAACGTGAAAGAAATAAAATAAAAATGACAGAATCAGTGCCAATTCATTGCTATACAAATCCATCATTTTGTCGGCAATCTGAATTTATGCCAAACAATCACAATGATGAATTACCGCCACCACCACAATTTCAAAGTCCAATCGAATTATCACCTACCCCGCCGCCACCACCACCACCACCACCACCGCCAATTTCGAATCCAATATTAATTCAACATCAACAGCAATTACACAATTATCAAATTCAACATGGTCATACAAATGCAGCATTTCAAACGCGACCTGAATCAAATTTACAAGATATTAATATACATAATTATGGTAAAACATCAAATCGTTATTGTTATCTTGATGAAAATACTGAACAAGCAAATTTACATGAAGAACGAAAAGTAATTTATGATAGAAATACTCGCTCGCGTTATGAATACATTGACGATGATGAACCACCACCGCCACCACCTCCACCGTTATCAGCATCAGCATCTCAACAACAACAGCAACAGCAACATCAGCCACATCTGCAAAGACGCGCATCATTATCGCGTTTTGAAACAATGACACACCGGCAAAATCATCAATTCACACGCCAAGGAAGTTATCATGGACAACAGCTGCAAGGTTTGGATGATCGTGACATTATAAACCATCAACGACCAAGATATTTTCGCCAAAACGGAAATAACAACAGTAACAATATCCCGACAAGTCGTTACGGTGTGGTGACTGCTGACGAGGGGAACATTGACAATGAATCTACAAGTATTTCTTGGATGACCAGCGGACGTTCTTCCCCTCGTGGTATATATTTTTTCTTTAAATTATATTTTATTCATTAAATGGCGTGTAAATATAAATTATCATTATTCATCACTGTATTTTATTATCATAAACTATAATCATATTTATATTGAAATAACTTTTTATATATGTACATTTAATATATATATATATATATATATACATATATTAATTATAAATTTATAGGACGTTATGCAAGAGTACCCATGCAAGAAGACGATCCGCCATCATTACCTGAACGTAATTTTCGTGAACAAATTGAATTACGTGAAAATAATACATTTTCATCAAGAAATAATCTTGCGACAATTAAATTACATGAATTATTAACAACACCACGTAAAACAAGATCAAAATCTGAGGAACGTAATTTATCACCCAGACGAATTGATCGTGGTACACCAATGAGAAATTCACGCTATACACCACCAATTAGTGCTGCCACATCTCCATCAGGTAATAATATATATATATAAACAAGAAAAAAATGAATTATCAACTTCTTTTAAATTTGAATAGTTTGATAATTGTTAATAATAATGTAAATTTAGGTCGTGGTGTAGTACCAGGATCAAGTCAACGTGGTACACCAATTGGAACGCCACAACGTACATTTTCACCAAATCGTGCGCCACAAACATCAACACCAAATAAAGAACCTCCCTCAGCGCGTCGTTGTTTACCATTGGATGAACAGCATGAAATATGTCCAGCTAGTAATTGTGGGCGTACACGTTATTCACAACGTCGCGATGGGACAATGTCATTAGCAACATCACCAACAGAATTGTCATCACAATTTTGTGAACCACCACCACGTTATGCATACGTTGAATCGCATTCTGAATCAATGCCAATGGTGATTGGCTCGTCTAAATATCAAATATTGTCATCGTCACGATCTGAACAACGTATACAACAAAAAAACAGCGGATATGACAATGTTGAAAGTGCATTTATGGCAAGAACAGCTGTCGTAAGTTTTTTTATATATCATTATTAATGAATATAAAGTCCATTTATGCATTTATTTCTTTATTTCTTCATTGATTCATATTTTTATTTTAATTCTTTGTTATATTATTTCTATTAAGGTACCACCATTGTCAACGCAAAATAGTGATGTAAATACAACATTAGCAAGTGGAATTGAAAAGAATGAGAGAAAAAGTGCTCCATTGTTGCTTATCCTCGTTGGAGTATTGACTTGTGGTCTTGCCTTGTATTTATCATGGACACAAGGACGAAAATATTATTTGGATAGTGCAGCGGGTTGTGGTATTTGTTGTGTATTAGCTGGTGCTTGTCGGAGTTTAAGACGCACTTGGACAGGTTTAGGCCTCGCTGGTTTGTCAGCAGTGAGTTGCGCCGGTTTATTATTACTTGCTGCTAAATCACCCCGTCCGGGCACGCCACTACATGATATTACTGCTGGTGCACTGTGTGGTGTGTCATTGCTTGGTGCGACTTTGGCATTGATGGCATTAGTCACACCGCGATGCACATTTGGACGTCATCGACGTGTTCATTCGTGGATGCCACATTTTTCACCTTGAAATTTACTCCAATTTTTTTTTTTTTTTTTTTTTTTTTTTTGGTCTGAATATATTATTAATTATCATTAATTGTATTGCATCAAATCAAGTCATTAATTAATTAAATATCTTATATTAATTTCATTACAACTTTTTCCTTGTTCTTTATTTTCTCCATTAATTATGTAATTTGTTAAGTTGTATAAAAATAAATAAATATCTTAAAAATTATATTTATGTTTACTATTATTTTTTTATTTTTTATTTTTTTTTTGTGTTTTTTATCAGTAAGAATTTTTTTTTATATTTTATTAATTTTTTTTTTTTTTTCTACTTACCCACATCCATTGTGTTTATTTCTTATCATTGTTGATAAATAATTTGTAAGCAGGATGTCCATTTCCTTTATCCCTAATGGTATAATACAGTTTTTATTAATTTTCATAACTACATTTTTGTAATAATGAAATCCATTTCAGTCACATTATACACTTATAATTATTTCAATTGTACAAATATATTTATGTTAATGAAGTGTTTTATATTAATTTTATTTTTTTTTACAAAAAATTTAGTGATTGTATCGTGTAATGAATTCAATATTATACGTAATTCACCATCATATTCAGAATATGATAGTTATCATCAAATATTTTCATCAATATGTATCACTGATACTATTGAGGATGCAATTATATGGAATACCCATCTTGATTGGATTGAGAGAAAATTACGTTATTCAGATAGAATAAATTTACAGAAATGTAATTTTCAAATAATATTATATAAAATAATTAATTATTATAAATATTTATGATAAATTGGATAATTATTGCAGTGTCAGAATTATCGGATAGTAATGAAATTGATGGAAATAAACGAAAATGTAATATCAATGTGAGTGATGATGGGTGTCGAATTTTATTTTCTGAAAAATCTAATTGGAATTTAGTATTTACATCGGAAATACCTATGGGTCCTGTATTTGACTATCGCTGGGAAAGTATGAAGCAAAAATTGAAAAAAAAAAAAAAAAAAAATTAAATTAATAATACTCATTAAATTTATATTAAATTATTCGTGAAGATTATAATTGAGTATTTGTAGTGTTTGATGAGCACAATACATTTGAATGGAAGTCATTGGTACATTATCGAGAAATTCATCCCAATGTGACATTCAATAATAATGGAGCAATTGTTGTATCAATTCGTAGTAAATCTAATGGTCATATATTAATTTGTGACGATGCTGATCATAAAACGAGTCGGTGTTACTGGATTATTATTGGTGGATGGGATAATACTGAAACTGGAATAAGAAAATGTGAAGAAGGTGTTAATGGTTATCCAGAAAGTGATTCACCATGCAAACCATTACAAAAAAATATCCTGGTAATGTATCCATTTAAACTAAAAAAAAAAAATTAAAAAAAATAAAAATAAAATAAAATAAAGAAACTGAATTCAATTAAAAATAAATTACATGATTCATAAATTATTTTGAAATAGCATCATCCATTAAGTTTATATGAGTGGAGGACGTTTGTGATTACTTGGGATTTCACAACAAAAACAATTAATTTATATGATCCTGATGAAATGATTTTAAGTTATACTGACTATAATGCGGTACACGATACTGATAAGAAATATTATTTATTTTTTGGTAATCCAGAATTTAGATATCCAACTCAATTTCGTTTTCACAAATGTTTGTATAAAATTTATATTGAATATTAATTAATAATTTAATTCATACATCATTTATATATACATATTTATGTATATATTATTTAGATAATTATACATTAGCGAGACGAGATAATGCGCGAATGGTTAGTGAATTATTGAATATAAATGGTAATGGTGAAATTTGTATTGATATGTTGATTGGCCTTTGTGACACATGTGACCTTCATGCAAATTTAATTGATAGTACTACTCGACGATTGATAAAAAACATAACTTTTAATTCATCAACATCACAAAAAGTTCAACACGGTCTGCCAATGTGGCAGCATGCGCGAATTCATGCATTGAATATTGATGAAGATTATGGACCAGTGATACTTGAATTAATTACAGAATCAAGTGATAATCGTGGTAATCATTGGGCAATTAGTAATGTTCAACAATGCTCTGTTTTAGGTACATTTCAATTGATAATACCGTATTTTTTTTTTATATATATATATATATATATATTTAATAGACAAAAGAAAATGATTTTGTTGATAGGTACCGTTAAAAGAGTTAAAATGACAGTGAGTCAAGATAAAAACAAAGGAATTTTTCTTTGGCCAACTGTTACATGTCAAAGATTGTCCTATAATCAAAAACATTCACAAATTATCAGTCCCTTAATAGCAATCACTGATCCACCAGGTCAATAGATTTTTATAAAATATTATTGAAGATAATTGATTGTTTTTCAATATACATTAATCCTACTTGTGTATTTATTATTTATTTATTTATTTATTATTATTTTTTTTTTTTTCCAGAAAATATTACTCTCTGTCCAATATTTTACATTGGACCTAATTGTGCAACTTCGTGCCATCCAAATTTCGATTCATATTGTCAAGCCGTGACAATTTGTGATGAAAATCGTTGCTATTGTTCGCAGGGTCATTATTCATACAATTGTCAAAATAGTGTGTATATATTATACATGTTCTAAATTTATAAAATATAAATATTTTTATATTTAAGACACAGTTTTTTTTTTTTTTTTTTTTTTTTTTTCTTTCTTATTAGAATGTTCTGAGCACGGATCATTTGGTTATGGTTGTAAAGAAAAATGTAAAAATTGTTATGATGAAGATTGTGATATTTACACTGGATCATGTACAGTGAAATGTAAAAAACTTCAAACAAAACGTAAACATTTATTAATGCCACATTGCAATGATGGTAATTATTAATTTAATTATTTATATATAATTCAAAAAATAAAAAATGAATTTTATTTATTATTTATCATTCGTAATATGTATAATTTTTTTATTTTTTTATACAGTTGTAGAATCACCTGAATCGAAATTCGATCAAATCGATGATACATCACTTCGGATATATTTTCCAAAAATTAATCATGATAAAAAATATAATATAACATATGAAATTGAATTACAGGTATATAGAATATAATTTCATTACAATTGATTTATATATATTTATATATATTTTTTTTTATCTATATTTAAAAAATAAATATTTTTTTACAGATTAATTCGAATGAAATTTTCAAAAAATACGTACAAATAGGACAGGATAATGAATTGACGTCAATATATTTTGCTATATTCAATAAATTACAACTCGGAACGAAATACAGAGCACGTGTATCACAGTATATAAAGTATTTGTCATTAATTAAATTGGAAAAGATTCATATTGATGGTGAATTTTCCAAGACGATGACCATGTGTACATGTATGTTTCTTATTTCTTGCAAAAAAAAAAAACAAAAATAAAAACAAAACAAAAATAGAGAATAGAAAATAATTATTACTTGTGATTTGTTTTTTTTATAATTTTAGGGACAAAACAATTTGAAGTTGAACTAGATGATAAAAATATAACAATTCAAAAAATGGATGATGAGGTATTTCATTGAATTAATTTTATAAATTGAATAATTAATTTAATGATACATTTGTTTCATTTTATTGATAGAATTTATATCCTTGTCCTGACAATTGGTATACAGTGAAAATTTTTCTTGCTACTGCAGATAATAGTGAATATAAAATACAAATAAATGATATAACAAATGTAAATGAAAAATTTCCAATGGAAATTAGAAATTTAACAGTAAATACAAATTATATTATTTCAATTACTGGTATGAATTGGGAATTTGAATATCAACAACAAATACGTACACTTGTTTCAAGTAATTATTAAATTGATTATTTTCAATTTAAATTAAATAATGTAAAAGATTATCTTATTTTTTTTGAATATTTTGATGTTAAAATGCAGAACCAACTCAAGTTCGTGATTTAAAAATTAATTACATCAATTCAACAGAGATTTTTATCAGTTGGTTACCACCAGAACAACTCAATGATAATCTTTATGGTTATTATGTGACAATAGAGGTAATAATGAATTTAAAAAAATATATTTATTAATTAATTGATATTAAGATTGAAGAATAAAAAAATATTGTGGATATTTAATCCAATATTTAGCCATTGTATCACATGGGCTGTTTGGGAACTAAATCAATGAGTTTTATGAAAACTCAATCATATACAATTGATAGTGATACACAATCTTATAATTTTTCAAATTTAATTCCTTATGTTCATTATAAATTAACAATATTAGCGTATCACACACGTAATGGAGACGAAACTTCAATAACATTCACGACAAATGCAACAGGTAGACAGAATCGATTGATAATTATTTCATTTGTATATAATAATTTGATAATATAATAATTATATAAAATATTTATTTAGAAATACCAACGGCAATTTATGAAAATGTAGAATTTATTCATAATAAAATTAAATGGAATTTACCAATAGTGAATTGTACATCAGTAACTGGACCAATTCGCGCTACAAGATTATTTTTTATTGGTCAAAGTGAAAATGTTGTGGATTTTAATGATGAATATGATACAAAAAATTTTTTATTTATATTAAATAAAACGAAAAAACAAAATATTTATGGTTGTGAAAAATATCAAGTTCGTATTCATTCATTACGTGACATTAATGGAATACATAACATTACTGCATTTACAAAAATCAATTTTACCACTGATCCACAACGTAATTAATTACGAAAAAATATATTCAATATAAGAATAATTCTTTATAATGATGTCATTTTAGTTATTATTATTATTATTATTATTATTATTTTTGGATTTTGTAGCGCCACCAGAAGTACGAAATTTCACAATTGTCGAAGTTGATTCTGAAGCGAGAACGAGTTTATTGAGATGGGAAAAACCATTGCCACCAACAAATGGTGAAATAATTAAATATAAAATATATTTTATTGATATTTATTATGAAATATCAAGTGTGATAACTGTTTTTCCTAATGAAACATGTCGATTATGGATAAATTCATTGTGCAAAAAAGTTTTTCATCCATACCAATCACGAAATATCATCCAAGTAATTATATAATAATAATTCCTTTCATTAATACGTGAAAATTTTTTAAAATTATTTTACATCACTCGTATATTTACGATAATAATCAACAGGTGAGGGCAGTAAATAAAGATGTACGTGAACTTGGTGATACGAGTGAAATTCCAGACATCTCTTATGAAACAGGTAAATTTTCTCTCTTTATTTTTTATATTATTATTTATTATTTTATCCCTTAATTGTTCGTCTTATTTATATTTATTGAATAAAAAAATTATTATACAGCACCAGATCCACCGAAAAATATTTTTATAATTAAAAAAAATTACGGGATTATTAATCTTAAATGGATACATCCACTCAAAACTGGTGGTCCAATGAAAAAATTTATAATACAATGTGAATTAATTAAAACAAGATTAATAAAACATTTACATCATGATGATTATAATAAAACATTAATCTATTCAATTATCAGCTATGAAAATTTATATACTACTGAATTAAATCTTTTGCCATCCACACATTATAAAATAAATATTAGAGGTATTGTAAGGTCATCATTAATTGGTAATCCAATAAGTGCAGAAATTCAAACAACATCATCATTCTCATGGTATAAAGATGAGCCAAGTTTTATTGTAAATAATAATACACATACAATAGATGTTTTTTTACCATCTATTGCTAATAATACACATAATACTGAAATTCACATTGTCGTTATTGGACAATTATTGTGTTCAGAAATACCAATATTGAGTGAAGATTTAATTAGAAATATTGATTTGAAAAACAATGAAATCGCCTGGCACGTTGAATCATTTTCGGTAAATTAAACAAAGAAAATTTCAATATTTATGAATTTTTTGACTTTGATTTATGTAAAATTGATATTAAATTTTTCAGACACTTCCATCATCAGTAATAATTGGTGACTATAAAAATAATATTACTCATTGTTCACTTCGCGTTGGTAATTCATATATAATTGTTATTGTCGTGCGAGAAAATAATATTGAGAAATGGGAAAATACAATGCCATATATTTGGCGATCAAGACCAGTACAATTTGGCCCAGTACCAAGACAAGCACATGAAATTTGGGCTGTACCACTTTTCTTACTCATTATTATACTCGCTGGTTTACTTTTTTATTTCACGAGACAAAGGTTTTGATTAAAAATTTGATTTTTCATTAATATTTCAAAATATTATCAATTATTTATGATATTGATACTTTTTCATTTTGTTTGTTTGTTTAAAATTAGAAAACGCTCAGCAACAAAAACGGAGATCAATACAATTGTCGATGTCCCAAATCCAGAACGAATTGGAATAAAAAATCCTATCAAATCACAATCATCAATTATTACAACACCATGTCCAAATACAGTGGAATATCGTGAATCAATTATACTTACACCAACAACATCAATCGAAAAAATAAATTCATCGCTGATTAATGAAGATAAATGTGAAAAAATTAAATACAATTTACCAATAAAACTTAATGAATTTCAAGATTATGTTAAATGCGCAATATCATCTGGTGAATTGGATAAACAATATTCAGTATGTGGGAAAATTATATTCAATCAATTATTTAACATTTTTATTTCCATGTTTTTTTTTTTTTTTTTTTGTAGATTTTTCCAAGAGGTCAAATGAAATCATGGGCATATGGTGAAATACCTGAGAATAAAAGAAAAAATAGATATGGAAATTTAATAGCATGTGAGTTTTTAATTATAATAAAAATAAAAAAATATTTTAATATTAACATGAATTTATTTCATTCTAATTTTTTTGTTTTTGTTACTTTTTCTTTGAAGACGACGAGACAAGAGTTATACTTGAAAAATTACCCGATGATCCACACTCGGATTATATAAATGCCAATTATATCAAGGTAATAAACAATAATAAATATCCCAAAATTATACGATAAATTAATTTAAATAATAATTATAAAATATTGTGTGGGCAGGGTTACAAGAAAAATTGCGCTTACATAGCAACCCAAGGACCAAAGCCAACTACAGTCATAGATTTTTGGCGTATGATTTGGCAAGAGCGTGTTCAAGTAATTTGTATGCTTGCAAATGTTATGGAGAGTGGCAAAGTGCGATATATTAATAATTATTAATTATAATTTATTTTATCAATCACAATATACTATTGAAAAAGAAATTATTAATTAAATTGACTCCTTTTTTTCTTTTTTTTTTTTTATACACTCAATAGACAAAGTGTGAACAATATTGGCCGGAAATAGGTAAAGTGAAGAAATACGGAAATATATCAGTGTCTAATATAAGTCATATATCATTTGCTGATTATACATTTCGGATTTTTCATATAAAATGCGATCAAGAAATACGAAAGGTAAATTTATAATTTTTATATTAATTTATATTTGTATAATAAAATTTATTTTAGATTGAACATTTACATTATACGGCATGGCCTGATCATGGAATACCTTTGTACACTCAATCGGTAGTTTCATATTTAAAAAAATTATTAGCAACACCATCAGGCAGTGGACCCGTTGTCGTACATTGTAGCGCTGGTGTTGGACGAACTGGGACAATAATTTTGTGTGATATTTGTTTACGTCGTGCGGCTGCCGAGGGTGTAAGTAAAAATAATATTTTTATATTTTTAATATTCGACATTGGTGTTAAATTAAATTGATAAAATTATTATATGTTTAAATAAGGTCGTGGATGTTTTTGGTGAGACTGAAAAAATAAGAAAGCAACGTGCAAATATGGTCGATAATAAACAGCAATATATTCTTGCACACGTTGCATTAGTTGAATGTCTTCTGTCATTGCCAACATCAATACCATGCAATGATTCGTTACCAACACGAATTCAAGAATATAAAAATCAATTGACACTGCAACAACAACGATTGGAACAATCTGCGTGGCAAGATGAAGCGTTACAATCGACAATACAAACGCAATTGAAATTGTCTGAGAAAAATATGTTGAAAATACGATTTCCAGATTTAGTATCAATATCAAGATTGTATCTATCAAGATATCCAACATCTGATGATGATAGTAGTTATATATTTGGTGTTTATGTTGATAGTGCAAGACGACAAAATAATTTTATTGCCACGCAAATTCCATTACCAACGACTGTCTCGGATTTTTGGAGAATGATCGCTGAATTCAAGGTTCAACTCATCATAATTTTACAACAATTTGATCCTGAAGACTCAGTAAGTTATTAACTTGAATTTTTATGTGTATTTAGAAAAAAAATTAATTATTTGAATTGTAAAACTGAATTTTTATAGAGTTGCTGTAAATTTATACCGGAACCAAATGAAGAAATGGTCCCACTGACATTTTTAAATTTAAAAGGAAAATCTGTAACAGATGGTGAACATTGTACACAACAAAAAATTACACTAACTGATAATTCAACGGTAATATATATTGATTAGTTATAAATATCTTAGTACAATAAATATCTTAATTGTATAATTGAATATTGCCTATTTTTGTTTTTGTTTTTACAGAATATTTCTCGTGAGCAATCAATAAAAGTTTTAACTTGCAAGGAATGGGATCCTGGTAGAAATAAACCACCACCACAACCAGTTGCTTTGGTCAATTTATGGCAAATGGCTGAGAGAATATCAAAAAATGATGAACCAGCCGTTGTCGTGTGCCAGTAAATTAATTAATTCATTTTTACCAATACTTTATATGTTATTCCACGTATAATATTTAATTGAATTCGTTTGTTTTTTGCACAATTATTGCAGCGATGGTGTGACTGGATGTGGTCTTTATTTGGCAATGAGTTTTTTACTTGAACGTATGGGTCTTGAACATGAGTGTGATGTTTGTCTGGCGATTCGTGCTATACGACGATCTCGATCGAATTTCTGTCAAACACAAGTGAGTATTGATCAAATTTTTTTATTTTTATTACCAAGTGCCATAAAACGTTGAAAACATAAATTACTATAATACTTTTTTCTCTATTTTTTCTTTCTAATAACCTCTAATAATTTTTTAGGATCAATTTGAATACCTGTACGACGCGGCTGTAATTTACGCTGGATATTTTCAAACATATGCAAATTTTACTTAAAAAGAAATGGTATAATTGATTCAATAATAATATTTATTTTTCACATAAATGTGTATTTTAAAACTTGGATAATGCACACAAGATAATTATAGCATAATCGTTAATATATTCATAATAAAAATGAGAAAAAATTTTAAATATTTAAAAATAATGGCGGTGTAACTATTTTATCGACAATCAATCAAGTCAATTTATATTTGAATATTTTCCAGCATTCGATAAATACGGATTAATATATCTATACATAGGAAATTATATTAATCAATAACAAAAGAAAATTTTTAAACTGGTACCTACGACAAATATAGAAATACTCAAAACGTGTTTATATAAATAAATTATGCGAAGCTTATGGATATTTCCATTTATATAGTATATATATTGTTATTTCAAGGCGTGAAGAGTCCCCACCATCCACTATCTTTCGCTTAGACCTTTTCGTATTCGTAATTTTCTCTTCCATATATATACATCCATAGGTATTTCTCATCGTTATCGTTCTCACATACATCAAAGCACAGACGTAGAATCACCTTAGGTAAAGATATTTTCTTAATTGGTATTATCACTTGATTGAAACCGTTCTATCAACATTATCACATAAATAAATTTTTGTTCTCATGCTATGATATTAATATATTGTTTTCTTCTTTTTTTTTTTCTCTACAAATTCAACAGTGTCAGTTGCGTTATAAATGTGCGTGTTTATGAATGTATGAGTCGTGTGCATTATTGCAATTAGTGTCTCAGATCTTAAATAGTTGTACATACTTGAAGCGGTACATTTGGAATTACAATTACAATCAATCAAATATCAAAGATAAACTTTAAGGTAAATAATTTATATTAAAAATAAAAGAGTTATAAAGTAATTAATATCACAAATACTACAAAATTTTATAGTATAAATCACTCTTATTATAACCTACACAAATAATATTTTTTCTAACACATGATTTAAAAGAGAGGTTATAACCTGGCTAGAGTGAGATAGCAAGTGTGTGAGGTTATAACGATTGTACTGCCACCTGACGATCATACTATATGTATATACAAAATTGAGTATAATGACAAATTAGTTATTAGTGAAATAAAAATTGAGAAAGCGGAACGCGAGGAAGGAGAAAATTATTTGTAATAATAAAAAATTAAAAATTTTATCACTCATAAATACTAAAATATATATATATATGTATGTATATATGTTTATTTTATGATATTTAAAATAATAAAATTCATTCTATCCGTATAGAAGAAAAAAAAATTTACCTGACAAAAATAATTATCACATTGTGTTAACAAAATAATATTACATTCAATTTAGATAATAGTAGATTGTGTACGGTTATATAAATTATCTAAATAAAATAATAATAATAATGAATAAAAAAAAAACGAATTGCACATTATACTTCTCATCACAAGTGTAAAGGAATATGTACGTTTTATTAAATATATTTTTCGTAGGGAAAGTTGCTAATTTTGCAAGAGTTTAAAAATGATAATCAGGTGTGTGCACTTTCTTTCATTTCTTTAGATGTAGGAAAAGAAAAACATATTAGAGCAGTATAGGAAAAATTTTTTCCTCATTCAATGAGATAATAAAAGAAAGTGGATGAGCACACGTGAACATTATTTCTAAACTCATGTACAATTAATAATTTTGTCCACCAAAAACATATTTAAAAAGTAGATTTTATTTTATTCGTGCTGTTTCTTGAATTATTACAATTATTATTATTATTATTTAATTTTATATGCCTCATGGTATCGAGTTATTTTTTCTTCACTCACTTTTTTTTTTTTTTTTTTTTTTTTTGTCGTTGTTGTTTCAAGGTAACGTGGTAATACGAATGTATTCTTAATGATATTGTGAGTTCATATTATCAGCTTAAACAATTGTTATTACAGTTATTATTCATCCATGTGGAATATACGTTAATACGCATTTAACAGTCATTTGACACGTGGATTGCAAAATATACACACGCATACAAATAAATACTCATATATAAATGTTTAAGACGGAAAAAAAAAAAAAAAAAAAAAAAATTGTATACAGATAATTTTATCGTATTTAGCATCATACCAATTGCATGTTTAATATTCTCACATCCAATTTTAAAATCACGTGCCTATTTTTAATGTTAATGGAAGAGCGCAATGTAGCAATGAACAATAATAATAATAATAATAATAATAATAATAATAATAATAATAATAGATTGATGTTTATTAAAAGATTGGATTTATATACAATATTGAAGTTGAAGTTGAGTCATGTAAAATTTTCCATTACCACTCGTTCTTCCGGTTTTATGACAATATCAATTACATGACACTACAATTTTTTATTTAACATTGAAATCTATCCATATAAAAAATTAATTGTGATATTATTATTATTATTATTATCATTATTATATATATTTTTATTAGATAATAAATCTTTATTATCTCACACGAATGATGATTGCTAGGAATGATATGTTCATATATATGTATTTTTTTTTTCTTTGTTTACTTCACAATGGGATATATTTTATTTTTTATTATTATTTTTAATTTTTAATAAATTATTTTTTTTTTTTGTTTTTTTTTATTATTATATGGATTTATATTAAACGACCATGTGAGAAGACACCGCGTTTATTTACAAGATTACTGTACAACAATTGTGGTTAATTCGGACAAGTGATTTGGCCGTGGCCTAACTTAATTGTTGAACAATAAAAATTTTGTTCATTATCAGATTCATACCTTCAGTGATATATTTTATTATTATATATAATATAGTCAATTGAAATAAAGGAAAAAAAATAAAAAAATAAAAAAAGAAAGAAGAGAATGAAGAAAAATCTATGCAAAATTTATATTGATTAATAATTATGAAGAAAGAAGAAAAAAATTAAAAAAAAAAAAAAAAAGAATCGATAAATAAAAATCATTTTTATATAATTATTAAAATTAATTAAAAAATATATTATTTAATATGAAGAGTGAAGATAAAAAATCATCTTTTCAGGAATCAATCGTGGACGTTTTGAGATATAAAAGGATATTCTCTAGTTGTGTAAAATTAATGTGGAAATGATGTCGTTAGAATCAATGAAGAAATCTCGAGTGGATGAAGATGATGATGGCAATGATGGTGATGATATGATGGTGCCTATTGATACTGATTCAATTATATGTCGAGCAGTACCAAAACCAATTATTGCTGATGAATTTATCATTGATATTCCATTACGTGATGTTTTTATTGGAATTTTAAAGAATAAACGTGATATTGCTATGGCAATTAAATTTATAACGGGAATATTGCCAGGATTTAGTCATCTTAAACGATGTGCAAACGGTCAATTAATATTGGCATACGTTGATAAATCAATGGAACAATTGGAAAATAATTTTACGCCATCATTTACATCGGCGGAAAATTTAAAACAATTTTTAACTGATAATAATTTTAATCTCGATTTATTTCATGATAATTTTATAATTTTACCAGTGCCTGAATGCACACCACGTACAAAATTACAAGCAAAAAATGCGTCCAAAATTTGGCCAGTTAATTTTCATCCTGATCATAATATTGAATTAATAATGAATGGAAAATTTTTCAATACAATACAATTGGATATTATTGATAAGTGTATGGAAATTTGTATTGAAGCATCAATATCAAGTGCATTTGGAAATAATTATTGCAATGGCAGTGCAGTAATATTAGATCCAAATGACAATGGAACTTGTCGTATAATCGCAATTGCATCGTGTCGAATAAATGAACATCCTATGTGGCATTCCGTTATGTTGGCAATTGATTTAATCGCAAAATATCGTGGTGGTGGTGCATGGAAATTTAAATCAACACACGATACAATATTAAATAATAAAGATAATTATTGTAAACGAAAATTTCCAGTAAATTCAACACTTTGCTATCCATTATCATTGAATCATTTAAATATACCAATATTTAATACTAATTCTATTAACAATATTAATAATGATAATGAAAATAATATATCATATTTATGTACAAATTATTGGATATTTTTATTACAAGAGCCATGTCCGTTATGTGCAATGGCGCTATTACACTCACGAATTTCCATGATATTTTACGGTGTTAAAAATGAATCATATGGTATTTTGGGTAGTAATGCATTACTTCATACAATGCCTGGTGTGAATCATCGGTATAAAGTCTGGACAAATATTTTATCACGTGACTGTCAAATTGCTATGAAAAAAATTAATCAACATAATGTTACATTGTGAATATTTTAAACGAGTTTATTACACACATTTTATTCCATGATTTATGAGTTAAGTATGAATGGACCTTTTTTTTTTTTTTTTTTATATATCACTATATATATATATGCATAACACATTTGTGTACAAATGTATTACAGATGGGATGAATGTTGTCAATGTCAAATAAAATTGCAGATAATTTGTTTGAATGTCCAAAGTGTGACTTCTCACTTATAATTTTATATTTTTATTCCTTTCGTTCTATTCACATCATTCATTATTATTATTAAATTAATATATATTATTTACTATTTATTATGATTATTCTTTTTTTTTTAATCATGAAATGAGATTAATTTATATTGATGTAATAATGTAGATAGTGTAAAAAAGAATTGTCACTATATTAAATATTTGTCATAATACATTTATATATATTTTTTTTATTTATGATAAAATACATATTGAAATATCGTGTGATTCATAAATTTTTATGAGTATTTTTTTGCTTTATATTTGATATGAAAGAAGATTAATTGTGTAATGTAAATATTTAAGACATTGACATTAATTGAATATAATAAGGTGAAAAAAAAAAAAAAAAAAGAGAAAAAAGAACTATATTTATAAAATAAATTATATAAATTTTTATAATAATTATAATTTAATTAATTTTTTTAAAAAAAATTTTTTTTTATTTTGCAGATTATAAAATTCGAAAATTTTGGATTGCGAGGAAGTAGATGTACAAATATATATTTGATACATGTGTATATGTATTGGATCCAGACATCAGATGCTTAAGTGATACCAATTGACGGAAGGTCCATGCGTAAACGCTTATTGGTTAGACATTTGATCCCATGACTTTTGAGACACAATTGCAATGATACACATTACATTTTTTATTATTTTTGCCATTTAAACCACAAGCTTTGTCTTCAACATCAGTTGTATATTTTCATACACTATTTGTGCATTTTATTATTATCTACATCGTTGTCAACATCTTCATCAAGCATTACTGTTACTACTACTACTACTACTACTACTACCTCTACCAAGAAACCAAAGCTCTATCTACCACCGGTTGTCGAAGAATTCTTGATACCCACGCGTCACATCACATGAGCGCGTTTAATCCATTTAAAAGCAGTTGATCGTATACCACCGAACATATCTCACATCACCAATGTGATTTCAATGTCTTATTTGATATAATATTAATTTTCATAGTTAAAATTAAATAAAAAATTATAAAAAGAGAAGAAGAAGAAGACAAATAAGGAGGAAAAGTAGAAAAATAATACGAATGAAAAAAAAATTTGAAAAAAAAAGGTGAAGAGGAAAAATATAAAATGGAATAAGGTCTAAATTTGGGAGACACATACAAAGAATTTCAAGTGAAATATTTATCATTTATCAATGTGTAAATTGATGTGCAAGTAGACGGAATTCCTCCGCCCCTTCCACCAATTACTTTATTACACTTTTCTTCAGTTTTGACTTATAAAATTCATGGAAATAATAGAACGTGGAAAAATATAGTGGACAATAGTGCAAAAGATAATAATAATATTAATAATAATAATAAAGAAATAAATTGATATAAAAGAAAAAGAGCGAGAAAGAGATAATAATGTGAAAGATAAAAACCAATATTAATCGGTTATCAAAAAAAAAAAAAAAAAAAAAGGAAATAAAAATATAATAAATAAGAGAGTAGTGTTGAATAAAAAAAAAAAAGAAAAAAGAAAAGAAAGAAAATTATATGAGTGGTCATTAACATTTTGGGCTTGGCAACGGTATAATTAAGTTAATCTGGAATTCTTCTATTTTATTTCTGTTTTGTGTCACCTCTATACGTATACAATTTAAAAAAAAAAAAGGAAGAATAACCAAGAAAAGTTCATTATCATTATTCGTGTTTGATTTATGTATACTCTTTTAATTCTACTGGTTTTTATGTTATTTTTCATATATTTCTAATTGAAGTGACAATTGTTTATTTTTCATCACGGATCGAAAACGTTTTAACATGAAAATGGAGCGGAGAATATTAAAAATGTTGTGACTATGTTGCCATAAAAGGCTGTGATTGCCATACGAGACACTAAATAATAGTGTGTGAAATAGTATAGATACAAAAACAAAAAAAAAGTTGACAGCATTTTTATAATTTAAAACGAAAAGCTCTAGGAGAAAAAAAAAAAGAAACATAACAAAAAAAAAATCAATGAATTAAGCTAAAATAGTAATTTATGATCGACGAGTCGAAGGGGACGATATCGATACACCACGTCACTGTCTAGTAGTCAGTTGTATTGTTATTATTAATATTATTATTTCTTTTATATTGATAAGCAAAGTAAATTGGTGTTAAGTGAGATGCATTGTGTATAGAAATAAAAAGAGAAGAACGAAATAAAAGAGAAAGTATTTGTGAAAAAAAAAAACAAAAAACAAAAAAAAAATAGTAAGACGAAGATATAGAAGAAGAAGAAGAAGAAGTTGATAAAACATTGATCGCAGTGAAAATTCATCGACAATACGATCAATTAATAAATAACGAATACGGCAAAATGCCTTTCAGTATTGGCACAGTTGCAATGGTGTTTGTAGATGTATTTATTGTTTTTTCACGTTTTATGTCGTTGAAATCACGAGGCTGTGCATTATTAGAAACTCACCGACAACGTGAAACAACTGGAATTAAAAAATTGTACAATAGCTTCTTTGTAATGTTTTAAAAATAATATTATTGAGCTGCTGTTAGATGTCGCTCGACTTCCTTATGTTAATTGGCAGATCATTGATATTGTAGTTGAAAAGAATATTTCAAAGAAAAATTGACAGATAGTGAAACAAATTCATTATTACTATTATTATTATTTTTCATTTGTTAACAATATAATTTACACTCGAATACGCAAATTTTCACGTGTATAATTTTCTTTGTGTGTCTCTCTGTGTGTAAATATATTTATTTACACTGTGATTATGTGTTGTGATTTTATGTGAAAAATTGAATTTTCAAATGTTCACAATTTAAATTAAGTGTGAAAATATATAAATATAATGATAAAACAAAAAAAAAAAAAAGAAGACGAAGAAGAAGGAGTTAAAGGAGAAAAAGACACATAAATAATCTGTGACAATAAAGTTTTTTTTTTTTTTTTTTGAAAATCAATGTAATACCAATTGTGATGGTCAAGTAAATATGAAAATAATGAATGGATATAAAAGTTCAATCAATTGAAAATGAATATAAACAAATATAGAAGAAGAAAACTCGAACATATACATTAAAAAAAAAAAAAAAAAAAAAAAAAGGAAGGAATCATAATATGTAAAGTGAAAGAAACAGACGTGAACATTGGATTGCCACAAATACTTTCATTTTACATTTCATATAAATAAATAATTACACTATTTTGTTGTCAACATTATATTTTTAATTGAGTGTCCTTCAGAAAATTCTGAATCCTTGAAATAATAAGAATAAATGAATAAATAAGAAATAAGAAAAGAAATATTGCGAAAGAAGAAGTTGACGTGAGAGAAAATAACATATGACGAAGAAGTGAAAAAAAAAAAAAAAAAAAAAAAAAAAAAGGAAAGAAAATCATCACCACGACAATCGTAATAATTAAAATTGTGATTGAATTAATTTCGATTGTGAAAGAAGAAAGCGAAATAATAATAATAATAATAATAATAATAATAATAATAATAATAAATATATAAAAATGGAATTACAAGACATGAGTTCAGAGACATTGAATGGAGCGGTTTGGCTGGACCAATCCCAATCGTCACCGTATCCACGATTATCACCATCTGAACGTGTTGATGAACGTACAAACATTATCAATGAACAAGTATGTTAAATAATATATTGAAATATTCATGTATATTCATAATAATAATTAATTATTTAATATTATTTTAATTATTGTCTAGGTATCACTTGGTTATCATGTGTCAGATGGAATAATATTGTGGCAAGATAATAAACATTTATCAAAAAATAATCATCAATTGCATATAAATCGTGATATATCACGAGGAAATTCCCCAATATCAGAGCAACCAGTTACGGGCTATCATCATACGACCTCAAACGGCCTCAAGCGACGTTCAAATGAAAGTTATCAAACAATTGGTGAATTAGACAGGAAATGCATGAGACGTGATGGTAAATTTATATATATTTGTTAAATTACTACAATCCATAGGATGAAAAAACAAACAAACAAAAAAATGAAAATAATAATTTCAATAATATATTGGAGTCAGAGTCTATTTGTTATAATGAAAATCAAGCAACAATGCTCTTATTGCTGGTAGGTCAATTGTTCATTTCCTAGAAATGATCATGTGTCTTTTGTTATCAGTCCAATAGAGAATGACGGTCGAAATCCCCACGTGAATATTTTAACTGAGACATACTCATCATCTTATACTCACAACACTCAACTGTACAAGTATGTACAAATTACATACACACGTATACAAATATATATTATACGTGTCAGAATATCAGATAATTGTAATTGAAGAATCGAGTGAATGTAGTGGAAAAGTTAAGACAAGTTCAACTGCGAAAGTTAATCGCATACATTTATTAATATTGGAATAATTTTTTTTTTTTCTTTTCTTTTCCTCTCATTGCAACACTGTATTGTAAATTGTAGATGAAATATATTGAAAGAATTATATTTCTGTAATGATGACAATAATGATGAATACAAAAATATACAATTGCTAAAAAAAAAGAAAAAAAAAATACACACACACAATTAAGAAATATATAAAAATTGCGTAATATAATACCTCCTGACGGAATGACCTTGTTGATTATGTTATATTGGGATTTCATTTATCACAATTCAATCTTTATGAATTGCATATGTATGTGTCTTTTTTTTTTTTTTTGTATAATAAATCAATTTATATTTGTTATTTTAACCTAATTTATGCATTATCTATTTATGCTATTTATACTATTGATAATAGTAATAATAATTATTATTTTATATTTCAAGGATCAGTTGTGAGTAATGGGTCGGTACAGGGATGGTCATCAGGGCAAGTGGAAGAACTTGCTGAACATTTGGTGGCTGATTTTGATGGATCGTTATCGGCGCTAGCAGCAACTGATCTTGCCAGTGCTGTTGCATCATACAACATGAGGTAAATAATTATATTATTATTATTAATTATATTTAATTGATAATTAATCTCACTCATCAACATCAATTATCATTAATTCAATGCAAATTATTGTAAAATTAATTAATATAAAATCCGAAATTTTATGTTTGTATATTTAATTTTATTATCATCTGTCTATTTTAATTATTTAAATATCGTTATATATTTCCAATTTAATTTAATATTCAATAAATAAATTCGCTTTTTAATTTTTTTTTAAATTTATTATTATTATTATTTTTTTTTTTTTCAACGTATATATAAAATCCCAGGGTTGTTTCAGTGAAGACCTGCTGACATTGCCTTCAGCACTTACTGTCTTCAAGCAGGAAGCACCTTCTCCAGATAATCAAATCAACATATCAAAGTGAGTGCACAATGGTTTTTGCATTGCGCTGTTTTCTACTTTCAATTAAATAAAAAATTAAAAAAAAAAAAAAAAAAACATTTCTTCGATATTTATATTAATTTATTCACATATATATATAATTTTTTTCCCGTTTTCAAAACTGTCGAATTCCTCATTTGATCAGTATAGTAAGAATACGAAATAAATAATATATATATATGTATTTTAGTGGATGTGATACACAGTTTCGTATCGAACTTTGTTGCATGACGAAACTAATCTTAATCCAACTATATATACATATGTGTGTGCTTATCAATAAAATGATTTCGCGTAAAGCTGTATGTGTAGTGGCCTGTGCCTGTATATTTACACACGTATATTAGTACAATTGTTGTTTTTCAGTTAGCGTCATTAATAATTCTGATTATTGCGTATTATTCGTGCTTTTATCATTGGCAAACTGATCATTTATTATACATACACATATATTTACATATAATAAAATTATAATTTCAATCTTTGCAATTATAATTTCTCTAAAATACATACGAAAAAAAAAAAAAAAAAAAAAAACAGATAAAAAAAATGTCACATTCATTAAATTTTAGTGGTTCATTGTCATCTTCGTCGTCATCCTCATCAATTTTTAATTTACTGTAAATTAATTATTATTAAAAATAAATATATTATTTATTTTAAAGTATAAAAATTCGATGGGAATTTATTTTTAGTGGAAGGAAGCGAGAATATTGTTAATTTAAAATATTAAAAATTTCCGATTTCTTCTTTTTTTTCTGTTTTTTTTTTTTTTTTTCTTCTAATATTATTATCTTTTTTTTTTCTTAATATGTTTCAGCTTGAATCAAGTGGCATCGAGAAATACAAATGGTGTTCTTACAACAAGTGGAAATATTGTTTTATCAACTGAGCCTGACAACAAACACAATATAAATAATTCTATTATTAAAGGTGTAACAACAGCAGCAACAACGACAACAACGACATCAGCAATAGTAATAACACCAATATCAGCATCAGTTAATAATAGAAATATTAATAATAATACAAATGATGCGAGTAATAATTTAAATAATTGTGAAAACACTGGTAAAACATCATCTGAAGCAGCATCGAATTTCCAATTTTTGTATTCAAATAATGACGATTATCCAACTACATCATCGGCAGGCAATCAAGTGTCATCATCACAACAAGGAAATGAATTTAATGAAGACAATCGGTATGATTTAATAATTTATAATATTTAATGATGTATGTAGAATAATTCATATTTTATAATTGATAAAGAAATAATAATAATTGTAGAATTCTTTATACATAAATATATATATATTTTTTATTTTTATATATATATATATATTTATTTTTTCAGTTTTCAATATGTTTTGGCAGCTGCGACCAGTATTGCAACAAAAATTAATGAAGAAACTTTAACTTATCTCAATCAAGGACAATCATATGAAATCAAATTGAAAAAACTTGGTGATTTATCGGCATATCGTGGAAAAATATTGAAAGTAATAATTGATAATTGTCTTCTTCTGTTTTTTAATTAATTCATTAAATAATTGAAATGTTTGATATAAAATTGATATGTATTAATTATTTCAGTCAACAATACGAATATGTTTTCATGAGCGACGTCTTCAATATACTGAAAAAGAGCAAATTTCATCGTGGCAACGTGCACGTCCAGGTGAACGTTTACTTGAAGTTGATATACCACTGAGTTATGGTATTTTAGAAATTATACAGTTACCATCATCCAAAAATAATGTTGAATTTATGTGGGATCCAACAAAAGAAGTTGGTGTTTATATAAAGGTTATAATCTATTATTAAATAATATTATATAAAATATAAATATTAATGATAAAATAATAAAAATTAATAATAATAATATATTTATTTTTAGGTTAATTGCATCAGTACGGAATTTACTCCGAAAAAACATGGTGGTGAAAAAGGTGTACCATTTAGAATTCAAGTTGAAACATTACTACCCGGTGGTCCACGTTTGCATGCTGCCTCGTGTCAAATAAAAGTATTTAAATTAAAAGGTGCGGATCGCAAACACAAGCAAGATCGTGAAAAAATTTTACGTCGATCATCACGCGATCAAGAAAAATATCAACCAAGTTACGACTGTACTGTTCTTTCTGATGTAAGTATTTTATTTTAATAAAATATAAAATTAATAGAAATTTGAAAGAAAAAAAAAGGTATTGATATATTATGAATTATTTCCATGTACTGATTCTATATATTGATTCTACCTGCTGTTACCTGCTGATAATAATTATGTTAACATTTTTTTCACTAATATAGATACTGCTTGAATCATTGTTATCTACAAACCTAATGTCACATAATGAAGTCAATTCGTTAACGTTAAGTGATGCAGTGTGAGTATTTACATATTTATCTTATTGTAAATTTATTCTATTTCTAGTTAAAATAATATTTTTAACAAACCAATACATTCAAAAGAAAAAAAAAAACATAAATATATATTGGTATCATAATTGAAATATTGACGTTGGTTTTCGTTGATGATGCATTTGAGTCTCACGTCAATATTAAATATTATAGCTAGAGCAAACTGGTATAATCCAGTGCAGTAAAGTATATAAATATATCATGGTACCAACATTGAAGTAAGGTGATGGTGGTAACAGTAGAAATGCAACCAAGGCAATGTATAAGTCAATGTTTCGTTATTATATCATTTTGAATTGTTTCAACTATTAAGTGGATGATACTAGTTTTTAATCGTATAAAAGCCAGTTTTGATGTTGTTACTTTGTTATATGATTGTATAAAAAAAGAGGGGAACTTGAGATTTAGAAATTGTAATATGAGAAAGGATGGAGGGAGAAATGAGGGAATGTATGATTACTTGTAGAAGAAAATTGACCAGTTCACAAAAGTATATCGATACAATACGTTGTCGTACGTTATCCTAAATACTATTTTTTTAATTCTTTTCATATGTTGAAAAAATTTTTTTTTTTTTGTATTTGAAGTTTGAAATTTTTATCATATTCAACTTTTGTACATTTATTATCATAATTTATTATTGAATGTCAATTCTAAGTAATAATTATAAAATATTCAGTTCAAAATAGGATGGTATAGTTTTTTTTTTCTATTATCAATCAAAATTATTCTATTATTATCAAAGTAAATAAAATAAATTAGATTGATGAATAATTAAATTTTTTTTGGAGACAACATTTTTTTTCTTTTATCGACTCTTATTTTAAATTACAAATGATGAATACAAACTTGCAATTGGCATCGATAATAATGTGTTAAAACACCAATTGATGATAAATATTTTGTTCTAGTTTCTTAATTATTCTTATTATTCTTATTATTATTTTTTTCAATTTAAATATTATTTATGAAACGTCTTGTAAATGATTAACATTAGTTGTGTATAATTGTACATTTTCAATGATATTAGTTTATGTAGTCAAGCATGTGATGATTGTCAATCAATGTGTTGAGTGATTGAAATTAAAATTCTTAAAAGATTTTTGCACGCTATGACTTTTAATGAGTCAATTGCCAGTGCGTCACACAAGTCAACTTGCAATTATTTATCGAGCCGTGGAAATAAACGCCAACACGTTGTAAAAAGAATAACAAATCGTCGCGGCCATGATAGTAATTGTAATTGTGGAATTAGGGACAATAGGCCAGATATTATTGCGATAATAATTATATTCTGCAAAAGAATTACGTAAGAACTATTTTTTATTATTCATATATTTTTTTTTTGTCTTCATTTCAAAAGGATGAAAAACAAAAAAAATTTTTTCTCCAAAAAATGATTAATAATTTCTATTTATAAATTAATTTATAAATTTATTCATTTATTTATTAATTTATTACTATTTTTTTTTTTTTTTCAGTACACCAAAAATTTCAACAAATACACCAGGTGGTTTGTCACCATCAAGCGCAGTGAATAGCCCCGTGTCTGAGAGCAGCAGTGAAGATTCGACGACGATAATGCCATCAAGCAGCAATGAAACATTCACATTTACGGATAGTCATCCACCACCGAAAAATCGCAATGTCCGAGACGCTGCTGCATGGTTACGTAAATATTTTCCCGCACACGAATCAACATTTGCCAATTATTCTGGTATTGATCTTTTAAATTTAACACGTCAAGAATTAGTACAATTCTGTGGACCACACGATGGTATACGTATGTATAATGAAATAACAGAAAAAGCACCAATACCAAAATTAGTGATTTATTGTGCATTGGAAAGTGATACACAGCCAATATGGAAAATTGTTCGTTTATTTGAAAAAACCAGCAATGCATTAACAGAAAAATTATTATTGGTATTTAATTTACCAAAGAATCGTTTACATTCCGTTTTATTTCAAGGACCGCGTGGAATTCATGTTTCAATATGCAATGATCTTGTATCATATATGGAGAAAGACAGTGTATATTTGATTGAAATATTGAGAGGTAACTTGATTCTTTTGTATTTTTTTTTTTTTTTCATATAAAATTAAATAATGTTATTTTATCAACAGATTAATAAAGATTTGTTTCTTCATTGAAATGTTCACAGACTCATCAGGATATTTCAAGTTGCTCATGAAATCATACGATGGATAATTGTAAAGTATCACACTATAGAAATTCAACAAATATTTTATAGTATGTCCATGATAAATCAAAGTATATCTAAAATAAAATGGTAATTTAATGATAAAATATGATATAGATAAAAGCCAATTAGATTTATAAAATATTGAATGTATAATAATGAACTAGAGAATATTTAGATTTAATCATGATAATTTTTTTTTTTTTTTTTTTTTTTCATTGAGGTAATTATTCATTTTTCAAACAAAACAAAATTATAATTTTTCCTTTTTTACATCACATGTTTAATATTTGTTTAAAATGTATTTTATCTTCTAAACAAATGCAATTTCATATTTCTTGTATTTTATGTTTATCTTTAGAATATGTTAATTGATTTACACACATGAATGTTTTTTTTTTTTTTTTTTTTTTTTTTTTTTTTCTTCAATAGAATATTAAGATGAAAGTGCCTAAATATGAATTATTAGTATGACGATATAAAAATTTTATAAATAAAAAAAAAATAATATTATTTACATTTGATTAATAATGTAAATGTACATCAAAATACAGAGCCCGCCTGATGAAAGATTATAGTCCAATGAAACTAGTTATAATTTAATAAGTATTGAATAAAAATAAATAAATATATATATTTTCGTTCATGTTGATATTAAAGATGTTGGTATAATTAATTGAAACGGCACAAAATTATATTTTATTTTGGATAGATGAATTACACATTGAAAAGTTTATTTTGTGATTATTGAAAATTTCTATTTCAATGTTAAACTATTGTGCCATAACTATATAATAAATAATTTTATCATTATATAATTTGTGTGAAGAAAATTGTTTTATTATTATTTGAAATTATTTTTGCGTTGTTGAAATCAACAAAAAAATATAGTACGTAAGTTCCGAATTTCAATTAATATTTGGCTTGATGTTTATATTGAAAAAAAAAAAAAAATATATATATATGTTTTTATATTTTCATCGACGTATTTTTCTGTAAAATTAGGTTGTTTTTATAAATATTACATATAAAATCAATAATGTATAAAATTTAACAAGTTCATTATTTTTATTAAATTTTTTTGTTTCTCCTCAATTACCCTTGGAAAAATATAATAATTACAGATATCAAAAGACTCTTGATAATTTAAAATATTTATAAATTTCATATAAACAACAATTAATAAAATAATATAAGGCACTATGAATTTTTTAACAATAGCGGAATATTTTGCGGCACATTTTTCTTCCTTTCTATATCACAATGAAGCACTCAAATTTGCTTTTTATTATTTTTTTGTCTTATTTCTAATTTATCTTTCGATCAGCTACGCATGACGATTAATTAATCAAATTTGAATTTTCAACTCATTATTTTGTTTTTATTCTTCAATTTAGATTCTTCAAATGTATTCTCAATATTTTACCAGTGGGATTTCTTGGGATTTCATCTATAAAACTCACACCGCCTGTGTTGAAAAAAAAAAAAAAAATTGTTTACTCAATAAATATAAATTATTGATATAAAAATAAAATATAAATTATTAAATAATAAAATTATACCTTTAAGTTCCTTGTACTCTGATACTTTTCCCTTCACAAAATTTTGTATATTTTCTTCAGTCGCCGTTTCATTAGACTTTAGTACAACAAATGCTTTTGGAATTTCACCAGATCGTGGATCGGGTATACCAATAACAGCAGCATCTGCAATTGCTGGATGTGTTCTCAAAACAGCTTCTAATTCCGCAGGTGGTACCTAAAATTAAATCAATCATTACAATTTATTTATCTCTAATTATATGCAATTTAATAATGAATATAAATAAGTGTATAATAAAATACCTGGAATCCTTTAACTTTAATAAGTTCCTTTAATCTGTCAGTGATAAAAAACGCAAAATCTTCATCGAAATATGCAATATCACCAGTTTTCAACCATCCATCTTGAATTGTTTCTCGCGTTGCTTTTTCATTATTGAAATAACCTTTCATAACATGAGGACCGCGAATCCATATTTCACCAGTTTGTCCAGGTGTAACGACATCATTACCAGACTTTGGATCAACAAGTCTCACTTCGGATTTACTTATTGGATGACCAATGCTTGCAAATTTATTCTCAACTTCCAAAAAAGCTGCCGGTGAACACTCAGTCAATCCGTAACCTTGAAAATAAATTATAATAATTAATTTATTGAATTATCAATTTTTTGATCCTCGTTAATTAATAAAAATCAAAAAAAAAAAAAAAATAAATAAATAAATAAATAAATAAAAATAGATAAATATTTTTTAATAATAACCTTGTGATATTTTTAACGTATCTGGGGTTACTTTGAATTTGTTATAAACTCTCTCAACATCAGATTGTGCCAGTGGTGCAGCACCACTGAAAATATTTTTTACAGTTTTAAAATATTCTGGTTTCACCATGGGATGTGCACCGAAAAATAGTACAAGTGGTGGTGCGCAAAATATTCGTGTGCACTAAACAAACAAACAAACAAACAAAAAATAATTAAATTGTATTAAAGTATAAAATTAAATAATTTTTATTTAATAAACAAAACATAAAAAATACTCACTGGATTTTTTGCTAATACATTTATATATGTTTCTGGATTGAAATTTGGCAATGTAATCAATTTATCACCTGTAGCCAGCCTCGGTAACATTATACAATTAATTCCATAAATATGATATAATGGCAATACAGTTGGAATTATTTCTTGTTTCTCTACTGTAAATATCAATAATATATTTCAAATATATAAAATAATATATCAATTATAAATATAAATATTACAATAATTTTTATCAATCTAATTTAACTATAATTCACTGCACATCAATATGCAATCGATAATAGTGAATTCAAAACAAAAAAACAATATTAATAATGATAATAATAATAAAATTGAAATATGTTTACATTATATCACTATTGATATAAACGACCAGACAATGACGTCAATTACTGACTTAAGAATTAATGGACTTTGATATCCAGCCTAACAATATACACAGTTCGTTATACAATGTCATTTAATAATAAATTATCATTTGATATTTATTATAATAACAATGTCAATGATCGAACATTACAAAAAAATAGCGCAAAATCTAATGGGGAAAATAATAATAATAATAATAATAATAATAATAATAATAATAATAATAATAATAATAATGAATAAATAAATAAAATAATTGGAAAGAAATTAATTTCAATGAGGAATAAGAAAAAAAAAAAGAAAAATTTACCGTTTCGGTCTGAAAATGAATAACTTGCATCAGTCATTACCATATTGGATACAAGATTATGGTGTGTCAATAAAACACCTTTAGGTAAACCAGTTGTACCACTTGAATAAGGCAATGTTGCAAGGTCCTGTGGATTACGATAGTTATCTGGTATTTGTGGCAATGTTTTACCACGATTAAGTACATCCTGAAAATTCCATTATAATATTATTGAAAAAGAATATATAATATTATCATCGATTTATTATATTTATTTCTTACTTTGAATGATATTGTGCCATCTGGTAATGATCGAATGCCATCCTCAACAACGATAATTGGTGCATTTGGTGGTAATGAAGCTTTGCCAGCTACCACAACATTTGGTGCAATTTCTGCTGATGTAATAATTGCCTTTGCGCCAGATGAACGTAGTTGCCTTGAAATTTCATCTAAAGACATTTAAAAATCATGATAAAAGTCAGAGAAAAAAATTAATATAAAATGGAAAAATGAAAAAATTAATTATTGATAAACAATAAGGAAAAATAAAATATATAATGTTAGAATAGGTAAACAAATATATAATAGAATCGTTGTCGTATTGAAAATACAAAGTCTACAATCTTTCATTTATACAATCACATATTGTCAGATTATTCTGATAGCATAATGAAATTGTGGTGAATGCGTGTGCTTGTAGTGATTGTGTCGAAGGTCACTCCAAACCCGAGAACATAAATCAAATATAACCCTGGACTTTGTGCTCTTGTTAAATTTTATAAATTTAAAAAATGGATATTCATTTATTAATATACTCAACACTTTATTTCCGTTTTCATTCATCTATTGCGTATTATAAACTTTTTTTTTTTTTTTTTTATTCACATATTATGAATATTTCAATGTTTATTAATTTTAATATTATCGTCATTCACATTGTTTTATTTTGTAATGAAAAATTATATTCAATAATAACATATTTCTCATTTTTTTTTCCCTTTCTCTCAATGCGTATCTTGAGATAAAATATTTTTATTTACATTTTACTATGAAAAAAAAAAAAAAAAAAAAAACAAAAAACAAAATAAGAACAAAATAAAAATAACGATTTTATCAATTTAATTTTTATTATTATTATTATTTTATTTATTTACTTGTTTAATACTGACCCACTGTGTACATGGCATTGACTGTAGTAACAACTAGACCAGCTTCTAAAATTCCAAGAAATGATAGAGCAGTCTCAGGTAAATTTGGTGCTATCAATGCAACAACATCACCCTGTCTCAATCCCATATTTCGTAAACTTCTTGCAATATAATTTGCACCATCACGCGCCTCTGCATATGTATATTTTCGTCCTGTTATTCCGCATTCCTTTAAAAAAAAAAAAAAAAAAAGAAATTATTAATTAATCAATTAAAAAATTGTTCTATATTACAATTAAGTATTTTTCTTTTATTTACAATTGATTTTATTGTTTAATGTTTATTGATACATACCACAGCGACCGAATTTGCATATTTTTCCACGTCCTTCCACACATATTCTGGAATTGTCAAATTAGGTAATTCAACATCATCAAATATTGATGGAAATATACGTTCGCCATTATTTCCTTCAATAATTTTACATTTTGCTGCTGCCGATGCGTGTCGAGTTATATTAATAATTCTTTGACCATTTTTTAAAACTAATCCCATACGTTGCATATTACGAATAAGTGACTCCATATTAAAATAATATATACATATATATATACATGTAATTATATGTATATATACTATATTATGCAAAAATAAATATTTATCACGTGGGAAATATCAATAATTTTTGAACATTTCTATAAAAATATAGTAAAAAAAAAAAAAAATTTCCTATGTTTTTCTATTTTAATTATTTACAATCGTCCGAAATTTTTCTGAAATCAAAAAAAAAAAATATATATATATATATATAAAATAATAATAAATTATTGCAATTTATTTATTAATGTATATAGATAATTCTTGATGGAAAGGGAAGAAAACACAAAAAAAATTAACTTGTATTATTTATCAGATAAATATTAAATCTTTGCCGATATAATATCAGGGTGTTATTAAAAATTTTATGATATTCATTAATGAATTTGCGAGGGGTCGATGGATAAAGTAGGCACGTCTGTTTTTATCGAATCATTATTATCAGATATGATAATTCAAATAATGTGAAAAAAAAAACAAAAAAAAAAAACCAAACAACGTAACGAGAGAACGATGAAAGATAAAGAAATACGAAATACGAAATAATTTTGAGTATTGCCAATAATTCAACGTGAATTTCTACTGATAATGTATAAACTAATGTTGATGAGTATTATAAGAGCGATCCGGTTCAAAGTCTGATTGTGACGTCACTAGACATGATAATGTATATATTGGATATACTCACATTTAATAACATAAACCGGGAAATGCAAAAATAAAATAAAATAAAATAAAATAAAAATAAATAAAAGATAAATAATTAAAAAAAGCGAAAAAAGGCGAAAACAAAAAAAATAGATTTATATTAGTAATAATAAAATGAAATCAAGTTGAATTACTGTATATATCTCTTCAGTCATATTCTATTATAATTATCTTGATTTATCATATTTTCTATTTTTTTTTTTTTATTATTTATTATTATTATTTTTTTTTATATTAATGCGTGATAAAATTTTTTTTTTATCACGGAATGTGTAGTGACAGTTTAATATAAATTTTTATTTGTTATTTTCTAAAAATTTCTATATGGATTATTTTATCAATATACATGCATGATATTATCATTTATTCGTCTGCATTTTTGTTGCGATATTTTTAATTAATATCATATCAGACCTCACGTCTCCACACATATACATGTATATGACATAAATTGATATAATAATATTAAGGACAAAAAAAACTTCTTCACATTGAATACAAACAAACGTGAGATAAATGTTTAAAATATAAATAAATAGAAATATAAATGAGGAATTTTTTTTATATTAAAATAAAATATTTGAAAAGAAACAAAAAAAAAACAAAAAAAAAAAAAACGTTATAATAATAAATAAATTCATATGAATAATTGTATAAATGTATTCATGAATTATGGATTAACAGGAAATAAAAAGAAATAAAAAGAAATAAAAACAATACAAACGTATAAATAAAATGTACAGACACAAATGCTCAACTAGTGATTTACACTTGAAACACACGATACAGTTAATGGAACGTTCGTGAGATGACTGAGTTGAATCTACAGAGTGACGTTGTATTTCATTAGTAATTACAACGTTCAATCGGTGATACAGTAAAAAAAAAAAGAAATAATAAATATGATAAAAATAAGAAAGAAATTTCGTCAACTGAATGAGAAAAAAAAAAAAAATTTAATTTACAATTTTTTTTGCAATAAATAAGTTTTAATTTAGATTTTTTTTTTTTTTTTTTTTTTTTTTTCTCTTTTTATATCACTACGCGTAAAACATGTCAAGTGTTTCAAATGTTTTCATTGAAATTCTTTAAATTGACAAGTATCTCTCAGCGTAAAATGGAACACGTATTCGCAAATTATATATATATATATATATAACTCAGTATACATATGTACATATGTATATGGCCGAAATAGCCGATGAAAGGGGGCTCGACACTGAGCAACGAACCGGGTTCGTTGTGGCCAGCAACGAAAGCGCGAGGCCTCCGGCTTCATACGATACAACCAACACAATCACGGTATAGTATGTGTGCGGTGGGCTCGACACTTTGTTTTTTTTCTTTCTTTATTTATTTATTTATTCTTCTTCTTCTTCATTTCTTCTCTTTTATTTTTTATTTTCATATTACATTATATATATATATATATGCACACATATGTGATTTATTATTCGCAAATGTGATTTTAGATAAAACGAACGAAAATAATAATAAAAAATTTTTTTAAATAATTAATCAATATTTCATAATATGTTTGTTATATTTTAAATTATATAATTTTATTATATGACATAACTGAATGATTAATGAAAATAATTTCTATGTATTTGAAATTTTTATATTTATTCATTTATTTATTTATTCATTTATTTATTTTATTTTATTTTTTTTTGTTTTTTGTTTTCTTATAAATTGTATTATTATACGTACCCACAGTACTAACTAGTGACTGTGTGAGCTGCAGACTGACGGATTCATCGGACGGCCGTTCAACTTCTAGCTTTCAGATAGGAATTGAAACACACCTCTTTCTCCCCACCCCCCCGCACCTCCCCCAACATCCCCACCACAACAACCAAACACATATTTTTACATCTACATTGAACATTGTGTTTACTTACTCACTACTAACTTAAATGTATATTTATCGTATTATACATCTATACCAATGTAATATTTGTGTATATAAATATTGGCGGATGATATTCTGTATGTGTGGGTGTGTGTTGTGCATACTTTGTGTATATGTTGAAAATAAAAAAAAAAATAAAAAATAAAGGAGAATTATTTAAATGGCTTTAAAAACTTGTTATTCGTACTTTTATAACTTTGACAATTATTATTTTTTTTTGTTTTTTGTTTCAATATTAAATTTTTTTTTTATTTTTTTTTATTTTATTCTATTTTTTTCAAATATTGTATATGATAATTGCATGCGACTTATTGTTTTACATAATTATATTGATATGATAAGATGTAAGAAAATTGTGTGTGTGTGTGTGTATGTGTGTGTGTTTGTATTTTGTACGTGAGAGAAGGAATTGAAAAAAAATAATAATATTTGGGAAGAAGAAAGACAAAAAGAAAAGAAAAAAATAGGACAAATTTGAAGAAATATACAGGTGAATTGTGTATTATCAATTGTATATGTCAAATAATTTACGGGTGGAAAGTGAATGTATATTGTTATTGTATTTTAAAATTTCTTTTTCTTTCCCTTTCCTTTCCTCCCATCATCGTATAATCGTAAGTTGAAGTAATTGTTTTGATTACTCGGCATAGCCATAATTTTGTATTGCGCGGATTCGTAGCGACACACTGGACTTTGTACCCATATATCGTCTTATTAAAATACGTTTGTTATTTATAGTACTGTATCATTTTTTTTTTCTTGTATTTTTTTGTTTTCTCTCAGTTATTATCGTAATTTTAATTTTTTATTTCATTGTAAGCCCAACATCGGTACAATTGAAAATACAAAATACTGCGTTTTTTTTTTGTTATTTTATTTTATTTTATTTTATTTATTTTATTTTTTTTTTGGTTTTTTTTTTTACATAAAATCAACAGTTATTTTAATTATTAATGAATAATTGAAATATAATTACATTTGAAGCAAAATAAAAAATAATAAAAGCAGCAGGAGTATAATTTTTGATAAATAACATGATACGTGTGATGTATAAAATTATTGAATTATAAGTAAATATTTTGTATTTCATTTATTCATATTTAAGTGGTTGATGTATAGTAGAAGGAAGAGGAGAGAGGTAGAAATATCTTCGGTACAAAATAACGTGAGATGTGGTGAAATTTAATTTACAACAACGTATGGTATGACCTAAATTATATAAAGTGTAACGAGTTGTTTTAAAATGCGCTTCGAGCTCAGGTGCTGAGGTTTACAAATGATAACCCGTTCGGTCGTCAATGGTTTTCAGTTTATTATAAATAAGAGTGTACAAAATAGCTCTTTGTCAATAAATTAGATATAGCGCTTGATCATATGCTTATCTACTAAGCCTCTAGTTCGTCATATGATAATTCTATGACAACTTGGCTCACTCTGACAGTTGATTGAAACTCAGTTAATCCTTTTAATCATCACGAGTATCAGTTGTTCTAATCAAAACTTTAATTATTAACCAGTTAGGACGCAAGTCTTATGTCATTACGTTAAATTTTTTACAATAAAACTCGTAGACATATCAATTATCGTGATTCAAATACTTACAATAGTTCACAATGACTCTGAGTTACTAGTATTTACAATATAATATTCAAATATGTACTATTAATTGTTACGAACGATGGACTGTGCTTCTGATTCCCCCTAGGATACGCTTTTACCACTATAACTTATCTTACTAATCATCGGGTACCTCTGCCCCTCGCTTGGTGGCGTTTTAGTCTTCCTTAATAATAGTTGGTCGTCACGGGCACTTCTGTCGTTATGTAGGGCCCCTAGCTAACTGGTGCCTACTGAGGCCGTCTCAGTTCTACAGTTTTGAGTGGATCAATTTGATTCCGACGATTCATTACAAAACAGAGATGTTTTGAAAGAGTTAATCTACCAAAGCTAGAAATACTATTCTCTCAGGATCAATTCAATGTTGCAATCAATAAAAACAGCCGAAAAATGGCGTTTGACTTCATCGCTCTTTCCCAAAAAAACAAAAAAAAAACCCAAGATGGTGCCAAAATGAGCACTATACGACTTAGAGGACAAGTTTCCTACAATAAATGAAATTATGAATAGTAAAATGTTATTTACATCATTATTTTATCGATGCGTGATGAAAAGTATAGGGTAAGTTCACCTACCAAAATTTTTTTTTTTTTTCCCTCTCGTTTTCAAGATAAATAAATTATTCATTATCAATTGAGTAGAAACATAAAAGAAATTATTATTATTGTTTTTTTTTATATAGTACATAATTCTAATAGAAACAATGTAACTTATAGTATATAGAATGAAATAAATTAAAATTGTGTGATAAATCAGATGTGATAGAAAAAAAAAAAAAAAAAAAAAAAACCAATGAATCATATTTATGCCATTTGAGAAACAAAAAAAGCAATGTATTATTTATACTTTGTGAATTTTATTATTATTATATATTGTAATGCACAAGTTTCTTATCATAAAATGAATATATCTTATTATTCATATTCAGTTTATAAATGGAATATAAACAAAAGCAATCGATGAATCCGATGGAAATGCAAGTTTAAAAAAATGTCTAAACTATTGACATCTATTTAATATTGACTGGATTACTAATATAAAAATGAAGAGAGAAGTGATTGTAAATAAGTCAGAAAACATCATTATCAACATCGATACAATAGAATTTTACCGTAAAATATTGAACGTGGAGTTACATTCGCAAAATGGCGGATTTTTATCGATTTTTTTTTTTGTTTTAAAGAAAATCGCAAAAAAGTCGATAGCAGTTCCCCCTTTAAGATTGTAAAGCAAAAATTGGAACTAGAAAAATTTATACAGCCATTAATTTCAATTTTTAGATCACAGTTATTAGTATGCAGTTATTAAAATGCAAAGTAAAATATTGACAAATATTTTATTGTATAATAAAGGTATAGGTATATTATTATCAATAAATAAAATTATATAAGGAAAATTATAAATATTTTATCTTTGTATTCTTAAAAACTAGAAAGATGAATATATTATAAATATAGATTGCATTACTGTATGGCAGTAAATGCAGGCAATTAATTTTTTATTAATGCAAAACATAATATTATGATAATAATTAATGAACGTTTGTAAATGCAATTAATTTTCCAATTCATTTATACCATTTGATTTTATCGCGTCTTTATTGATCAATGTAAATCAACAAATATTCACATTGCATTACATTCAATCGAGTTACTTAGTAATCAGAATCATTACGAATTTTTCTCGATTAAATAGCAGCAGCAATCAATATCGTCCAAGAAAATAGTATCACTACATATAAGTACAATGAATTTCATTGTAATTTTTATTTTATTCCTCCATAATTTTTGGCATTTGACATCGGCAATTGGTGAGTAAAAAAAAATATATAAAACAAATTATTTGCATAAATTAACAAAAAAAACAAAGAAAAATATATATTTCATAAATTTGAAATAAAATGACAGGTACTAATCCAGTTATGACTAAAGCGTCAATGGACGTTGGAAATATAATATCAATTGTCATACCAGAGAGTTCAGATGCAAATATAAATATTGATCAATTGACAGCGGATTTTCGTCGACAATTAGAGCGATTACGTCAACAAAATCGTGTATATAAATTAGAAAGTGGTTTGATAACACTTAAAAATGTTTTACCAGAAATTATACGTGAAGAAAAGAAGAAATCACCATCATCATCATCATCATCATCGTTATCATCGCGACGTACATTATTAAATACAAATAATTCAAATCAAATACGTTATTTATTATCTAAAGATACAAATCCACGTATCATGAAAAGACGAAATGATTATTATTATTCACGACGTAATAATATACCCAATTGGATTAATTTACATAAATATTATCATCATGATATTTTTACAACGACAAAACGTACAATTTCATCCATTAAAAAGACAAAAAAATATAATTTAAAACAAATTAAACCGACATTTGATGAAACAAATCATTGGAATATCATCAATAAAAAATATGATGAAAATAATATCAACGACTATAACAGCAACAATCACAGTAATATTAACAATAATTATCATTATGATAATAATATAAATAATTGGGAAAAATTGAGAAGAGAATCTAGTTATAAAAAATATCGAGAAAATATTGATTGCAACAATAATGATCGAACTAAAAATCGATACAAAATATGTGGAAAAAAATTATCAAATAAAAAACATCGACATAATGATGATTATTCTCTTAAATTAGTTGGTATTGATAATAAAAAATTGGAAAAATTATCTGTACATAATATTAATAATAATGATAATAATAATATGAATGTTGAAGAAAGAAAAAAAAATACAACAATTAATGATTGTTCATCAATGACATTTATTCATATTGATGGTGAATTGTATTCAATTTGCAATACAACTTTATTGAATACAACAGAAAAATTGAATAATGATAGTAATATTGATGATAATATTAAAATAAATGATGATATATCATTGAATAATGTTAATAATAATGATAAATTAATAATACCAATTGATATTCATGTTGATGATATCAAGAGTGTGGAAAGAATAATTGATAATCCACATGCGTTATTTGACGATATAAATTCAACAGAAATTAATTTCGATAATTATCACGTGAAAGAAAATATAATGAAACGAACAAATATCGTGGAACAAAATGGTAATTTAGAAAATTCCGCATTATTATCATCAATTAATTATGATTCAAATCAATTTAATATTAATAATGATGATGATAATAATAATAAAAGTAATAATAATATTTTTAAATTTAATATAAAAAATCGTGATTTAACTAATGACAATAATGATAATAAACAATTTGGATTGTCATCAGATAAACTTGGGTATAAGCATTATATACAAAAAAATATACCAAAAGTAACGCATGAAATAAATTTTGACAATGAAAATTTGGAAATACGAATTCAACGTTAGGTGGATAATTAAATATAAATAAATAAATCTATTGATAGTCAAAACATAATTTGCAGATAAATATATATATTTTTCATTAATGGACAATAAATATAAAATTAATACCAATTATAAATGACCGATTGATATATTAGATTTAGAAAATTAATAAAAAATATATGATAGCAATTAAATTAACCTGTGAAGAATAAAATTATAAAATAAAATAAAAAACAAAAAAATAAAAAATTTATCTCTGTTGAAATAAAATGAATAAATAAAAAATAAGTAAATGCATATATTGAAATTTGATTTATATTTGTGTCAATGATAAATTTCATTTCATTTTTATTTTGCACATTTCGTTTTAATTAATAAATTATTTATTTAAATTTAATCCTTCGTTGACTCATCAGATGTATCATCATTTTCATCTGAGTCTACCATATCAATTCTACTTCCACGTAAATGACGTCGATTAACATTTATATTCCATTGATTTCCCTGACCATCATTATATGATGCACTGAATGGTTTTCCAGCTGTTGCCGCTTCCAAAACTTCTTTAGGTAATTTAGGTAAATTTTGCAATATATCAAATGGTAACATAGAATTTAATCGAACTTTTTTCGTTGGTAATGGTATTGGTAGTTGTCTAGTTGGTGGACGAAATCCATAATGTGAAAATATTGAATTTAAATTGTGGATCATGGGAATAATTGGTGGCGGTGGTGGTAGTGGTGGTGGATATAGTGGAATATGTGGACGTAAATGCTGGACTAATGGTGGTAACATTGAATTTATAAACGGAAAATGTGGTAGTGGTAGAGGTGGTGGATATGGAAATGGTTCTGAAACACATTAATTGAAATAATATATTTTTACTTTTTTTTTTTTTTTTTTTCTAGAAAAATTTGCGTTAATAATAAATATTATATTTATTACTTGGTATCAATCCTGGTCTTTGATGATTGATAAATGGTTTCATTAGTAATTTTTGAAAATTAAAATTCCCTATTGGTATTTTTTGCATGGCAATTCGTGGTATATCATCTTCTTCACTTGAATTGTCTGACTCTTCTGAATCCATCTCTTGCGAATCTACTTCTTCAGATGAATTATTATCATCATCAGCAAAATAATCATCATCTTCATTATTACCTGTAAAAAACTTATTTCCTCAATTAAACATATTTAATTGAAATAATAATAAATTATTTATTCTTGAAATTTTCTTTTTAAAATATGTTTTTTTATTACAATTATAATATTTATCAATCTTATTATTATTATTATTATTATTATTATTATTATTATTATTAAAATATTTAAATATAATTGTCAGCCAAGATTGCGGTGAATTTTGTGAATGTTAATTATTTTGACATTTAAAAATCGTGCTTGAATTCTGAAAAAACAAAAAAATATATGTGTATACATATGAATATATATTGTTATTTTATTACTTAAATTAAATTAAATGAATGTGATAATTTTTGTAATGATATTGTTACCTTTATTGCAATTACTTTTTGAATTATTCAATGGATATTGTTGTGAACGATTAATTGCCGATTTAGTTTTATTATTAATAATTGGTACTTGATTATCTTTACATTGATATTTATCAGTGTTATTTCGATAGATTTTTTTGAGTTTTGAATTAATTGGTGGTATTTTTGGCGATTCCGTCTCAATATTACGTCGTAAACCTGCTTTAGTTTTATTGCTATCAATGCGTTTTGGTTTTCCTCCTATTGGATTTTCATGCCAAAATTCGGAATAATTTGATTTTATTTTTGATTGATAGCCCGGATAATTAGGAACATTTGGAATATTTGGCATATTTGGCATATTTGGCATATTTGGTAATACTTGTTGTTGATATTTCACGTGTGCCACTGTGTATTTGAATTAATTAAATATTTAATTCAATAATTATATTGTGGATTGTGAATATAAAGAAATTTCAAGTGAATTGAAATAATGACTCACCCAATTGTTCAATTTCATTGCTCGTTGATGCTGCATAAGATGATATTGTATTCAACATAAACAATGCTTGTTCAAATGAATTTTTGACATTTTTATTTATTGCATCGGTAACATTTTTATTTTCATTGAAGTGTGCAATATTAAGGTGATGCATATCAGAAAGATAATATTTCATTTCATCAATTTTAGTGTTCATTTGTCCAATAATAGTTGCCCTGGCAAGAGACATTTCATTTTTAATTGTAGCAATATCATTTTTAATTGTAATTAATTCTTTTAAAAGCGTAGCATTTTGTTGATTGGGCCTGATATCTGATGGTGGTCTCATATGGGGCCTGTCAAGTGGTGGTCTCCCGCCTTGCGACGGATAAGACGGTTGCCACATATCATTCCCATTAACACCATAATCCTCGAAATATGATAAGGTCGTGTAGATACCGGGTCTTTGTGAAGTTACACCAGGACTCGGCGATGGACACGGACACGAACAGAGACAATTGCATCGATTGCGCGCACTGTGCCAATACGGTTGAGAATAATCCGTGGCCCATTGTGGATGATTTATTGGTGACGGGTATGTTGTTGTGGTGGTTGTAGTTTTAGTTGGTAGCCACTCTGAGGGTACTGTCGCGCACGTACATTCACATGGACATATACAAACACACGAGCCCTGATACGGACCATCACCAAGTGGTATTCCAGGTGGAATAAGAATTGGCTCCGATAAACTTGACGGTCGCGTAGGTGAGTGCGTTGGTCGTGTCGCTGGACGACCATTTGAGGGATAGCCGGGATATGATGGTGTCACAGGTTGTCCAGGATATGGTGGTCTTTCTGGAAATTGTTCTGGATATAGATTATCAGGACGTTGTGGATATTGCGACTGAGTGGTCGGAGGATATTGTGGAGGTTCAGGCGGTGGTCTACCAGGATATTGGGGTGGAAAATTCGGTTGCAGTGGTGGATATTCATCTGGATAGGGTGGCTCATCGGGCTGCGACGGATACGATGGAGGTCGCAATTGTGGCATTCCAGGATATGATGGTGGACGTGCTGGTGGCCTTCCGGGAAACGATCCTGGTCGAGTAGGCCGTCCTGGATATGACGTTGCAGTTGTTTGAGTTGGTGGCACACTTGGACTCCACGTTGGTCTCGAATATGACGTAGATGTTGAGGGTTGTCCGGGATATGGTTGCCCATTGGACGGCGCAGGTCCATCAATAGGCCCCGATGGATACGCCGATCCTGGAATTCCAGGGATAGGTATACCAGGTATTGGCGATTGTTGTAGTGGATGTGTCGGAAATGTCGGATATGACGGATATGGCGGATATGACGGATATGACGGGTATGGCATATATAATGATGGATTTCGTTGCATTTGAAAAAAATTAGGTGACAAATTATACGGAGTTGAAGTTGTTGGTTGATTCGGATACGATGGATATTCAGAAAATAGTGGATACTCGGGAAAACCTGGCTTACCGGGTTTCGTGGTGTCTGCCGGTGGTGGTCTAATTCCAGGAGAGCTGGGGAGACTTAATGGATTATCGATGCTCGGAAAAAATATAAAACCACCAATTCCACCAAAGGAACCTGTAATATCGTTTGGTATTCCTGGTATTCCTTGAATTTTTCCGCTACCGGCAACACCACCAATAGCCATTGATGGGGTTTTCAAATGGTTTGGGTCACGATAAGAATAAAGACCAGGTAACATTGAATTTATTGATGGAGCATAGTTAATTGGAAGTCTAGAAAATCCAACGTTAGCTGATGATGAACCGGAAGTGAGATTTAATGATATTTCGTTTGATGAATGATGGATTGATGGGTCTCGGGATGAATGTAATCTGTCGTTGGATGAACCTGGTATACCTATTACTTGCATCTCGATCATCCTACGTAAATCCAAAACTTGATTTGATATTGTTAATACAAAGTTGAGTAGTTCATTGTGCATCTTGGATGATTCAGTATTCACATTCAAAACAGTCATGTCTATTTTTTGTGACACCTTCCCCAATTCCGAGAGTATTTGATGACCTTGTTGTAATAAAATTGATCGTATTCTGTCTTGACTTGTCGTGATTAATTGCAATTTTGTATCACTCGCATTCATATAATTCTTCATTGAAGGCCATAGAGAATGTGCATCATTAATACGTTGCGATACGTCACTCAAATTTGTAGATAATTCCTGATATTCATCATAATTTCCACGTACATTTTCATACAAACCCGATATATTTGTTGTTATATTAAATATTAGTGTATGTAGCATTCTTTCAATTGTATCTATTTTACGTTTAACTCCACCCACACTTTCCATTATTTCATGTGTATTATTTGCGAGTACAGATATTTCTTCATTCGCTCCACTATTATTCAAATGATCATCGAAACATTCCCTCAATTTTGTCACTCCATCGTATATATCTGAGATATTTTTTGCAAATCGTGGCAATCCACTCATAACATTTTTCACGTCACGATGAATTTGTTTTATAAAATTTTGATCGTTTGGATATAAAAAACGTTGACGAAAATCGTCGTCATATTTCGATGAATTTCCGTGTACTGCAATTAATAATTTATATTCACTTCATAATCATCAAATTATTATTCTAAAAAAAAAAAAAGAAAAAAAAAATCATATTTCTCGTTTTTTTTTTCTATCCATCCTTATTTATTTATTTTTTTTTTCTTTATTATTATTATTATTCTTTTTTATAATATTAATTTGTAATTAATTAATACTTAGTCCTTTATTAATAAATAGATTTACCGCTCGTATTTATTTCCATTTTTTTATCATTGTCAATAATATCATAATTTATCCGTGAATAAGATTTTGTTGTTGAATATAATATTATGATGAGCAATAGAAAAATAGTATTTAACCATTGCATATCGTATTTTATTTAAACAAATTTATTTTTAAATAATTATTCCACTACTGTCTGGAGATGTCATTGATCACTGTAAAATTCATTAATGTATCACTTATAAATCACGTATAATTTTTCGATTCATACCACTCATAATACATATAATTATTTTTCTATCATTTATTTATTTAACACACCTCTCTCTCTCTCTCTCTCTCTCTCTCTTCTCTCCCTCTTTTTCATTCAGATTCTTCTCATTTTCCCACTCATTCACTTCTTTTATCAATTTTTTACATCAATCATAATTATAATTATAATAAACATGAATAATAATTATCAATTATATTTTTTCATTACCTGCTTTAACAGTTTGGTAGACTTTTATATAAATCCTTGTCACTGAAATGGGCACCTAACACCGTCACAATCCGCAGTGTATATGTACTCACCTTATACAATTCTAAATTGCAATACATTAATTTAATTCAATATTTTCTTTTCGTCACTTTTCTATTTTTTATTTGCCATTGTTTTTGTGACACGTGAATAACTCGTAGTAAATTATTTATTTATTTCATTTTTTTTTCTTTTTTTTTTTTTTTTCCTTTTCTCTTTTCATTTTCAAATTAAGAATCCAATGTTAATTCAATATATGTATATACATGTATATACCTACCTCTTTCAACAATTCACTCTTTACTTTTTATCTCCTCATTAATTCCATCATATTTTTCATTTTTAACGACTTTACAATTTTTCATGTCACACACATTTGACACATCAAGTGAATAAAATTTTAATTGCAATTTTATTTACGATTATTATCCAGAAAATAATTATTATTATTATAACAATCTTGACTGACAATTATTCATTTAAATATAAAATATATCGTATTAATTATAAACTAATTAATATAATTGAAATATATGTATTAATTGAATTTAAAATTTTTATAATAATAATAATAATAACTCACGATATGGATTTGATAGCGATGTATGACATCGATTGATGATTGCTGCTATTACAAAAAAAAATTGCACCGACACTTTTAATTTCATATTTTTCAAAATACAATTTCTCGTGTTAGCAAAAGTGGGGGAAGAAAAAAATAATAATAACAATAATAACAGCGTAAATAAATTTACATTAATTATTTATCGTTATCTATTATTTTATTTTTGATTTTTTTTCCAGAGATATTTTTTTGTTTTATTTCACGATTGCTTTTTCATTTATTCAATAATTAATGGATTTATTGATTTTTATTAATAAAAAAAAAAAAAAAAAAAAAAAACAACAAATTCTCCTCTATTATTATTATTTTTTTTGTTTTTTTCTCGTTTTTAATTCACTGTCATTAGTTTGCTATTGCAGACAAACGACTGATGCTTGCGCGCGTATATTGAATGTGTACTTACTATTTCGTTTTATTACAGTTCCCCTTCCCCGCGAAAAATAAGAAAAAAAAAAAAACCAAAAAGAAAAAAAAAAAGAATTAGAAAAAAAAACATATTACCCAATATCAAAGTACGTGCCAATGCGATAGCAATATAAAATTTATTTCCCAATCATAAAAATTATTATTACTATTATATTATTATTAATTAAAAAAAAAATTTTTTTTTGTTTTGTTTTGTTTTGTTTCTTTTATACGTTTTTCCTTCACCTCTCACATACAACCATCTGTTCTTTTATTTACACTTGTAATTTATTGAATACCCAACGATATTTATTTCTTTCTGTATCTATACCCAATTACACTCGTGCAATATCTTGCGTTACACGATTATCATCAATCGTAGAAAAAATTTATTAATTTCGTTGATTTAATTCAATCACAAAACAACAATGACTAATCAATAATTCTAGATAAATCAAAATAATATTATTATAATTAAATAAATAATGAAGAAAAGAGAAGAAAAAAAAAAAACAAAACCCAAATTTGATTATTTCCGATTATTTTTATGATCAATTATTACAGATATATAAACAAAAATATAACTCAAATTGAAAGTAAAAAATTTATCTATCATTTCCTTTTCTTTTCCCATGAGTTTTATATATTATTGATTAAATTGAAACAAAATAATAAAAAAATAATATATTTTTGTAAAATTAGATATGAATATAATATATAATATACAGTTGCAGTTAAGTTTATAATATTGATTTTTGCTATTTAGTTTGTATACGTTGGGATAGAGTGAAGTGAGAGTGTACGCATTCATTTGTGTATGTGTATGTATTGCAATATGTCGATTGCGCAGACGCATGACGATTTGTCGTGAGTATTCGCGAAGAGCTTTTTCATTCTGTTTTCTTCCCTCTATTTTCCGAAAGCTTTGCTTGACACACGGTATTGGGCAGCACCTGACATTGCTGATAAAATAAAAATAAAAACGAGGAAAGAATGAAAAATTAACGGGGGAATAGAAATAGAAAAATAGAAGTACAAGAAGGGAAAGAAGAAGTAGAAGAAGAAGAAGAGAGCGAAAGCGAAGGCGAAGGGAAAGAAATTGGAGGACAGCGATAGATAAGAACGAAACAGATTCAATATCATCGCACACAATGTGTTGTGTATTACGGTTAGGAATTCAGTGTGTGTATTGTACAATGAGTGGACTAGACACTGTGTCGTCAGACATATCGCAATAAAGCAGTGGGTGACAATAGTACAAACGCTTTATGATAATTATATTTTAATTTCTTTTTTTTTTTATTATATTTCGATTTTGTTGTTGTGGTTGTTTTTTTTTTATTTTTTTTTATTTTTTTTAATATTTTTTGTTTTTTCTTTTCTTTTCTTTTTGTAATATCCTTTATTATCGGGTGTGACAGATAAATGATAAATGAAAGTGTGAAAGTGACAAGGAGAGAGTGAGAAGAGAAATAAAATATGAAATAATTAAATTCTAAAATTATTCTATTTATTGTGTGATATTGTAAAATAATAATTTTTATATTTATTTATTTATTTATTCATTTTACTAACTATTATCTACGTTTATTTTATTTTATTTTTTATTTTATAAAATTATCATATTTCATTTTTCCTTTTTATTTGGTATAATTTTTTTCGATAGATTTCTCGTGTGTAATGCAGATACCGCATACAAATAGATCAATGACATCAATTAACCCATTTACGGAAAATAAAAAAAAAAATCAAGAGTTTAAAATTTTTCTTTTTTTCTTCAGTACAGATAAATAAATATTTTTGAATTTTTTTCTTGTTTTCACGTCTAAATTTAAAAAATTTCAGAAACAATTGAGCAAAAAAAAAATATTAATAAAAAAAATTTTATAAATTAATTTCAGATAAATATAAAAATTATAAAATCACCAATTATGAATTGTTACAAAATCATTCATGAATTAATAGATTTTAATAAATTGAAATTGTGTAGTATAATATAATATCAATAATTTGCGAATTGTAAAATGATTATTAAACAACGTGGGAAAAATATTTGACACTCACTCACAATCAAATTAACTGAGAGAAGAAAAAAAAAAGAAAGAAAAAAAAATTAATAAAAATTACAAATAAAATAATAATAATATTATTCATATTAATCTAAACGTGTTGGTATATTTGTGTAAATACGATATCAAGTAACTGTGACCCTGCATTGACATTATTTCACACCCAATTCCCACTCAACTAATAAATATATTTACATAAATACACACATAGTAATACACCTCATATACTATTAACGTACATATGTATATAAATATTGTTAAAGAAATTGGGAAAGGAGAAGGGTGAAATAGTTGAGACTAAATAAGATAATTGGTCTAAGTCTCGGTATACGATTGTTTTGCATTATGAAAGTTGGCATACAAAGTCCATACATTTTGCCACAGCAAAAACCCCGATGATGACATTGATGATGGCGACGTGAGGTCAGTTTATATTTAACTCTCATTGTATTCACATCACTATATTAATTGTAATGAATATAGATGTATATATAAATATATATACTGCATTGATATTAATTATATAAAAACGTTAATCTATTTTATTATTTTACAACAGCCAACTGCAGTCACGTAATTATCATAAGCAATAGAGTGTGAGTAATTATTTATATTGTTTTTTTTTGTATAAAAATAACGTTGACAATAAATTCTTATTTATTTTTGATGTCCACATATAAAATTGTTAAGTAATAATTTCAATTGAAACAAAGGATAAATGAATATTTCAACAATTCTCATGTACATGAAGTTTATCAGAATGAAAAAAAATTTTTTATCCTCAAAATTAAATAAATTATCATTGTTTTTTTTTTTATATTTATATATGGTATGACAATGTTATATATTTCAGGGTCGGGATATATATTTATATATATATATACATATATATAATATATATAAATATATATTAAAGGTTACAACTCAAAGTATTGTGATAGTAATCCAATTAAATTGAAGTTCACGTGGGTGACTGATGTGGTGTGGATTCTCAACTTATGAGATTTTAATACATGAGTATGTATAACTTGGAAGAAGGTTAAACAAAATTTTATAATTGTACTTGTGTGATTATTTTTTTTGTATTGTGGATAACGAAAAAAAAAAAAATAATAATAATAATAATAATAATAAATGAATAAATAAATTACAACAACAAAAAAAATAGATCAACCAACAAAATTTTACAATGGCATTGAAGGATTGCGCTTTATCAGGTGTGTAGAATCAAAAATTAAGAAAATATATTTTTAAAAAATAATAATAATTTTCCATTCTCTTTTTTTCTTTTACTTAAGACTTCCTTTTTTTTTTTTTTTTTTTTCTCATTACTATTAATTCAATTGTACAGTTGTATCAATTGAATAGAAAAGAAAGAGAAAAAATGTTAATTACCGATTAATAAGGATTTTAAATTAGAAAAAGAATGAAAATGGAAAATAATAAATATTTTTTATTTTAAAGATGTTATATATTTATATATGAATAAATGAAATTGTGAAAAATATGTGGATATGAATTTTGTAAAAACAGGTAATGCGAATTTGCAATTGATGGGTGAGTTATTAGCTGAAAAAAAAAAATGATAACAATAAAATCAAATAAAAAAAGGCATCACAAAAAAAAAATGATAATTAAAATAAAAATGAAAAATTACACATTCCATGATAATAAAACAATAAAATAAATTATATAAGTAAAATTATTATAGGATATGTATGTATATGTTTATATATTTTTTTTGTAATTAGATATTAAAAAAAAAAAAAAAAAAAAAAAAACGAAATAAAAATTTAGTTAGAAATTTATTTTATTTTTTTCTTCTCCTAAATAAATATCATAGAAAAAAATGATAAACATAATTTGTCGTATATTAGTTAAACTTAAGTTAAATATAATTGTATTTTTTTAGTGGCAATTTTACTGGCAATTGTTAATGTGTGCCATGGAGAATGTCAAAGTGAGTATAAAAATAAAATTAAGTAATTATATGATTCAATAATTCAATGATTTTCATATAAATTATATATATATATATATATATATACATATAGCACGCACTGTTTATTGTTATGAGTGCGATTCGTGGACGGATTTAAGATGTAAAGATCCATTTAATTATACTGCACTGCCACGTGATCAGCCACCATTAATGACATGCAACGGATGTTGTGTTAAAATGGTTCGAAATGCAAAATCACGTGAGTAAAAAAATTAATTAAATTCAAATTTAAAAAAAAAAAAAAACCGAAAAAAAAATTAATTATTTAATTACGAATATTCATTTTTTTTTTTTTTTTTTTTTTTTTTTTCTCAATATTAATTTATTATTAATGATTTTCTTACTCTTCTATTCAAAAATAAATATATAATTGTTCGTCGTGATTTTTCTTTAGCGTACGAGAGTGTTCGACGTACGTGCACATCACAATTACAAATAAATTTATTCATGGTGGATCACGTGTGCATGATGGAAAGTACCGGCACTGGTCACATGTGCTTCTGTGAGGAAGATAAGTGCAATCGTGTATCCTCATCCACAAATTCAAATACTATACTCCTAATAATATTATCATCCATCCTTATCCTGAATACAATTTTAAAAAGCCCAGGCTTGCTTTGTAGGTCGCTGTGATTATTTACCGTTTGTTAGAAATCTCACTATTCCCATTTAATATTATACTTCTTATTCTCACGTAATCCCGTAGAGCAAAACAAAAGAAAAAAATGAAACCAAATAAAAAAGAAAGAAAAAAAAAATCAATTAATAAATCACTCCAATAGTCGGAATATTGAATTGAAATAATTTCCACGCAAAAAGGGAATCAACAAAAATAACTAAATGATAAAAAAAAATTTCTATTTCACAAATTATTTCGTATAAAATTTCCAAGCTCCTTTTTTTTTCGTTTCATCTTTTCATTCTATCTTAATAATAATCTTATATCAATTATCAGTATCAATTTATCAATTGTATTTCAAGTAAATCCAAAAAAAAAAAGGGTTAATCAAATAATTAATAATAATGATAATAGTAACGTATATTTATTCATAAAATTATTGATTAATATTTTGCGAATGAATGATGAATACAGAAGTGAATATTGATATTGATATATAATAATGAAAATAACAAGAAGAAAAAAAAAAAAAAAAAAAAGACGCGATAAAATTTTTTTTGTTTATTCCTAAGAATTTTTTCATTTAATTAAAAACGGTAAAATTTTTCACTATTCGCGATTAATTCTTTACAATGCATTTTTTCTTTTCCCTCCCTCAAAAATTCTCATTTTTTTCTTTCTACGTGTTTATTAGTTTTTTTTTTTTTATATTTTCTGTTCATCCGATTGATAAATCCATTGAGATCCTGTCATATGAGATAAAAAAATTAAGTAAATTGCGCTTGATATAACGTTTTTTCACGGCGTGTTTGTGGCATGTCCACCAAATTAGTTGTGTCAAATATGAGAGAAAAAAAAACAACACAAAACAAATGAACAACAAAAACAAAAGTAAAAAAAAGAAGAAGAAAAAAACGAAACAAAAAAAATAATCAAAATTCAACTGAATTTATATTAATTGTTAAATTTGAATTTCAAAACAACTGTATCCATTCTCTCTATTGCTTCTATTTTTTTTCTTCTTCTTTTTTTCTTCGTATTATTCATAATTAAATGTAGATAGAGAAATATTATTAGATAGTGAAATGGAATGTTTAGGTGTGGAATAAAGTCTCTAGGATTTTATTAAATCTACATAGAATATTTCACGTGAAAATATATTCTTTTGTTCAATATTATGACGTTATGTTTTATGTTTTCATATTATTGTTGATATTATTATTGATATTTTTCATTTTTATTTATTTATTTATTTATTTTTCTTGTTTATTTCATATTATTTTATTATTAAATATCTAATTTTTATGTAATTATTTATTTATTGTTAATGAATATTGTGATATCAATGCGAAATGGTAATTGAATAATTTCTATCTTCTATTAGATGAAAAGTATCAGTGTCGCATGTTTGTGCATAAAATTATGTAGAATGATTCATAAATTTATTCAATTATTATTTATTGTGAATGACAATTTTTTACTTTCACTGCTCTCTATTACTTCGTTATTATTTCGTTATATTTTTATTATTTATTTATTTATTTATTTATTATTATCATTATCATTATCATTATTTTTTATTTAAATTTAATAAATTATTATATATTTATTATGATAAATTGAAAATTCATATCTCCATTATTTCCTTATTTTATTATTTACGCTACTGTTATTTTTATATGTATATAATTTTATATATTTATTTATTCATTTATTTATTTATGATATATGAAATTTAAAACTCAAAACCAACACTCGAGCATGACTGCATGAAAAAAAAAAACAAAAAAAAAATTTTTGACTTTTCAATTTTAGTTAGAAAATTATTTATTTTTATTGTATTTATAGTGAATCGCTGTATTTCAATTACATCTCTGAAATATTTTATCCATTTACTCAATGACCGTTTATTCAATATGAATATTTCAATATGAGAAATGAAATTCTAATTCAACTCAATAGAAATTTTTAGAAACTAATTGGACTAAAATGACTAGAAAAAAATTTTTTTTTTTTTTTTTCCAAATAAAAATTACACTGCTAATATTTTGATTTTATACATCCATTTTTGCATTATTTATTCAATTTAATTATTTTATTACAATTGAATGGTCGGTCATAATTGAAATAATATTAAAAAAAGAAAAAAAAAACCCACCTCCACCCTAAAATGTTTAAAATAAAATGAAATTTTAACGAACGCACTACATGGGCCTTCAACTCGCAGTGCTCCCTCTCTTCTACCTTTTTAAATATATATATATATATATATATTTTTTTTGATTTCTCAATGATTTATTAATTATCATTGATAACACATATGTGATAATAAATTTGTAAAATATTATTATAAATAATTTATAATATATTAACCGTTTGATCAATTTATTATTGTGAAATTACAAAAATTAGAAAAATGGTAAAAAAACGAGTACGAGTTGAACGCTTATGTCCTCACAGAGAGGCTTTATTATTTTTTATTTAATTTAAACAAAGAGCCTTTTGCCAAATAAACATTCGTGTATGATTATAATTACAATGCACTTCGCCCGAGGTTTATTTGGCAAGCCATGCGGCATGTGTCGCGTCATTTGTTCATTATCGCACGCACGTTTGCGAGGCCATTTGTTAAAAAATATATTTTTCTTTGTCATTGACAAAAAAATTAATGATAAAAAATTTAAATGAATAAATATAACATACGTGCAATTTAATATATTTATTGCACGAAAAAATTTATTAATAATAATTTATTTATTATATTCAATCAAAATTTTTACGTCATAAATCTTTTTTCTTTCTGTTTATACTGACGTATTAAAAAAATTATAAAAAATAGAAAATAAAATTTCAATCAATTAATTTATTTATTTATTCATTTAATAATATTATTGTCCAACGTGATATGAGTGCCTTAGTCTCAATTGTTAGATACGCGTGAAATTAAGTAAAACAAAAGAAAAAAAAAATTATATGTTATATGAAAAATAAAATTAAATCAATAAATATTATCGTAGTGCATATCAAAATTCGATGAATAATAATTAAAGAGAAAAGAAAAAAATAATAATAATTATTATAAAATTAAATTCATTTTAGTATATTGAACAAGAGATTTATGAGAATATCAATATTTGTTAATTTAATTGTAATAAACAAGAACGAAAAATAAATAAATAAATAATACACTTGGCCTCGCAATCGAGAAATATCCACGTGCCATGTGAGGATTATCAATATATACACACGTACACACACCCACGTATATATATCATCATTAATTTATAAAAAAAAAAAAATAATAATAATAACAGAAAAAAATTGTGTAATTAATTGTTTCTTTTAAATGTTGGTAGTCAAACAAGAACGACAAAAAAATTAAAAAAAAACAGCTTTTCATATTAATATTACAAATATTTATTACATTGTTAGCTATATATATATGTTGATAATTTATTCATTAATTAATACGTAACTATGGCATTATATAATTAATTATATACATATATACATATGACATGTTTTTTTGTATTTTCAAAAATTCTCAATGTACATTTATACATGATCTATGTTGCACCCATCATTGAGTGTCAAATTAATTTTGCAATTTATTGAAGAAAAAAATGGGGAAAAAAAAAAGACACGATGAGAAAATAAATCGACGAATCTCCTGTGCATATTAAACATGATAATATAAAATTAAAATACTAATACAATAAAAATTTGAATTATATAATAATTCATGTCAAATTTACATCAATTGAATAAACTAAAAATAATAATAACATTAATAATGATAATAATAATATTTTATTTAATTATATTATACATGTCGGTATGCACAGCACAGATTGTATGGTAAATCCCGCTGTTATTTATGCCGCTTGAATAATTTAATTTTTTTATTTTATTTTCTTTTAAATTTTTTCATTTTTTTATTTATTAATTAATTGATTTATTTATTTTTTGTTTATGTGATAATATGTGATATTTATAGTTAAAAGAATTTTAATATTTATGTGAGAATAAAAATATATATTATTTATAAATTATTATGTAGATTAATTAAGTGATATATTATTAATTTTAACAACGAATGCAAATAGACAAGAAATTATACATATGAAAATTGTTGAAAATTATGAGAGAAAATATTGATGACTATTTATAAATTTCAATATAAATTTTCATTCAATTATCAATTTTAATCTATTCAATAATAACTATCATAAATTTTCTTTTATTATTATTATTATTATTATTATTATTTATATTGTATTTTATGTTTACTCATTATATTTCATTTTATTTATCAATTTTTAACTGGATTTATCGTAAAATCAATATCATAATTGTAAAACACATGTATGAGTGTTCACAATTAATAATGATGATAATATTAATGTGAAAAAAATGATAAGTATAACAAATTTTTATGAAATAATTATAAAAAATTCATTGCATTAGCTGAAAAAATTTATGTAAATACATAAATTTGTTGTCTCAAAAAGAATATCATTAGTTATATAAGCCGCTGAAAATATTTCAAATAAAATGTAAGAGAATAGAAAAAAAAATATATCTAATAATAATAATAATAATAATAATAATAATAATAATAATAATAATAGTAATAATAGTAATAATAGTAATAATAGTAATAAAATTAACAAGAAGAAAATGTAGAATTCAAAATGCTATGTATAACAGAAGGGGAAAAGAAAGAAAAAAAATGAAATTGTGTAGAACACTATCATGTCATATCATCAATTCATATATTAAAGATTATGTGTTAAATTGATAAAAATTGTCTAATATTAATGGACCTTCTCACACACCCTCAAAATAGAGATGAAAATAAATATAAAAAAAAAGAAAAAAACGAAAAAATCAATTGAAATATAAAATAAAAAATATAAATAATAAAGAGGAAAAGAAGATGCGAATAAGAGAAAAAATAAAAAATAAACACAAAAAAATATTTATATATTCATTTATCATTGTTTTGTTTATTTGTTTGATTTTTTATTCATTTAAATTCAAATGTTGTGATAACTAAACCGAAAAAAAAAAAAAAAAAAAAAAAAAAAAAAACAACAACAAATGAATAAATAGATAAATACAATAAATTATAATTCACTTATTGTGTAAAATGTGTCCACACTTTTTGCAAATATCAACATTATCCATATCATTTAGTGAATTATTTTGGTGTATTTGTGGACTGTGCGCTAATTCATTGATGACACTGGTGGTTTTGCTTTTAATTATTCCCCTATTTGTTAAATATTCCCAAATACCAATCGTCCCATTAATCTTCATCATTCCATTAGGGTTATCAATTAAACTATTCATATTGACAAGTTGATATCCATTTATTGAATCATCTGAGCTCGACGTTGTATAATCGTAAGAGAATCCTGAATTTTCAATATTATATTTATTTTTATTCTCATTATTTCTCCATTTTTCATTGTAACATTACCATTTTTAATCATAAACTAACAATATACAGACTAGATTTAATTCTATAAAAAAAAAAAAATACTTCAAAATTCATTTATAAATCTATTCATAAATAGTTGAAATACATAAAAATCAAATAATAAATAAATCAAATTACATATTACACTAAATTGTTAACTATTCAATTATCTAATCAAAATTGCAATTAAACAAAAAAAAAAAATAAATAAATAAATAAATAAAAATACATTTATATAAAATCACCCAAGTAGGTGAAGAAACAAAAAAAACATAATAAAAAATAATTCAATTGAATCTGATGAAATTACAATTTACATTTGCATATATATATACATATTACTCATACGTATCATCGTTCTTTATCGATACATTCTTACCAATTGTATCGCTTTTATCAATACTCGTATTGGATTCATTAATTCCACATGCATCGTCGTCCTCATTCATAAGTGGTAAATTTGTTCCTGGTTCAGACAGTGGACGTCCACACGATGCGTATCCCTTTTATTATATAAAAAAAAAATATATATATTATTATTTTCTTCTATTTCAATTAATATATAGATAAATTCGAGGAAAAATTAATAAATATCAATAAAATAATTTAATTATTAAACCTGAACTAAATCCATTCTTGAGTCAAGTGAAAATTGTTTGCCTGACATTAATATACCACGAATTCGACGTCGCATTGCTAGAGTAAATTAAAAAAAATACATTGTATTATTAGTTTCAATATTATTATTATTATTATTTTTTTTTTTTTTGTGAATATGTAAGTGTTTACTATTATATTTACCTGGACTGTCACTTGATCCCAATCGTAATTGTCCAAATGTTTTCATGCAATCATTAAAAAGATCAGCGGTATCATAAATTGCAGCAAAACTTCCATTAACAATTTTTGGTGACATTGGTGAATTCGCCAATAGTAAGCTTGAACCAAAATTTTCATTCTTCTGACGAGTCTCTGTGTAATTGAGAAAAATTCAGTTGAAATTAAAAACACGATTCGATCAATTCCATAGCTATAATTCATTCATATTTTTCTTTATTCTGTAAAATATTGATTATTGATTGACTATTCATCACTCAGTTTCTATTTAACAGAGGACAGCGTACGACCAAATATTATCTAGATGATCGGAAAAAATAATACAACAAAAAAAACCAAACAATTTGCACTTGTTTGGTGGTTGCAGTCAAAAGATACAACTATTATATCATTAACATCAATCGTGCCAAAACAATCCCGCAATATAAATGCAATTGTGAATTTAAAATGGATAGAGCAGAAGAAAAAACTTCAATAAACAATAATGACGATTAGCTGCAACTATTTATGAAGAAAAAAAAGTGCTATTTATAGATAATGTGCAGTTACTGAAACGCATCATTGTAACAAGTGAGTAGATTTTGCATAAAATTTTTTTTTCAAAAGAAGTGTAACGTAATATTGATAAAACACAAAAAAAAACAAAACAAAACAAAAAAACAAAAAATAATGGATATCTCGAAGCGATCGGCCCAAAAATAAATGTCCGAAGATACATAGAAAAACACATAAAATTAAAAATAAAAAATAAAAAACGAAAAGTATTGAAACATTAACTAATATATATTATTATTATTATTATGAACATTAAAATAAACAATTTAATATTTTTGTCCAATAAAACATAATATTTAATAAATAATAAAAACAATTAATTCTACGTATTATTTTATTGTCAAGTGTAGGCATCCTCCTCCTACTTTAACTTAATATTATAAAAATATATAGTGGGGAGCGTTTCTTTAACTTTTCCAACTACTTAAACGATTGTTTGCGCACGTTGAAGATGTTGAAGAAATATTGAATTAGTATAGAAATAACAGCTCCTTCACTGATCTAACGTTTTCAAATTGGAGGAATTGGATGTGCTACGGATCTGCTAAATTTTGACTTGGGTATATTTATATTTTATTTTTTCATTGTATAATTTACCCGCAAGAGAAACTTTTGCTCTTGATGGTGATGCAGTTGATGTTGAAAGTATTTCCGTTGCTGTCCCTTTAATTTCAGCCCAATCGCGCAATATATCGTCATTAGTTGTACTGAAATACAAAACAATGGAATAAGAAAAAAAAAAAAAAAATTAAATTACAAATAAATTGAAAATATTCTATTCTATTATTTATTTATTATTATTATTATTTTTTTTTAATTAATTAATTTTTTTTTTCTTAAACTTACTTTGTTGATGTAACAGTAAAACGAATAACATATTTTCCATGTAATGATGCTGGCACACAATGAACTCGTCCGCGGCTATTTAATCGTTTCAATAATTTTTCCGTCAATGAATTTTCACCGCGTATACGAAATACAACCATACCAAGATGTCGTTTAGCCGGTATTTCAAATCTCGCATCACCCAATACAAGCGCCTCAAACTTTTGTGCCAATCGTACACCCTAGAATTTAACATGAAGATACGAAAAAAAAAAAAAATTAATTAATTCAATAATTTTATGTAATTTTATATATTTATTATTATTAATATTATTTATTTCTTTTGAATACCTCACGTATATGTTTTTGCAATCCAGTTATGCCATGATTTCTAATAACAAACCACAATTTGAGTGCACGAAATTTCTTTGACAATGGAATTTGCCAATGCTAGAAATAAATTTGTTTCAATTATTTATATTGAAAAATGTTTCATATATTAATTTATGAATTTATTTATTTATTTATTATTTTCTTTTTTAATTGAATTATTGTTCAATTTTATTTCTATTGTAAATTATTCTTACCATATAATCAATAGCGAGACCTAAAATTATGAAATTAATTTATTAATTTACAATTAATAAAGAAGTGAAAAAATGAAAAAATGAATGAAATTATTTACCGGAATTTTCATGTTGAAGATAAAGTGGATCAACATTAAATGTACGATGAAGTGCTTGACTACTTTTCACCCTGTAAAATGAGAATAAAATAGAAAATTAAACAATATTTCAGTATTTTTTGCTTACACACCTTATAAAAAATCAAAAAACTATAATTAATAATGAGAATGAGAAATCCGAGGGAAAAACAAAAAAAGAAACCAATAATTCACTTCGTCAGGCTCACAATTTGCTGATTGTCATGAGTGTATTTTCCTTTGATCGGAAATTATTGGAATAAAAAAGAATAAAATTAAAAAATTAAAAAAAAAAGGGGGGGGGGGGGGGGGGGGAATAAAGAAAAAAAAAATATAATGAATCGACTGTGGTTGCACCATCGGAAATATTGGAATCGATTTGTGGTCGTACAAATAAAAAATCAAGAGATTAATGTCCCTGACCTTCCCCTCACTTTGTTATGAATTTTATTTTTTTCAACTGTCGTAAATTATCAGTGAATACCAGAAAGAAAAAATCAATAATATTATTTATAAATTAATTAATTGTTTTTAGATATATTATTGTGTTTTCTTAATAATTCCACGATAATTTTGAGGATGAAACAAATGAAAAACAATTTTTTTTTTTTTTTTTTTTTTTTTCAATAGATATTTCGAAAAATATTATTATAACTCACCACATGGCGGTACAATCAAAATGTACCATCAACCACTTGCTAGGATTGAATGCAATTGAATCAGCAAATTTGATTCCCCGGAGCCACCCACGAAATTCCGGACAAATGAATGAACTACCAGCGTATGCAGCATCAATATGTAGCCACAAACAATATTTTTCACCTTAAAAAATAACAAAATGAAAAATAGTACATAAATAAATAAATAAAAATTATTTTGTTCAATCAAAATTAATACCAACTAATTATTATTGTAAATACTTACAAATTGGCCCAATTTCTTCAAGATTATCGAATGAACACGCTCCAGTTGTTCCCAATGTTGCGCAAACCTGAAAAACAAAAAAATAATAAGTTACATATGACAACACAATCAATAATATAATAAACTAAACGAAAAATATTCAAGTATAATAATGAAAAATAATCCGATCTAAAGTAAAGATGAAGAATAATAATAAAAAAAATATAAATAAAAAGAGGGAAAAATTTATTCGAGAAAATAATAATAAGTCCCGCGTCACTCCAGAAATGAGTTATTGTGACTTTTGGGATTTTTATTTCATTCTTTTTTTTTTTTTTTTTTTTTTGTTGTACATTCTGTTTCTTCCACATCTTATACTTGAACTTCTTAAATTAGAAATAATGAAAACCTCAAGGCAAAAAGCAGAAAAAAAAACCAGACAAATTGAGAAGAATAAGAAGATTGTTATAATCAATTTTTATTTTATCTATCACTAAAAAGTATAGACAATATATGCAATGTAAGTATTAATATTAACTATTATATATATATATATATATATACATTTTATATAAGAATTTTTATCTCTGATGTTGAATAACTCACGTGATTTTTAATAATACTAAAAGCAACAGATGAATAAAATAAATACAAAATGATATACTTACAAAAAATGGAATCAATCCATCATTACGATCTTGAACAATTGCTTTAATCAACATATTACTTTTCATACGTAATTCATTATCAGATTCAATATAACGCATTTGAACAAGTCCAATTAATCCAGCTTTCTCCACACTTGAATGTGCCTATAAATAAAAAGGACAAAAAAAAAAAAAATTAAAAAAAAAAAATTAATGAATTAATTGATTTTTTCCATTTAATTGAAAATATTAAAAAATTCATCCAGAATTACGAGGAAAAATAAAATACAAGAATAATTAAATAATCAACACGAAGAATTAATCAAAATATGATATGAAAAAATATATAAAAACCTGATCAGAACAATAAGCAACAAGACACGAATTGATTACACCAGATGAACGTTCAGGTTCTGTTTCTTGTATAAATCTAATAGCACGTGTTCTCGCAGCTAAAAGACAAATCAACGTTGATTCACTCGCGGTTGTTTGAATTACACCACCACCTGAACTATCCGGATGGTGCAAGAAATCATCAGGTAAACCAATCATTTTACCTAACCAATTCATCACAATTGTTTCTAATTCCGTGCACACTGGACTTGATGCCTAAGAATTATAAAGAAAAAAAAAAAGCAATAATAATAATAATAATAATAATAATAATAAGAATAATAAACATTTATAAACACATGGAAGAATGAATAAATGTTTATTTTATTTCATTTTATTGATTATGAAAGAAAAAATTAATTAATTAATTACCCAAGTGAATCCAATACAATTGATTGCATCAGCCAACATATCAGCTAATAAACTTGCTGGACAATTTAATGCTGGAAAATATGCATGCATGTGTGGGCTCTGCCAATGTGTCACACCAGGCATTATTTTCATTTCAATATCATTAAATATATTTTCCCATGGTTCACCATCAACTGGCGCTGATATTGGTATAATATTACGTAAATAACCTGGTGATACTGCAGGATAAACGCGTCTTGTACGTATTGTTTCAAGATAATCCGCAATGTAATCCACCATTTCTTTTCCTATTTCATACGTACAATGAATTAATAAATAAATAATTAAGGAAAAATCAACAAAAAAAAAAAAATAATAACAACAAAAACAAACCATTTTATACTTGAATAAATGGTAAATATAAATACAGTAGAATTTAATCAGAGTTGAACCAAACGACTTTTGGTATTGAAGACAATGAAATTGTGAACGAGTGAAAGAAAAAAAAAAAAAAAAAAAAAAAAACAGATAAATAATTAAATAAAATGACAAATTGTTTGACAATTTAAAATTGATTTCGATTTACTTTTCGGTTCTTCTTTTTTTTTTTCTCATCTTTTTTAAGTTACAAGTACAACAATTCACGTAATGATATTAATGTGATTTTAGTTTTCAATTTTTATTCGAGATAAAATGTTTTTTCAATTGTAAGTAGAATAAAATTCTTTCGAATTTTATTGACATTGTGTAAATATATTTCAATATAAGACGAATCAGTTGAAACTGTTGCACTTTAATAAAAAATAAAAAAAAAGAAAGAAAAAAAAAGGAAATAAATAAATAAATAAAAGAGGAAACATTGAGACTGTGTAATTTAAAATGTTTGAATAAAAAATATGAAATCCAATATATATATATATATATATATATATATATATATATATATATGTGTGTGTGTGTGTGTGTAAATTCAGACTTTTTTTTTATTGCCAAGAGAAAATAAAATCAGTAAATCGGATTTGTGAACAAATGGACAGAAGAAGGGACACAATTTCTATTCACACCCTTCTTATTTCCCTTTATATATAAATCTAAAGTAAAATATATATAAATGCATAAATATGTGTTTGTCTATTTAAAAGTCTTTTTTTATCACAATTTTATTTGCTATACATCTGATTATATTTTACGATTACAGTTTCATTTTTATTATTGTCTTTATTGCTTTTTCCTTTTATTTCTATCTTTTTTTTTCTTTTGTTTTTTTTTTTTTTGTTTTCTAATTTTTTCCGATCTCACTCATTCCCATCTCATCATCGTTTTCTTATCAATAACATGAATATTTATTTATATTTATTTTTACTGGAAAATTTATACACAAAATTTTGTTTGGTCCTCTTTTTTATCTCTGATTATTCCTTTCATTGTATTTATTTCTAATATTAAAAATAAATTTTCAACTTACCATGCCTGCGATATTCCTCCAAATTCATTTTTTAAACTATGACAAATGAGAAAATAATAATTGAATTGATAAAATATAGAATATATTTATTATGACTATTATTATTATTTATTATTATTATTATTTTTTGTTTTGTTTTTTTCTTTTTTGTTATTCTTATTTCAATTTAAAACCCATTCACGTTTCAATTCACAATACTTAAATTTAAAAATTACAATTCACACGTTGTAATTCACATAAATTAATTCTTTTTATTCAATATAAATTTAATAATTGCAAACAAAAAAATATATAATAATTAATTAACAATTACAAAATTAATAATTTCAATTGAATATTAATAATTTTTATGAAAATTAATGTAAAATAGAAAAATTTGGATTGCCAGTGAATAAATGAAATGAAAATTTATCAAGTGTAACTCCAGTGTCGCGATTCGCGTGCCACGAGCGATTGTATAAGAATAAAGTAAATAATATAAAACGTGGTAGAATGGAAAGAAAGAAAAAAAAAGAATAGGATAAAAAAGAACAGAGGAAAAAGTACAAGAGTGAAAGAAAGAGATAAATATTATTAAAAATAAAGATAAAAAATAAAGGAAAAAAATGGAGAACTCGGGGAGATAGAAGAGAGAATAATAAAATAAAAAATGCATTGCCTAAGTTTCGCTTTGTTTCTGCATTGGCAATGTTTTTCTACGGTTTCATCATTATCGATCCGATCATTGTCATTCGTTGGAAGCTTATTAGGCTAGTGTCACCACGGCCTAGAACTTAATTCTCAACTTATTTCGTCACATCTCCTTCAATCATTATTATTAATCCCAACAAATATTATATAATTAAGAAATAAAAGCAATATTAAAAAAATGAACGCATTAATTCATCGTTCTAGAATTTCTCTATAATTATCAATAAAAATAATTATTGATTGATTTTGAAATATATCATAGTAGGAGAGGAAGGAGAAAAACCAAAAATTTTAATCATATGATTCAGAGTAAAATAAAAATATAAAGTTAAAAAATTATAAGAAAAAAAATTGTTTTTTTCTTTATTATTTTTTTTTTTTTCAATTTTATTTATTTTTTATTTTTTCATCAATTTAAAAAATTTAAACGTATATAGATGTATATGCATAGATAGATTGATGAGGTAATAGAGTACAAGAGGAAAACATAAAAGTGTTAAGTGATACTTCATGTGCCATAATTTATCTATTTGATTAAATAAATCGGTGTTATATCAATGCACATTTCCATTCAATATATAATGGATATAATAACGTGATAAAAATGTAATAAATATTTTTTTGTCTTGATTGATTAATTGAAATAAACATGAATAATACCAAGAACAGTTTATAAAAATAAAAAAAAAAAAAAGAAAAAGAAAGAACGAACGAAAGATGAAATAATTTTTTTCCAAACTGCCATAAATTAAATATTCATTGTTTTTTTTTTTTTTTTTTTTTTGGTACTGTATACAATAAAATGAAGATTAATTTGACAAATTTACCATTGTCACAATAGAAACACGTGGCAACTAGTGAATTGTTCAGAGACTTGTAGATTGAAAATAAACATATATATGTATATATACATAAATTGTTTGTAAAGTCCATTGCCTCAACAGGGAATTTCACTATACAAATTTTCACGTGTTAATGTTTGCAGAATAGTAATGACATTATCCACGACTCTATTGTTATTATAAATTATATATATATATATATATTTTTTCATTTTCACTGGATGAAACATTTGAATATGAAAAAGACATCGGTAATACTATCATTGAGAGTTCTCGCGTACGCCAAATGTCCGACATTTCCGACTTTTCTCATTTCCCCTTTTTCTACTCGATTCAAATGAGTTACGAGAAAATTTTCCCACTGTCATTAAAAATGAAGAAAAAAAGAAAAAAAAAAAGTGACACTAGGAGAAAAGGAATTTTAATAATACCAATAATAATCTAATCTCCCCCTCCTCTCCCTCTCCCCTCATCCCTCATTCCAAACAAAGAGAACAAAAATAGATAAATAAAAAATAAAAATTCATTTTTTACATTTATATAAATGACAATTAATTCATTATATTTGTTCCTCCTCCCCCCCCCCCCCCCCCCACCTTTCTTTTTTTGGGTAAATTTTAATACTTTGTATATCAATAAATAGAATAAAAATGAAAAATAAAAAAAATTATACGAAAATTTAAATAAATTTTTTCTTACCTTCAGCAAATCCAACACTTTTTTTTCGTTTATTATTGTTATTACTTATTCTTTTCTCAATAGTTTTTTTTTATTTTGTTTTTTTTTTTTTTTTGTCAATGGACGTTGGAATTTTTCGTTTTTTTTGTTTTTTTTTTCGGACGGTTGATGATTACGTAAGTGATACCTACAGTAATTTCAAGGTATGAGCATAGCTCAACAAGTGGCGTCTTTTATATAGACACCATAGATCCCACTCCGTTGCTCCCCACTTACTAAATAAAATTGTCAACATGGATAATTTTGCGCAGACGCGTCCTGAAGGAAGCGGCTCTGTTACGGCTTCACAATCCTACGGGAATCATCAGTCGTTTTATAGTTATATGTATACATCCCCCTTCGTTCATGTAGTCACAGTTATTGTGATTTACTCTTATGTATTCATTCCTACTGGAATAACCGTGACGATTGGAATGGGACAAATCAGTTTGTCCTTTTGTATTATTTTGTATCAATTGCTTTTCTTCCAACATAAATATACGTGTATAATAAAACTTTATATTATTTTTCTTTTTATATTTTCCTTAATCCATATTATCACTCAGATAAAAATCATTTTTTACTAAACCAAAATATAAATAACAGTAATTATTATAAATAAATAAAAAATATTCTGCACATATATCGTAAAATTTTAATCACAATTATCTGTAAAAAATATTTTATCGCTGTGTATCCATTCAATTAATTTATCACTATTATTACTACTATTATTATTATCATTAATTTTTTTTTTTTTTTTTTGGTTTTTTTTCTATTTTTTCTCATCGATTATTTTCACTCACTCTGTTCGATCACACAGACACACTCTACAAAAAATATAAATTATCAGTTTTTTTTGTTATTTTTATAATTTTTCTATTCTTTATTTGGTCATAAGATAAAATATTAAGTTTATCAGGTCATTGTCTATCTTGAATTTATTTTTTGATATGAATATTAAATGAATGATTCGTTCTATTTAACGAAAATTCCAATAAAATTTTCATTTATATGATATTATTAATTTTTTTTTTTTTTTTTTTTCTTTACATTTTCAATAATGTCTTTTTAATGAATAGAAAAATATATGTATAATATGATGTATATTATAATATGAGAAATTATTTATCCACATGTTTTTATTCACTGTAAACAATAATATTCTAAAATATTTGCTCAATGTATTCACCTTCTCTCACGTCCTCATTGATAGAAAATAATTTTAAGAAAATAAAAAAATTTCTATTACAATTCAACGATGATTAAATACTGTATAAACACATTAATATCCAAATATAAAATTTACTCTGTATTTTTTTTTAAATACATATCGGCGGTTAATAATACAGAAAATCATACATATAAATTTAATATATCGGTAATGCAGATCGTCAAAGAGAGACGTTTTTTGTTGATGGATGTTACATGATTTTTCCACGATGAAACATAACATTGATAATAATACAATTATTATTATCATTATTATTTTTATTATTACATGAAAATATAATGAATTCAATATCCAAAAGATGGTGTTGCAGTGCAACAGTGGAAATACATAATAATATTACAATCAATATTATACATTCATTATGCAGTGTCTTCTATAATTACAATAAAAATACTGCATTAAGTATTACAACTTTATATATATTCATATTTATATACATATTCAAATGAATAATAACGGTATACAAACTATAAATAGCAATACAATATAATGTATTTAAATTAAAAATAAAAAAAATAATTTACATTGTAATAATTTTTATTTTTTCTTGTTTTTTTAATCAACATTGAGTTGTGAGTATATGTATTCTGATGAAATATACATATGTACATGTATTACATATATTTATACATGATTATTTACAAGATCGATGGTTGTTTCTAATGATTGGTATATAAATTGATGTACAAATTTATACCACGATAGAATATTAAATCTTATGCATGGATAAATATGATAAAAAATCAAGGGACTACGATGTGACAAGAATTACAGGTCCGTACAGATGTCTCGCATAACAGTATATATAATATATATCGATCAATCGAAGTGTACCTGACGAAATTTACACCGTTATATACGTATCAATAATAATAATATTCCATAACACGATCAAACACGTTTAAAATATATAAAAAATAAAAAAATAACAAAAATACCTAAATAATTTAAAAAATTAATTACATTTTTTTTCTTTCTTTAGCAATTTATTATTTTTATTTTTATTTTTATTTACTACACTTATTAATTATCAATTAAATTTGCTAAATAATATAATGTAATTGTCGTGTATTTCATGAAATGATAAAAACGTGAAAAGAAAAAAAAAAAAAAATTAATAATAATATTTTTCTTTGCTTAACAATAAACGATTGGTACGATAATTTCATACATTTAAATTACTAAGAAATTTATATATATAAAGATTGTCTGTACGTTGTGTTACGTTATGTGAATGTACCGTTGATCGCTGCAGGCGATGTGTACTTTTATACTTCGTCCCTTTGATCTCTCTGATCTTTCTTCACGTGCACACACACGCTCACTCACGTATACAAGTAAATCCCAATACTCTATCATGTGTGAGAATTTACGAATGACTGTTCGGCAAATCAACTAATAATTTTTCTTTACCTTTATGTATATAAAAATATAATTAAGAACATTTGACCCGAGACAATGTAAGGAATGATGTGTGTGTTAGATTAATTATCTTCTTCTTCATTCATTTATTTACCCAATTTTTTTTTTTTTTTTTTATTTATTTATTTATTTATATATATATATATTTTTCTTTTACTATCACTCCTCAATTGTCCCATTACATGAAATTATATTTTCCAATTATCCCAAACAATTGTATAATCAATTTATCCAACAAATGTGAATATCAGTTAATTTATTATAATTAAAAAATTTTCATTTAAATAAAAAAAAATCAATTGAAATTTCCATTCAATTTTAAATAAATGTCTGAAAAATCCTTAAAATTTACAAAATACCCAATTTTTTATTCTTCTTAACCTTCAACAATAATTTCCGGGATCTATCAATCGATAACACACACGTATACAGAAGTTTAACTACATATATATAGTGAAAAGGTGGAGGTTAATACTTCGAATCGATTCTCGTTTATATCGTGAACGCTGCAGAAACGGTATCTCATTGTGCTACGTCGGCTTCTCTCAACACTTGTTTATATACACAGAATCGAAGGGAATATATATATATATATACAATATCATCTATCCTTCTTTATTACATACACCCCTCAGTACATAGTGTTATCCTTAGTGGTTTAGAATATGTATATGTGTGCGCGCGTCCAGTACAGCACGTGCCACCATACAATTTATTGTGATGATGGCGGATACTGGCAAAATCGATTGGTATATACGCCTATGGATATAACGATATTAGGCCTGAGGAATATAAATTCCCATCGTCGATTCCAATAAAATATCGCTGAGCTAATGCAAGAAGAAAGATAATGTATCATTGCCCTCGACACTATGTATTTTTTTTTTTTTTATATATATTAGTTTTGTCAGTTTATACTTTTTATCAACTTGCAGTCAAATGATATATTGCAATAAATACAAATAAAATAATCTTCCCTCATTTTACAAATTTATTTTACTGTAATAATAATAATAATAATAATAATAATAATAATAATAGTGTCATGTAAGTAATGGATAATATTAATAAAGATAATTATTTGAAAATGAAATATAAATTGATTGTAGCGAAATTTTTATTTGTTTATCAATGAATGAATGATATTTTGTGTTTGTATACGTGTAGTGTTGACCTATGATTGAATTTGTGAGCGTGGGAGGATTTAAAATAAATTTCTAATGTTAAAAAAAAAATAATAAAAAAGAAAAAGAAAAGAAAAAAATAGAAAAAATATATATGGTAATCTCTGGTGTATTGCATTTTGTTTTGTATACAAATACGTATAAGATTCTCTTGAGATTTGCCCCAAGTGCCCTCTTGTGTCAAGAAAACAGCTACAATATGTCGCGTGCGGCAACAAGAGAATTTCAGAAGCGCATTTATTTTGTAGATGCCATACAGTAAATGCACATGCAATACCGCTATAAGAGATATAGCGCGTTAACTGCCAATTACACGCAAGTGAACCAACCACGAATCCTTATGCACGAGAAAATAAATAAATTTTCCCATAAATGTGAATTTTATACAAACTAGTATTTTAAAATCATCACATAAAATATATATATACATACATATTTATATGAAGTAAGATGAAAATTAATCATTGTCTATTTACACTTGTGATTAAATGGATGATTGATTAAATTTCGTGAATATTTTTCTTGATAGAAATTTAAACCAGGTGTGTATCTTTCATTCCAAATACAATATATATAAATGTGTGTGTGTGTGTGTGTGTGTGTGTAAGTGTATGAATATCGTATGTACTGTTTCTCTGATTTATCGTGGGATCGATTGTACACAAAGCGGATGCATACAAAAAAAGTATGTGTAGAGGTTATGTACAGTGAGAAGTGTATTTACCGCTTGATGGCGACGCGGTAACGGATTTCCACGAAAAATTTTATCCAACTAAACAATACGTAAATGTCTGCCGTTAGAATTCTTTCTTGTTCGTTTTTATTATTGAAATAAATGTGTCTTTTAATTGCACTTATAATTCTTATATAAAATAATGAATTATTTATGTATGAAAATTATATCATTTTCATCGGATTTTATCATGAGTAACGATTGCCAAAATAAAAAAATTAAAAAAATATATCATTTGTGTTTTGTGTTTTTTTTTTTTTTTTATTAATTTCACCATTTTTCCCGCGCTATTATTCATCCACCAGTATATATTTATTTAAAAAAAGAAGAAAAAAAAAAACCAAAACATCTCGAGCTAGGCCGAAACCTTGAGAAGATGAGATCTCTCAGGTAACGTTACCGCCTATTAGGAACAGGCTTTTTACCGCTAGGTGGCAGTGTTACATCAATTCTCCCTCCTCTAATTCCATTTGGTCTTTTACTTCTTCCTCTTCGATTTCTTCGTCGGTGTCGTGGTTGTTGTCGTCCTCCTCCTCCTCCTCCTCCTCCTCGTCGTCATAATCGTCATCGTATTCGTCTTTTTCTTTCATCCTCTTCTTTTATTCCACTTACCATTTGCTGCCTACCTACCTCTCTCTCTTTTCCATGCCGATCTTTTTTTTCTCCTCTTCGCATTGGGCCTCTCTCTCCCCTTTCCCACTATCATATACTCAACTGCCATGTCTGCCCCAGCAACTCTTTACACCGGTAAGTTTTACCGTTGTCCGAACGTTCTGTATGTGTGCGCGGCGTTTGTTCACGTTGAGAGCGCGAGCCTGCGCGCACGGTCCACAGTTCGTTCAACCAAGATGCGACGAAGACGCGCCCCGAAGTAAGAGGTTCTTGACTCCACACATATAGCGCACGGCAGCAGAAACGTATTATATATATGTATATATTTTAGCCGACGGCATTAAACCAATGCCGATATCCAACTGAGTGGACGTGCACACACGCGCGCATCTCACGTCTCTCTTTTTTTTTTTCCGTGTGTTATGTTGGCATCGGATAATTTTTCTTCCTCTTCACATTTTACTCCCGCTCTTATATATTTCAAAATGCATATCTTTATTCTTTACATTTGATTGATTGATTAGGTTTTTTTTTTTTATTATTTTCATTATTTTTGTTGTTTTTTTTTTTATATTTTTTATTATTTGATTATTCGGTACACATATGGTGACACTGAAGCGACATACGTGAAATAATTTAGTAGAAATAATATAAAAAAAATTGTACTTGATACAGATACAGGGAAAATGTGATAATAAAATAAACGGAAATGAAAGAAGTGTGGGCGACGAGGAAGTAGACGAATACAATATGTAAAGAATAATACAACGTGAGATGGGGAAAAAAATGAATAAAAAAAAAAAGGAAATTATAAAATAATGAATTAATTCCTTCTTTGTAATAGAACCAAAAAAAATTATTATAATTACATTTTGAAATTCGTATATTTTTGCAAAATTGAAATAAATCATTTGAGGTTATATTACCATCAGTTGATATTGCAGAAAAATTTCAAATCCCCCCCATAGTAATAAGCCACGTCTTTTAATATCCGCGGCGGGAAAATACTGATCATCGATTAGGTTATATTATTTATTATTTATTTAAATTCAATAAGATACATGAGATTTTTGTTATAATTTCCAACATCGTATTTTATTAAAACAATTGAAACATACATATCTTTCTCTCTGTATACATATATATATATATATATATTTCTGTTCAATTACAAATTGAAATAAACACTCAAGAATAAAAACTCGCAATATAATTTTTATCTACTTTCAAACGAAAAAATAAAAAATAAAAAATAAAACGATTATACGAAATATAATTGTATACTTATGTATATGTATATGGGTGTTAAATGCACGAACTTTTTGAATGCGCAGTCATATAAGGATTTCGTGTGTTAAAGGCCGTGCGCGTTCATGAGGTCAATGACCATCAGAATATTCACATTTGGACGCGCGTTGACTCGCAGTACAACAGCGGACCATGGCCGAAACGTCTTTTCTCCTCCTTACTCCACTCCCCTTTTTCCCTCTTTCTCTCTCCCCATATAAATATATACCCTATGCTCTTTTTCCGTCATGATTTTTTTTTTGTTCATTCCTCACTCACTTGAACTCTACTTACGCCGCTGGGTATTCGATAAAATTTATGATCGACGTATTGATATTAATCGATTTTTCAATATACACGGTGCACCAATACGTAAATAAATTTGTCACTCATTCGTATAGACATTATTTTCTTATTCATTAATTCTTCACAAACACACACGCTCACACACACACACACACACACATTTACATCACACAATGTCATGGATAACATTAATAATCATCATTATTATAATAAAAATTAATTAATTACATTATTTATTTCAAATAGTTCAATGACAAATTTACACTTAACATGTTTTTATATACTGAAGTATTTTTAATAAATTAATTTTATTCTCACCTTTTTATCATTATTATTTGTTATATTTTATCTTTTTTTTTTTATATATATATATATATATATATTAAAAATCTCAGGGACAAGGTAATCGTGCGTGTGGACATCAGGATCAAAAGACGGAAGTGAGATATAGGATGGATAAGGAGTCCTTGAGTCAGGTTAGAAACTGCGACGAGTCATCAGCACACATCTCATACCCATACGTATTTATATACGTATATATTATACACACAAACACACACACACACGAGAAGAGTTCAACAATCTTCAAAATAGCCGGCGCATCCACCATCGAGCAATCTTGGACTCGTTGGTATGCTATATACCACTATATACATATATATCCATGAGTATACAGCCAAAAATGCCATCGTGGGGAGTCAATCCACCTCCAACCTCTTCATTCCGACTGTCACGATATAATAAAAAAGAAAAATAATAAATAAATAAATAAATAAACATAAATAAATATAATACAACGAAGATAAATTTTTTTTCTTTTCCTGCATTCATTTTATCATCACTTCTTATACATTATGATTATTATTATTTTAATTATGAATAATATCGATGTGTCATATGTTTAATATCAAGAAAATAATAATAATAATAATAATAATAATAATAATAATAATAATAATAATGATAATGTATGTACATACCAACAAAAAAATCATCATAATTTTTCCATAAGTATTTGATAAATTTTTCATGCATACATTTATGTATATGCAATGGATATTAATACGTGTATGTACGTGTATATAAAATATGAAAAAAAAAAATAATAATAAATTATAAAAAAAAAAAAAAGGTTGTCGACCGACGACGATGCACGCACACGTATATTAGCGCACGTACTATCATGCTATCGTTAATAAACGCTGACGTTGAGAGACTTGAAAATTTTGTCACTGTTATACTTACCACAGTGACAAAGAGAGGAATAAAAGAAAAAGAAAAAGAAAAAGAAAAAAGAGAGAGAAGTGAACGATTATAATATGTACATCCAAATTTATTTTGAAAAATATATTGGAATTTCTGGCGTGTGTCCAAATAGATCATTGAACTCTATAAATAATTTAATGAAAAATATATAATAATTATAATAATAAATAAAAATGCGAGTATGGAGTGAGGAGAGATTATGAAAATTGTATTTGAAAGTTAATAAATATAATGCGGTCGGTGCAACTTCAATTAAATTCGTACAGTCATCATTCATGCGCCATGTGCGTGTGTGTGTGTGCGTGTGTATGTTATTTAACACCATTCACACTGCAAGATTTATATTATTGATTCATTGTATATTTTCGTGAGAAAAAAAAATTACACAAAACAAAAAAATAATAATAATAATAAATATATATATATATATTTTTTTTGGTATTTAAGTAGTGTGTTACATTACTAATAGTGAAGATACACGTGTGAAGTATAAGTACTCATAATTTATTTTAAATTTCTTATGAATATTTTCTATTAATAGTTCCACGAGTTCCCCATCTCATCTCCCTAGAAAAAAAAAAAAAAAAAAAACAAAAACAAAAAAAATACAAAAAAGGAATAAAAAAGTACAATGGAATTGAAACGAAAAAAAAAAAAGTGTGTCGAATAATAAAAAAAATAAATAAATAAAAAAAAAAATAAATCACATAAAAACGAATAAATATTCAACATATTTATTACAATATTACACGGTGAATTTCGATCATCCGATGAAACGGTAAAAATCGTGTCGTCGACAAATCAAAACCTGAAGGAGAATGTAGAGGGGGAAATTCGCATTGGATATACCGCAGAAGAACTTTTTTATTCATCACAACGAATATTACAATGAAATGAAGAGAAAATAAATAAATAAATAAAATTGCTCTTCAAATAAATGTCTTTGAATGAAAAAAAAAATTTTTTTTTTTTTAAATATATATATTGATATTAATATCTCGACAACATCAAATATATTAAAAAAACATCCACAGTCATACACATACACACACATACACAATAATAAAGAGAAGCAAAATAACAATAAAGCGTTATATTAGATAAGTTCAATAAGGTGTAAGTAGTGAACGAAGAAAACAAGAATAAAAATAAATGGATGAAAAGTTAAAAGCAAAACAAAACAAGAAGAAAAGGGCGAGCGATGCAGGTAGTGCGTATATAGCAAGCAATAAAGCGTTTTGAAGTTAAAGCCAATACAAGTTGATTGAGGGTGTGGAGAGGGGGAAGGATAGAGGAGCGTATGGCTGACTGTGGTACCAGCAGTGAACCAGTGAGAAAGTGGGAGGAGAGGGGGTAAGGGCCACTACGGCCACAAGCACCTGTGGATCTCGGTGTACCCCGTTGCCCGGTAGAGTCACTCACCGACCACCACCACCGCACCGCCAAACTACGGGACGACATTCAAAATCTCTCATCGATTTATATTTCCGCATTCACTTTGTTATCTTTTTCTTTTTTTTTTTTCTTTTTTTTTTTTACCCATTTTCATTTCTTTTCGTTTCTCTTTAATCTATTTTTTTTTTTGTTCTTCTTTATTATTTCAACAAATGCATAATAATTCTATCGAGTGAATATTTGTTTCAGTGAAATTATACGTTGAATCCATGATATTCATTTGATATTTTGTGGCGTGTGTATGTGTGTGTGTGTGTGCGTGTGTGTGTGTGGCAGACAATATAATAATTGTATAAGGGACACTTGGGTACGAACATAAGTGATAAGAACGACAAAATAAGTGTAAACGCGCGTGAATAAAAAAATTCAAATATCAACGGGGATTTTCAGAACAAATAAATTGTAACGCGAGTGTCACAGTGTGTATTTTCATGTTCCTGAGTACATGTGTGATTTTTTTTTGGTTAATTTTTTTTGTCTTTTCATGTTTTAGTCGGTTTGTTCAATAAAATAAATTATTGTGCTGTGATTTTTGTTTTTTTGTTTTTTCACGTTATCTAAACTAATCATCGAGAAACATTAAAATATTTTAATCACATTTTTTGTTTTTTCGTTTTTTTTTTAAATGGCATTTTACAAACGAATTTGATTATAAAATAATGAGTAAACAGTGATTATATCTAATTATTATTTATGTGAATATTTTATCAAAATATTTTTACACTTTAATTGTGCAATTTGGTCGTCATCGATTTTACACGAATGTCGTCGACCTATATCTAAACAAAAAAAATACGAGTTATTGATAAAATACTGAATCAACGTACAGTGTGAGTTTAGATATTCATATGTCACGGAACAAATAATATACAAATATTTACACATATATATATAAATAAATATAAAGAAAATTTCATATCTGTAATCGTGTGCGTAAATCAAATAAATATACATCGAAGCAATCAATTGCCGTGTGAAATTCAAGATGCGGTGGAAGTGTGTTTGACAACAATTCTATATTTCCCAAATTATTGGGACACAACACTATTTAATAAAAAGAAAAAAAAAAAAAAAAAAAAAAAAAAAAGAAAAAAAAAGATTCAATAAATAAATTAAAAAGAAAAAAATAATCAATATTAAATTTATTTTTTAAACTTCGAGTGTTTCTACAATTTTTAAAATTATTTTTATTTATTTATTTATATTTTATATTTTATTTGATTTTTTTTTTTTTTTTTTTTTTTTTGTTTACAACGCGATTCATAAATGATCCATAAATTATATCAATCAATTTGTGCAGTGTTATTTTATATATATATACAAACGATATTCGTGTTTTTTTATCATTTGGATACGAGGATATGACATTATTGACAAAATGCCAAGCACTATAAGAGGTGAGTTTAATTTTTCCAATTTTTTTCTTTTTTCATTCTCTTGTTATGAATTTTTTCTTTTTTTTTTTTTTTTTTCTTGCTTATTCCATGTTATAATTTAATCGGAATGTTTCCAACTGTTCACGATCTATTATTCCATATCTATGCACGTATACGTATGTATGTGTGTTTTTTTTTCCAATATATACAAACGCTTGTATTATAAACACGTTTTTTTTTTGTTTCTTGTTTTACCGTTCTCACAAGCAGTAGAGCGTCCAAAATGAGTGGCGTTATGTAAAGATAATGTGATGCCGTTACTAAAACTCAGTTGCGTGTGCATTTATTCAACATTTTAATAAATCTTTATACACCTTAACACAACAATTTGTTCAATTCGTAAATAAATAAATAATACAAAAACAAAAAAAAAAAAATGAAAAATTAATTGACGATTTTTTTTTTGTTTTTTTGTTTCAATATTCACTTGGTTAAATTCCTGTTCAATTATTGAATGAAATTATGAAATATCAAATGAATCAGTATTTCATCATAATAACAAATAATATGATTGTGATTAATGTGTGAAAATTAACACGTGGGAAAAAAAAAAAAATTATAAATTTAAAAATTTGCAGAATTTTCTCTGAATAATTTAGGTATTTTTTTCTTTTTGTATTCTTATCAATTACTTCCACTCCATATGTATATCAGTACTAATTAGTGTTTGCTGGTATTCATTATGATAAGATAAAGAAAAAAAGAAAGAAAAAAAAAAAAAGAAATTGCTAATCGTTTCTTCGGCAGGTACACCCGTATCTATTTTATGATTTATTGAAATTCTTCGATGATTTCTACTTTGTCGTCAACACCGTTAGAATTATACGCATATTTATATATGTGTATTTGTATATAAATATATAATGAACATGAGTAATAGTGTTGAATAAACATTATAAGTGAAGATATACAGTTTTCGATGTGATCTTATCTCTTCCTGCTCATTCAATTGTGCATATAATAAAACAAAAAAAAATAAAGCAATTTCAAATTTCTTCCATATGTTTATTTATTTCAAATATTTCTGATAAAACTCATGTGTGATATGTGATGTGTGTCTGTGTGTTGAGTGTAAATAGAAAAATATTCAAGACAATTGTGTATTTATTGATCAATGCAAATATTTTTAATTATTTTCAATTTTAAATCACAATCGTTAAATCAAAATCAAACGTGATCATTTTATTTTATTTACAATTTATTTAAAAATTCACATTTGAATAAATTTTTTTATTAATGTTGATGCGATAAAAAATATGAAAACAAATAATTTTTTTCTCCATGAGATTTTATCATCAATCAAAAATTTTCACTTTATATTTCAATTAATTATCGAACTCGCTATTACCCCTGTCGTGTTTTCTTCATTATTTTATTATTATTATTTCTTTACTTTAATATTTTGCCGATCAAAAAGGGGGAAGAAATTAAAAGTCCAAAAGAAAGAGGGGAAAAAATATATATATATATAATGAGATTGCAGAGTAAAGTGCAACAAGTTCAGTGCGGTGTCCGTGACAGGTGGCAAAGACCTTGGTATACATTTATATACACACATAAATATATATATATATATATATATAAACTCAAAAGTCTATATATATATATAATGTGTGTGTGTGTGTGTGTGTGTGTGTACGTACGATCGATTACCCAACCGAGTGAGTTTCGATTGGTGGTGGTTGGAAAAAAAAAATAAAAAACTTGACAAAAAATAAAATAAAGTAAGAAAAAAATACAAATGAGAATGACGATGAGAAAGGGGATGAAGAAGAGGAGATAGGTAATTATGAGAATGTGTGTACATATATATGAGTAAAATGAGTAAAAGAGTGAGTGAGTAAGTAATAAGTGAGTAAAGAGAAAATGTATACAAGGAAGAAGAGAAACATGAGGAAAAGAAAAAGAAAAAAAAATAAACATAAAATAAAGAAAGAAAGGATAGCGGCAAGACCGAGCGGAATCGTGTGTTGGCACGCCGGGTTTTCGTGTTGGCCCCGGGTTTTATACGCGCGCGCAACACATTCGGTGGGCCTCTTTCTTCCCGGTTCGGGCATGAACAAAAGCCAGGATCAATGAACTCTCTTGGTACCTAAATATATATATACACATACATACGTTGAAAAGCCCTCGTTTACGTTGGTGCACGAACCTCGTGCATTTATATTATACAACACACAGTCGATAGAGTCAAGTTGGTAGTGGTGGGGACGGGATACGCGTGTGTGTGCGTATATGTGCGTGTATGTGTGTGAGGATATATCCCTACGTTTATCGTTTAGGCGCCTTTAAATTTCACATATAAAGGGGTAAATCTTACTCCAAAAACGTGTTCAAACACACACGCACACTGGCGCCCAAAAATTCACAGTACTCGTGTCATTATTTGTTTTTTTTTTTTTTTTTTTTTTTTTCCCACTTCACTTGATTTTTTTTTTATATATATATATATATTTATTTTACAATCAGACCTCCAGTCAAGTGTAGATTGTGTGAAGTAGGGATTATATATTTATCTATACATTATTTTTTTACAAGAATAAAAAAAATTATTTCAATTTTTTTTTTTTTTTTTTCCAGTTTTTAAGAGTAAAATTTTTGATGAGATAAAAATATTTCTTAATTCTCTTTTTTTTTCTTTCATTAAAATTTTTCTTATGTTCTCATTCATTTATTTATTTATTTATTTATTTATTTATTTATCTATTTATCTATTTATTTATTTATTTATTACTATAATTATTTTTGTTTTTTTTTTTTTTTTTTTTTTTTTCAATTGTCTTTATTGTATTTTCCGCTATTGACTTTGACCGTATAATTTCTCGCCCACTATTTTACATATATGTATAATACGTTGTATATAATTCCTTAACTATTTCACTCGATATCTAATATATATATATATACTATATATTCTTTGTCCTTCATCTCTTTATTTTTTTTTTTTATTTTTTTTTTTTTTGTAGATACATACAAAACTTCCTGGATTTAGTGATTGTATGTGATGTATATGGATACACATACCCACACATATATACATATGTGTATATATAGATCCTTTGCCTAAGGGGCCCATTCGCCTTTTCATATCTTTTGTTTCACCGATAAGCGCCGGTCCCGCGTGATTCTATCCAACGATGACGGGCTCTCGTCTCGTCGAGATAATCCGCGGCCAGTTTCTTAACTTCTCTTTCTATCTTTTTCTAACGTTCTTACCAACGCGATCGCGTATTCTTCCTTATATACATATACCTATATATCTATATCTATATATGTATATATATAAATATATGTATATATATACTCCTCCTCGATTCCGTACAAGCCAAACGGAGATGTAGCGTGAGATACTAAAGACACGGCAGTGACCCCGCATGACCTTAAGCGATGCCACAAGCGTATTTCTTCTCTTCCTCTTTACTCTTATATATATATGTACACACCTTCTCAATTTTATTTATTTATTTATAATTTTTTTTTTTTTTTTTTTATTTATTATTTTATTCAATTCGATTTTTTTACCTCACGACAATTTTACGAATTAATAATATGCAAAAAATACATATATTTATATATTGCAATGTCAATTGATGAGAAGTGATGAAAAAATTCTATAAAATTATTTATTCTTTTTTTTTTTTTTGTACTTCATACTGATTGAGTATGGGCAATTGATAAGTAGGATATTGTTTGGGTGAAGAATTCAATTGAATTATTTGATGTGTGTGTGTGTGTGTTGTGATATTAATTTCATTATTTATTAAAGTTTTTTTTTTTTTTTTCTAATGTGTGACGAGTTTATGTTAACCGTTACGACTATTAGATTCTTATTTGTCATTGTGTTAAACATTGAAGAATTTGTTTTTAATTATCATCTACACTTATATGCATTATGTAACTATATATATTTATGTATATATATATATATATATATGTATTCGGATGGGAAAAAAAAGAAAATGTAAATAAATAAAAAAAGTGTTCGGTACGGTATAATCCAAAGTCTCATCTCTCTTTGTACGTTTAGTTTCGGGTTTCGACATTCTCGTCTTTACGACACACATAAATCGCCAGTTATACGTATGTATATATATATATATATATATATATATATACTATCTTTCTTATTATATATATAAATATATACCAACAGTTTATATATTTCTCCCTCTCGCTCTTCTTCTCACTGTATTTTTCAATCCTCATTTCTGGTCCCATCAATTTTTACTTTCTCTTAGTTTTTTTTTGTTTTTTTTTTTCAGTTTCTTCTTTTCTTCTTTTCTTCTTTTTTTTCTTTATTATTTATTTATATTTTGTTCTTTTTTTTTTCACTCTTCTTTACCTACACATGCATACACATTTATATATATATATATAAACTCTTACAGTTAATCGGTTACTTCCATGGGGGTTACACATTTGCAACATGAATCTCGTTTTTAAAAATGATTCTCAGTATGAAATAAAGCGAAAACAGGAAAATTTTCTTTTTTTTTTTATTATTTTATTTTATTTATTTATTCATTTATTTATTTAATCTCTCAGTATATCATTTTGTATATAAATTGGGTAAATTTGTCGAAAGAAATAAAATAATATAGATATTTTATTGAATTGTTGCGAGAGTGTTGATGATGGACACAAAAAAAAAAACAAAAAAAAAAAGTCACAAAATCTATTTGTGATACTAAATTTTTATTATTATTATTATTTATTATTTTTTTTTTTTCTTCTTACATTATACAAAATAGTAATTATATACCTGAAATAAAATTGTTGAATTTGTTGAAAATTGAACGAGACGATATTATTAATTCAATAACAAGTCGAATGAAGAAACACGCGTAGTCTCATGATCGAGGACGCAGGGGATAAAATAAGAGAAGAGAGGACAAACAACGTGTCACAGCCAGTTCGAAGTTACTCTCTTATTCTCTCTCACTCCCACTCTATCTCTTCCTCACTCTTTTTTTTTTTTTTTTCTTTTTTTTCTTTCTCTTGTCGATCCTTCAGTCATTGAACTCAAATCTCGTTTCATCTTATACCAGCTGTTTCTTACTCGACAACATTGACTGAGAGAGAGAGCGATGGTTTTGTCTCTTACATGTATTTACACCTCATCTTTTACAATCTTCATCATCATCATCATATCTTTTTATTTCATTTAATTATCATTATCTTTTTTTTTTTTTTTTTTTTTTTTTTTTCGCGCTTTCTCTCTGTTTATCTTATTCTTTCTCTGAAATTATTTATTTATTTTTATTTATACATAATTATATCATTGTCGTGTTTTATTTTAGATTATATATTTACTTTTGAAATTATACAAGTTATATAGAGTGTATATGTGTATATATTTACAACCCATTGCGAGAATGAAAATGGTGCTCGCTTGATCGCTCATTGAAGTCACACATACACATACACATATATACATGTACACTCCACGTGTTCCAGTTAAATTTTGACATTGAATTTTATATATATATAGAGGAATTTTTATTTCTACCTTATATCATCTTGAGTAATTTATTTATATTATTATTATTATTATTATTATTATTTTATTATATTTTTTTTCTCTAACGAATAAATTCTCGGTAAAATATAAATAATTTTGTGTTTTTATTTTTATCTATCCGTGTAAATTGCGTAAATTTATAAAATTATCGTGAAAAAAATATGAAAATGGATGAAAAAAAATAAAAAATAAAAAAAAAAAAAAGTCTTATGCACTCGGTCATTGTCGTTGTTGGGTCGCCCGCGAGATATTCGATAGCACAACGACACTCTCATGAGGGTCGTCGACCGCAGGTGCTTGCTGGCCACGCGGTTGATCGCGCGTACGTTCGAACCGGCACAAACTCATTTATATACCGATCCTTATATATATATATATGATATTAGGCTTCGCAGAACATTCGAAATTTTTTTTTTTACATTTTTCACTCTTTCTCTCTCTCTCTCTCTCTTACAATTAACCTCAACCTTTACATCATACCCAATCTATTATTATCCTAAAAATAATCCCCCCCTCACACTTTCTACCCCACATGAATAATAAATTATTCCATCAATTTTTGTTTTTTCCTCTTTTTATCCCTACATAAAGTTTAATTTTTTATTTTATTATTCTGGTAGAGATTGTTTTATAATAATAATAATAATAATAATAATAATAATAAAATTAACAGATGAATTGAATTAATTAATAAAACTTGAACGAATATTAAAGATTATTTAAAGATCAATTATTATTTACAGTGAAAAAAACAGGAAAAAATTTTAAATTTGTGTGTCAATAAGTATATATATAAAAAAAAAAAAAAAAAAAAAAATTAATGGATAAATTAATAATAATATCAATTATTTATTTTTTTCAAGATTGAAGCGTTGAATTTCAAGTGCATCAACCGAAACACTCACATTGTAACATATATGTATATTTATATTATTATTTATTTATTTATTTATTATAATTATTATTTTTTTGTTTTTTTTTTTTGTATTTTTTTGTTTTTTTTTGTTTTGTTTGTCGTGTGTATGAATACTTGAGCGTCCTTGCACGTGTTACGTTGTTGTCCGTGGACTCATTGGTTGAGAGAAAGGGAAGAGGTAAAGGGGAATATGAGGTGAAATAAGAGCGTTATCGTCCGTTGGTGCAGCTCGCAGCGTAACGTTATAAAGAAAAAGACGTGTATAACGTTACGCTTAGAGAAAAGAGACCGAGTCATTTGAGTTCAAAGTCACGGGCCTTGATACGTGACCGACGTAATATACAAACTCGTGAGCAAGCAAAAGAGAAAGAAAAATATATATATATATATATATATATATATATATATTTATATATTTATATATAGATAGATAGATTAAGTTCTTAATGTGCACTAGGTACGTATCAAGTTTCGATAAATAATATTGAGGACATTGACCCGAAAATAAAAAAATATATTATTATTATTTATTTATTTATTTATTATTATTCTTTTATACAATTCAATGTGTGTATTAATTAATATCTTACATAAATTAACGATTAATGTTTTTTATTATTATCACTTTTTTTTTTATTGAAATTTTTGATAAGGAAAATGAAAATTTCTTTTGTATAAGGGGGGGGGGGGGGGTAAAGATAAAGATTTTCTGTTCAACAATGATATTCCAATGTGAATTAGTGATTGGGAAAATTTTGATTTACTGTAATATCAAAAGTAATTATAAAAAGTTGGAGATTATTTTTTCTTTTTAAGTGTGTGTGTGTGTGTGTGTGAGTGATTATCTATGGGTCATAGAACCTATTGGATAGATATTGTGATGTCAGCTCCAATAAAAAAAAAAAATAAAAAAATGAACAATAGAATGTCAAGACATTGTATATATAAATAGTTAACAGTGTGACGCAATAAAATGATTTTTTTTTTTTTTTTTTGGATAAGGGCTCGTCAAAAGTGAGGTGAATGAACTTTTGGGATATTCCATACACACACACATACACACACACACACACACACACACAAATATATACACATTTACACGTTACCTTTTATATATGTTGAAAGAACAAGTTCTATGTTATACCTGACTCACACAAGAGTCATTCACACCGTAAGAATTTCATTGGGATCCACCTGAATTTTCGTTTATTCATTTTTTTTTTTTTTTCTTTTTTTTGTGATATGTATAACGCCCGCTCTCTTTCTCTCTCTCTCTCTCTCTTTGTCGTTTTTCACTTGATTATCCCCGTTCACATTGCCTTTTTTTTTATACATATATATATATATATATTTATCATTCCTCGTGTTATTATTTTCAGATTATTCAACGATTTTATGTATCTATGTACGCGTATATAAATCAAAAATCCGATAATTTTATTTGTAATTCCTCCTTTTTATCTATAATTATTATTATTTGTTCATATTTTCCTTTTTTTTCGTTTAATGTGATTTTCCGGAAATTGACTCATTCTAATTCTCACTCGTGGAAAAAAAAAAAAAAATGAAAAGAAAAAAATAAACGTCTTTTTTTATTATTACCCGTAAATTGATTTATATTTATTTCTATTTTTTTTTTTTTTTTCTTTTCTTTTCTTTTCTTTGGAATTTTAGTCATTTTATTTGATGTACCGTATATATTATGAAGTTAAAAATATTTATTATAATTGTATGACATTTAATTTAATTTTGTTTTTTTTTTTTTTTTTTTTTCAAATTTTTATCGAAATTTTTTTATCTGGGAGATTACAGAGTTAGAATATTTTTCTCTTTCTCCCTCTCATTTACGTGTTATTATTATTATTATTATTATTATTATTATATTTTTATTCTTTTATTTTTCTTTTCGTGTTATTGTGTAATCGGACATTGACAGTGTATATAGATATAACGGCGTTGTATAGAACCGTTGATAGGCGTTAGATCAACTTCCGAAGGGAGACAGGATGGGCGGGCCTCACTATTCGTGTTTAACTCTTTTTTTTTTTCCTTAATTTTTTTTTTTCAACATATATTCTCGTGCAATGACCGCAAGATAGATCGACTCGTGATGCTGCCTTGAAGATAATTTACACATGCCCACACATAAATATTCACGTATACGTTAGATATATCAATATTAATTATTTTATATGTAAAAAAAAAAATTTTTTTTCTCTTTCCTTTTTCATTGACAAGACAATACGAGACAAATCGAAATTTCTCTTATTATTTTTTGCTTGAATAATTAGATTTATTGCTTTGTTTTTATTATTATGAAAAATTTATATTTCGATTTTTTCATTCTTGTTGCCTTTTATTTTGTTTTGTTTCGTTTTTTTTTTTTTTGTTTTTTCCCCCGTTTTCTAATGATATAGTTTATTGTATATTTAATATTTGAGATATTTGAGGTTAATTATCTTCTAGAAAAATTACGAAAATAATTTTTTTCTTTATCTTTCACATATGTAATTGTATACATAAATATAAATATATTTGTACTATTGATCTTTTGCGGATGAAAAAACGAGGGGTAGGAAAAGAAAAATAAATAATAAAAATTGTGATAGAGGGCGGTTTGTAAATTATAGGGCAGTGTGTCTATAGTTTATGAACTTGTACACACACACACACACACACACACACACACACACACACACACACACACACACACACACACACTTTCCCTTTTGACTCAGACAAATAATACAAATTGACGGAGGGTGATGTCGAATGTGTGACTGAGTGAAATAAAAATAGAGAAATAGTACGCAAAATAAGAAATAAAAGGTAACAAGAAAAAAAAAAAAATTTTTTTAAAAGAAAGAAATAAAATAAAAATTTTATATATACACATGTGTGGTCGATTGTTCGACAGGTTACGTAAAAAAAAACATATAAACAACAATGAAATTCCCTATTTAAATTATACTCAGGCCCATTTGAAATAGATAGAGATTGACTGACAGAGAGACAAATAGAGAGTGGGATTTATACATAGATAAACAAAGTTCATTGAACTGCGATCGTCTAATGTGTTGAAACAAAAAAAAAAAAAGAAAAAAAAAATAACAATGATAATAATAATATATAGTAAAAATTTATGACTTGAAATTTTATCGTGCGTATTTTGCATCAAATGATAATCAATTTCATCATTTTAATTATATAATTTCAATGTTATAATAATGATAAAAATAATAATTATCATTATTATTAATTTTTTTTTTTTGTTATTTTTTTCAATTGAATTTTTTTTACTTAATAAATATTTCATTTCATATATTTTATTATAGACAATAAATAATATGATAGTGAATATATTGTTATTGGAATATAGTTATTTATTTGAATAAAAATGAGTATATGAATAAATATATAGATATATATATATATATATATATATATATATATATATATATAGATTTGCATAATATAAATAAAATATATAATTAATTAATCAAATCTAATATATGAAAGATTTGAAAAATTATAACGGTATTGAATTAAATGGTCTTTGAATATTGATAACACGCGTATATATTATATATTTATTGCGGTGAATTAGAAAAGTGAACAGCACGCAAAATGCACAATAGTGCATTATGCATAAACGCGTATGTTTAGTTAACTGCCCCTGAACCCGGACGTGAAATAACTTGCACGCTTGATGTTTAAGCCAATAAATAAACGTACACACATTACACACACACACACACATGTATATATATATATATATATATTATATTATTTTCTTCATCTTCTATATTATTTTACCTCTGTCTCTTTTACCTACACAACTGTTGGCCTACATGAAAATGAAAGAATGAGAGGGATAGACAATTTACCGTTAAGTATTATCGCGTAGACGAGTACTCCGTTCGTTCTCTTTGGTTATATATATTTATATGATACGATAAGTCTTTCTATAAATTGTGGATGTAGAGATACGAGTTAACATAAATTATATGCATATCGTCCGCCTACATTCTCTTTCATTCATTTCTTATCTTATAAATTAAATTTTGTATCAATTCATTTCAATCATAATTTTTTATTTCAATCTATTTTATTTTAAAATTTTTTTTCTCTACTTTTTATTCTTATTTTTATTTATTTTTTTTTCTTTTTCTTATATTAATTTTACATGTTTACACGTATTTATACTTTATTATAATTGATATTAATATAAAAAAATAGAAAAAATATATATATATATATTTAAAGATAAATTTTCATAATATTTATAAATTATATAGATAAGAATTTATTCATGTATATATTTATATTTGTATTGTGGACAACATGAAATAATATAGTGGGAGAAAAATAGAGAGTTTGTTATTGAAGGTAAATATATAAAAGGTAATCGAACTCACATCGACCAGGTGACCCAGAGGCTTCACCACGAGCGGTCTCACATCCTTTCTACAGACTCTACAATACATATACAACATTTCTACTACTACTACTACTACTACTACTACTATTATTATTACTACTACTGCTACTGCTACTGCTATTGGTACTACTACTATTGCAATTTCTTTACTACCACACTATTGCTTTTCATGTTGTATCCATCTGACATTTACAAACGGGTGTATATAGAATAGCTTATTCTAAAGTCTTGCGGTGAGCCGTTTGATATTTGTGTGTGGTAAAAGTAGTAGGGGAAATAAAAATAAGAGAAGAAACGAAGAAATTTTTTTTTTTTTTACCTCTTCGTCTACTTCACCTTGTACTTCTTTTCACCTTGCTCTTTTTATATGCGTGTATAGTACATATATACCACTATTTTCTCCCACTTCATTTATATATATATATAAGTATATATTTCCTTGTGCTGCGATTCTCTTGTGAGGTAAGCACTGAATTGCGGTACATTCGCCGGCGAGCCTACATTACGTGATCATTCGACATATATATATATATATATATATATATATATATATGTATACATACATGAATTAAATGCATGTGGGAATGAACAATAATGTACATATGTATACTCTTATTATTATTGTTATTTTTAGGATATTAGTAATTTTACTCGTGTCTGACGTGAGAATTGTATTTTTTATTTCATACATTTTGTTTTTTATTATTTTTATTATTGTTTTTTTGTTTCTTTTCTTGTTTTCGGTACAAATATTTTCCCATTTTATTGCAATTAATGTATTTTACTTATATATTGAAATTTTTTTCTTTTTTTTTTTTTTTTTAATTATTTTATTATACTAATAAGTATTTACTATATTTAATAGATAATAATCAAAATGAAGAAAAAAGAAAAAAAAAAAAGAGAAAAAAATACAAAACAATAATATTTTGAAGTGAATTGTATTCGTTTTACTGTTAAAAGAAAATGTTTATTCAAAAAAATTTTTTTTTGTTTTAAGTGTGAATGTGTGTGTGTGTGTGTGAAACGTGCACATGCGCGCGTGAACTTGAGCGTGTCTATCTTCCTCTCTCTTATTTATTTACTCGCTCGCTTGCTCGCTCGCTTACTCACTTCTCCTCATCGTGTTAAACCCCCTACTTTCACGAGAGAGTCACGTTTTACAGTTAGAAGTACCGTTTTGGAAGTACATGTCGATGTTTATATGAGAGTCAGTGGACGCACAAGAGAAATTGTTAATGTGTCGTATATATAATGAATAGTAATATATAAACAAAATACATTTATCAATAGCAAGAATAAAATATATATATATATATTTATTTATATATGAAATAGATAAATAAAAACGTAATAAATAAGTAATGAAATGAGGAGATTTTATTGAATTTTTGTATTGAAAAGAATTTTTTTTAAAATTTATATCAGGAAAAGATATAAATATAAATAAATAAATGCAATATTTTTAAATTATTTTTTCTATCTAGAATTAATAGGAATTTAGTATTTTTCGTTCTCTTATTTTTTTTTTTTTGTTTTTTTTTTGATTTATTTATTTATTTATTTTGTTTGATTTGTTCATTTATCCGTGTGATTCTGTCTCATGGTTGCGGATAAACGTTTAAACCGTTTGCGGAGAAAGTCTCTCATGTTAATGGTGATGACGATGATCCGACGATGATGACGATGATGATGATGATGATAATGATGATGATAATGATGATAGTGCGCAGTAAGATGCGACAATGCACAAGGCCAAGAGAAAGAGAACGAAAGAAAGAAAGGTGAAAATCCGTTATGTTGGACTCACAAGCCAATTTCGTAGAATACGAAGAATTTCTTCTTAACCCTGGTATTATTTTATTTTATTATTATTATTATTTATTATTATTATTATTATTATTATTAATTTATTTTTATTCTTTACGTCTATGTAGTCTTCACTATTCTCTTCACTCGTTCGCTTCTTATTTTAATCTGTATTTTTTTTTTTTTTGTTTCATTTCTTATTTATTTTCTCCATTCTTCATTTTACTCCAAACACTTCTCCCATTATGTCTCATTGTCACAGACTTGTATCACGTATTTCATTATTTATTAAAATCTAAAACAATTGTTATTATTTACCGGTACTCGTTTCAATGATTACGTAGAGTTCATTTTGATTAGATTTTATAGATAAATATCACATCAATTCTATGAAAGATGAATTATTGTTTAATTCATTGTAATTAATTTTTCATTGACATTTCCGATATTTATGCAAATAGGTATATTTAATGATCAATTATTAATGACAGATGAATTAATAAATTTTTCATTTTTTATATTTTATTTTATATATTAATATAAATGTATTATATTAATTTATTCGATGTGATATAATATTTTTAGCCAATAAAATACGTGCACACGCATATTCATATTTGATCGTAATGATATATTATTTGTATACTTATTAAAAATTTTTTAATTCTATTGAATATATGAAAATGTATATTTGAATTTGATGCAAATGAATTAAATAATTTATTCAAATACATATAATATTTACTTATTTCTCTCTCGTATAATTTAATATGAACAAAAAAAAAAAAAACAAAAAAAAAATTTATTTAATATTATTGAACTGCGTCTCCATCTTGTGACGATTTTTTTACTATAATAAATTTATTTTATATATATGTATTTGTATATATAAATATATTTTCTGTAGACACCGCCCTCCCTCTTATATTTTACGCCGGCAGTTTGGATCGAAGGCGTGCACGAACGTACATGATATTTAATGCGCATGCGATTTTGCCTTTGCGTTTTATATTTTATATTGCGTAAAAAAGTCGATTCACAACAGCCAACAAATATGCAACTAAACTACGTCATCAACGAAAACGACGTAATATTTTTCCACACACATAAATATATTAATACACATCTATTTACACATCACAAACAAATGTTTATGAATTTATATATTGCGCGTGCTCAGTACAATTATTTGAAAAGAAAAAAAAAGGCGCGGAAGGGACAGAGAAAGGGAAGTTGAAAACGAAACAAAAAAAAAAAAAATCAATGTGAAGATGTGTGAAGGAAGGCTGGAGAGAAAGAGAGAGAGTATATGTGTGTGTGCGCGCAAAACAAAAATTAATAATAAATGGCGTAATGCAAATGCGGAAAATACTTAATAATATAAATTTTTTTATTTTTTTATTTTTTAAAAAAAAAAACAAATTCCGGAAATATAAATGTTGATAAATTTCTTTTGTTTATTTTATTATTTTTATTATTTATTGATTGAAAAAATTTGTGGGAAAAAATTTCTTTTCTTTTCTTTTTTTTTTTTTTTTTCCTCAAATTATTTTTCAGATGTAACAATATGAAGTGTAATATATTTATATTGAGTAATATAAGATATTGGGAAGAAAGAACAAAAAAGAGAGAGAGAGAGAAAGAAATAGGAAGAGGGAGAGGGAGGGGGGGGGGGTAGTAAGAGAAAGAAAGGGAGAGTGTGTGTGTGATATAGACTTGCAAGTAGCATTCACAACACTGTACATTCCACCCCCACGAAAGTGTGTTATACTCTCACTTTCTATGACGCAGACTTTCTGGCACTACCTACTTTTGCATCGACTCATCACACGCCCTACTTACACTTATATGCATTTTGTCATATATTATCACACATGTACATACATATATATATATATTACAATGATTATTGGTATTACAGAAAATATGTATAATTGAAAAATAATTATAAATACAATTTGAATAGCGATAACTATTTATGGCTCACACGTTTATCGAATAAATAAATATATATATATTTTCTTCATTCACAAATTTATTTCAAAAAATTTATTAATCAATTAATAATAATAATAATAGACAGCAGGAATTTTTTTGTTCAATTAAAAAAATTTTATTCTGAGTGTATTTTATTTTTTTATTTTTTATTTTTTTTTCAAATTTATATAATATATTTATTATTATGGTTATTTTATGAAATTTATTGATCGTTTTTCCCATCTAGAAAATGTAATATATCATGTATAATAATTGGATATAGTACAGGGGATGTATACCACCCCTGGAATATTATTTGTGTACGAGTCTGCCATCTGGTGTTATTCAAAAGAAGTGAAAACAACGAAATGGGTAGCGGCGACGGCGTACACTACCCCCGCAAGTGCACAAATCCCCACTGTGTTCGTGTAACGTCAGTTCCGCTTGCCGTGCGTTTTCCCGTGTGTATGATCGAGGAACGAGTGTTGTCGAAATAAAGAGGAAAAACGAATTATAAAATAATAATAATAATAATAATAATATTAATAATAATAGGAAAAAGAAGAAGTGTAGAAAAAAAAAACAACGATATAACGAGAAGATATTGAGATAAGGGAATTAAGACGTTCATAAATATATATATATATATATATATATATATCTTCTTTTTTCAATTTTCTTTTTTCACATTTTTTTTTTTTTTTTTTTTAGATTTTTTTATCGACGTACTACAGTTGTAATGAACGTGATGTGTTTTTTAAATTTCTTTTTCTGTTGCAATTTGAATTGTGTTAATTGACGATATATAATCTATAATAATGTAAAAATGTAATGGTAAAAAAAAAATTATTGTGGGTGGATTTATTTGTGCGTGTTTGTGTGTATGAGAAGAAATTTATATGAACAACGATAAAATGCGTCCATGATTGTTTTGGGCGTTGAAATAATTTTCATTTGATTATTATTATTTTTATTATTTATTTATTTAATTTTTAAATATTTTATTCTGATATTTATTATTATTTCTTTTATTTTTTATTTATTTATTTGTCATACACGTATATTGACACTTTTGTATAATTTGAATAATCACAAGTTTACTATCGACTTATGAGTATTTCAATTTTCATTTTACTTGTGCTGATAATTGTAAATCAAATGAAATGAAATGGATATTTATAAAGAAAAAAATCTTTAACAAAAATTAATAATGTCAGTTTCAATTGAGTTCAATTGTGTCGGAAGTTCATGAAGAAAAGAATGAAAAAACAAAGGGAAGAAGAAAAGAAAGAAAGAAAGAAAGAAAAAAATAATGTGAAGTGACAAGTTGTGCAGTAAAGTGAAAATATTATCAGAAAGGAAGAAAAAAAAAAATAATTAAATTAATAATAATAACAATAATAATAATAATAATAGTAAATAAATTATTATCTTCCAGTTTAAATTTCTAGTATTTATTGATAAATTGATCAGCAAAAATATATATATATATATAATAAGTTAAATTTCGAGAATAAAAGAGAGAGAAAAAAAAAAAAAAAGAAAAGAAAAGAATCGAAAAATCGTGGTGAGATTCGAAAATTTATATGCAATTAATTTTTCATTATATTTATAAATCAATCAATTTACATATATATTTATTATAAATTTATCTATGCAATATAATTGTGTTTATAATGATAAATTAAATTGTATATTTATTTAATATGAACTCACAATGTCTCTTGACATTGTACATAAATTTTTGCAATATTACGTGTATTTGAAATAATATAAATTTTATTTATTATCTTTATTTTTATATTGTACATATACTTGATATTATTAGTACAATAATGATAAATTTTTCAATATATTTATTTGCATTTGTGTTAAATAAAATTAATCATAAAAAATTTGTGTAACTCGTTAAAGCGTCGTACATAACACGTGCTTCGTTCATTTTCTTCAAGTCATTCGGTCAGGAGAATCGAACAAATTTGACCTCGGCTCTCTCATATAAGTGTTCACCTGGATCGATTATACAGAGTTTGAGGTTGGCGTCGAGTGTCCAGTCGACTTGTGTTCCTTCACCTCATTCACTCCTTTTTTTTATTTATTTATTTATTTTTTAAATTAAATTAAATTTTATTACTATTATATATTTCATCCATTTTTATTTTTATTTTTTTTTTATTTCGACGTAGACGGACGTCGTCTCGATCTACCAATTTTTTATTTTTTTATTTTTTCTTTTTTTTTTCGTCATATCCATTCATTATTATTATCAATTCTATTGTTATTGTAATTATTATTATATTTTTTGGCACGAGTTGAAAAGAATCGTTGAATCTTGTCAATACGAATTGGCGTTGAATATTTTTATGCGCATGTATTTGTATATGTGAATGTCTTAAGTGGACTGGAAGGATGACGGTGTTGATTTTCTTTTCGACTGACGCGCCATTGCGTCAAGATTAATTTCACGATAAATAATCACATGCTCGTTATTGAATAGAAGTACAGTAAACAAAAAATGACACTGTCAATTTTTTTATAAAATTTTTTTTTCGTTTTCGTTTTCTTCTTTTTTTCATGGATAATTCAGTAATCTAATTTAAATTGAATAATTTATGTTTATTATTATTATTATTATTATTATTATTATTATTATGAATAATATAGTGTTGTTGAAACATTGAATGTTGAAATGTATAATTACAATTTGACTTTTATTTTGCATAGTGTGATTTTTGAATTTATTAATCAGTCGTCTTTGTTGATTGTATCGTGGCATTGAGTATAAGTTCTACTGACCCATTAACTCTCTAGCCCCAAGTCATACATACATAGATATATATATATATATATATATATATATGTATGTATGTATGGATGGATGGATGTATTTAAATATACATACGTTTCCTCACCCAGCCGTTGACAGCGCCGTAATACGCAGCCTCAAACTAAAAAAGTATATACATTTTTTTTTTCCCCTTTTTTTTTTTCTCTATATACATTCGTGTGTATACCCTTTCAATTCAATATTTATTTTTAGCTGTTCGCAGTTTATAGTTGTAGTAATGCAAATTGATTATTGAATAAACGAAAAAAAAAAGAAAAAAAAAATTACTTTTTAAAAAAAAAAATCAAAATATAATTCCACGTTTTGATTTTTATTTTTTTATTCTCTCATTATTATTCTATTATTATTATTCTATTATTATTATTTTATTATTATTATTCTATTATTATTATTATTATTATAAACTAGAGATTGATAAAACATTTTTTTTGGACTGGACTGGTAAAAAAAATGAAATTTTTATCATTTACAATGGATAAAAAATTCATGGGGACAATTGTCCACGGTCTTTCAATGAGATCGTGCGAGTTGTTATTCGCAAAAAAGAACTCATTTCACAAAATAAATATAAACGATATATATTAATGATATATATTACGACGTTGGTGAATAATTATTGTAAAAATTTATCACGTCGTGATTAATAGGTGAATAATATATCTAGATGAATTGAATTAATTAATAATACTTAAACGAATAAATACAAAATAAATTATACATAATATTGATGAATATATATAAATAAATAGTATGAGTGTGTGATAAATGAAAAATTAAATTAAATTGAATTAAATTAAATTAAATATTTGAATTGTTTCAAAGCGACAAAACAATCGACTGGCGTTGAATTTAAATTGTTCGCAATTAAAAACAAATAAATAAATAAATAAATAAATAGATAAATAAATGATAAGATAAATAAAAGTATTTACGCACAAAATTATATAGTTTAAATTATATTTATTAATAAACAGTAATGAAGAAAAAAAAAATTAAATAAATAACAATTGTTAATATAATATATAAATAATTGATTGTGAATAAAAATACGTGCAATGTGCGATACATCAGTGCTTTTCAATTGAAGTAGAATAATTTATATTTGGTCAGACGTAAAATCGTGTTACATAAACAAATATGGCAGAGAGCGCGGGAAGTCCCGCCGCAGTGTCAGCGGCAAATAGTCCACAGCAACAACAGCAACAATCAGCGCCACTGCCACCACCATCAACGCAACAGCAACAGCAACAATCACCAACTGCTCAAGTACAAACAAATCCAACTGCTCAACCATCAGACATTAGCAGCTCACAACTCGCATCGCCACCAATCACTGGGACAGGTATAAACCAAAAAAAAAAAAAAATAAAAAAAAAAACAAAAAACAAAACAAAAAGAAAATAAAAGAAAAAATAACATTTGAAATTCTTACAATTTCATATTTTAAATAAACAAGAATAAATATAAATTTACATAACGTATATTCACGGGAATAATTAAGAAAAAAACAAAAAAAAAACAAATAAAAAAATAAATAAATCAAAGTATAATTTTATTTATTACTCGCTCTTTCTCTCTCTCTATTTTTATCTTGTATATATATATATATGTGTTATCTTTTTCTATTCACACTTTGAGTATAAATAAAATACATCAAAATGTGAATAATTTATATTTTATATTTACAATATTGTCAGTTAATCGCTTTTTCAAAATGCCGTTGTTGTAAATATATAAAATATAATGACAAAGATAAAGAAGAAATATTAAAAGAACAAGAGAGCGAGAGAGTGAGAGAAAATAAGAAAGATGTGGAATATCACGATGCGCATGACGTTGCAGCAGCAATATCAATGTCGATGTGCGCGGCGCAAGAAAGAACTTAAAACAAGGAAATATATATATATATATTTATATATTTATATACATATGTAAAGGGGAAAAAGAGTGAGAAATGCTTTAGCGGATCTGTCGGTCAAGTAACGGTGCGCACGACTGTGGTGGAGTACCGCTATATACCAGCGGGCTCTGACGCGGTTACCGGACACCGTTATCTCAGTCGGGGGTACCCACGTGGTGTCTCACCATCCGCAACTGTCTTTATATATATATATATATATATATATATATATGTGTGTGTGTATGTGATCGACGCTTAGCTTGTTCAAGGTTTGCACTACACACATGTATATAAAATGTATGTGTGTACCGATGTAGGGCTTGTGTGCATTCCCTTCTACTTCTCTTTCTCATGCCCGTTGCATTCCTGTTACCACTACGTATTATCACGATTCTCTCTTTACCTTTTCTCTCTTTTGTATCCCATTCGTAACTTCTACCAAACTGTTTTTCTCTTTCTTCCCTCTCCTCTTCCCCTCAATCTTTTGCTCCTCACGTATTTTTATTTATTATTATTTTTTATTTTTTTTTAAATATTGCCCTTTATAAATTTATGTGGGTTTTTACATACAGGACGATCGTTTATTTAAATCTGATACACAGTATTCTAATTTATTATTATTATTTTTTTTTTTTCATCTTTTCTCTACTGTAATTTGTGTTTGTTTTTTTGTTTTTGTTTTTTTTAATTTTCTCGTTTTGTTTCTCTTTGCGGCGGTCACGATGCGCCGTTTTAATTGCCGGAACGGTGAAATGACGTGATGTTATTTTATTTATATATGTCGTGTGAAATTTACGGGATTTGTGGGTATGTATAAGATTATATTATATCTGTGTGTGTGTGTGTGTGTGTGTGTGGTGACGAGGGGATGTATGCGATAGTGCTTGAATAGATGTCTTTTTCTTTTCTAGTTTAGTTTTTGCAAATTCTGTCCTCGAAATGTGCTCGGGATGTTTTTTTAATAAGCTTACAGTGAGAAAGAGTAAGGAGGAGAAAAATATATATATGAGAGGTTGGGTTGGGTGAAGCCCTTTATTTTTTTCTCTTTTTTTTATTTTCCTTTCTTTCAAATCATTGCTCATACACACATATTGACAGAGCGATATACTTAGATTTTTATGCATGCGATCATGTGTAAATTAAAATGACTGTGATTTTGTTTGTTTGTTTTTTTTTTCATTATCCTAATCAATTTTTTTTTTAATTTGTTTTTTTAATTTTCTTTTGCTTTCTACTCTTTGTTTTTTTTTTCTTTTTAATCTCAAGGTTTTGTGAATATAATATTGAAGCTGGTATTTTTCGGTTCACCTTCATCATCATCACTATCATGTTCTAAAGACGACGATGAATGCATTTATTTATATATATATATGATCTCTGTCGTGTATTTAAATTTACACTGTTTCATCCATTCCACTACACTTAATGATCTGCACTAGTCCTAACTTGTTCATTTTTGTTCGTTTTATTCTTTTTTTTTTTATTTTTCATTTTTGTTGTTGTTGTAGTAGTTTTCTTTTTTTTTTTTTTTTTTTTTTTCGTCTCTATTCATTTTTCATTCTCACTGTCTCGATTAATGCATCGCCTGTTTGACGTCACGTGATGTATACAAGTTAAGTATATAGGAAAAATGGCAAAGAAAAAAAAAAAAAAAAAAAAAACAAAACAAAACAAAAAGTATAACGAGAATCTTTTATGACCGTATTCGAAACAATGATTCACACCCCCTCCATGAGCTCTTTCACTTCCTTTCATTACTATTACGATTATTGTTATCGTTATTATTATTATTGTTTTTTTTTATTTCTTAATTTATTTTTTAGATTTCTATTGAGCACAAAGAAAAAAAAAATTAATTATACCATATTACTCTGCTTGTGAAATGTTCATTTTTAATATAGAATTTTTGAACTATCGACAAAATTATTTATTTTTTTTTATATATATAAAACTATTTTTATTCAATTGCCACTGTGTGTGTGTGTGTGTGTGTGTGTGAATTGCGTGGAAATGACAGTAGGCCAAGAGTTCGATGGCCCACAGCCTTGGCAAGGACGGCGATAATGGCATTGATTGTCGACAGATGGCGTATATATTCCGCTACGGTGTGATATTTTCACATGGCATGTATAAATCTATCCAATATATATTTCTAAACACGTACGTATATATAGAAAACTGTATTGTCGGCTGTAATAATTTACCCTACCGACAGTGATAAAAAGCGCGTGATAAAGAAGTTTTTACTCGTATAAAATTGTTTTTAGTGTTTTCGTTATTTTTCTTCATTTTTATGATGGCTATGTATGTGTGGGTGTGTGGATAAAAGAGAGAGAGAGAGAGAGAAAGAGAACAGGGGAATTTCGCAATTCATTGCGAGAGAGGAATTTACTCATAATTTTTTCTTGTGTATAAAGAAATAGAGACAGAGTGGCGACGGAAAGCGGCAAAATGAACAGTGGGGTGGAGTGCAAATAAATAAGTTAAGAAATAAATAAAACAGCAAAACATATTAATAGACGAACAAATGAGTAGTGTAAATATTTTATCAGTGATTCTCAACCGTGTGAAATTTTTTTCTCACTATTACATTTTAGTGCATTATTTATTTATTTATTTATTATTATTATTATAGAATTGAAATTACGTCAATAAAAAAGTAGTAAATGTACAAGCAATATATAGTTTATGTTATGAATTATTTTTTTCCTCTTTTTATTCATTATAATTTTTTTATTTATTTATTTATTATTATTATTATTATAATTTTTTTTTTTTCATGTACAAGAATAATTTCAAGTTTCTTTAGAATTATTTTGCAAAATACTATAGATATAAATATTCACTATTGTTTTGAAAGAAGAAAAGAAAAATAAGTAAAATAAAAAGACAAAGAATTTTTTTATATTTTCGTATCATCATTATTATTATTACTTTTTTTTTTTTCCTTTCTTTTTTGTTTTTTGATCAATTAATTTTCTATTTCGTTGTCAATTTCGTTATTCTTTTGTGAAAAAGATCGAAATCTTCCAGCTGTAAAAACAAACGAAACACGATAAAATTGTATTGAAATACAGTAGTGTTACACATAGAACAAACAGTATTTGTAAATGGAAAAAATATTGTGATTGTATTTAATATATATATATATATATATGTTTATATGGAGAATTAAAGAGAGTATATAATAGTAATAGTTGAATGTGTCGGAGTGGAATAAAATGAATGGTGTATAATGTATAGTGTTAAGGCAACGCGGTACTGTAGAACAGAAGAGTGGAAAGGAATTGATAGAGGGAAAAGATGTGTATGTATGTATGTGTGTGTAGAGGAGGGGTGTCGGGGAGAGGGAAGAATATTGCACCGGTTGCGAGACAGACACAGAGTTGTGGTAGATATAAAGAGACGAGTTACTTCCCATTGCGACATAGGCTCACGGGTATATACAAACTATTCACAAAACAATCGCGTATTTCTTCTTACATTAAACAACAACTATGACGTTCGTCTCAGCCCAAACACACCCGGTAAAGAAAAAAAAAAAAAAAAAAAAAACGATAATAGTCTTCAAGGTGTGCGCATGACGCCGATATATTTTTATTATTTATTTATTTCTATTTATTCATTATTATTAGTATTATTATTATTATTATTTATATACCAAATCTTAAATATTTCCACAATAAACTTCTCATAATAAGAATAGCGGGCAGGAGTTAAAAAAATAATAATAATAATAAATAAAAATGAGAAGTAACTTAACGAGGAGAATGATAGAAAAATATTTTTACTAAGGTAAAAAAAAAAAAAAAAAAAAGAAATTTAAAAATTTGAAAAATGATTATTTTATCTATTTATTATTATTTATTTGTTTCTTTTTTTTTTTTTTTTTCTATTTTGTCATTTATTTCGAAAGATATGGAAGAAAGAAAATTCGATTTTTCAACAATGATAATAATACTATTGTCGATTAATCAATAGTGAAATTTATTTAGTAAAATAATGAATAAAAGGGAGAGAGAAAGAGAGAGGGAGAAAGATAGAAAGAAGAAATATATGTATATATGTATATTACTAAAGAGAAAGAGAAAAATTGTGTGAGAATATGTGGGTCAGGATGGAAAGTGCTACACGGACTCGTCCGCTGGTTATACGTATTTGGAAGTAAGGACGAGCGTCCACAAATTATTGTTGTTATCATTTTATGCAATTTCAATACTCCCATACTCTCCTCTAATTATTATCAAATTTTATTATCATTATTATTATTATTATTATTACATTTGATAAATATAAATTTATATAAGCTCAATACAATTTATTTCACTGTTCAATTTAATTTTATATTTATTTTTTCACATCCTAATGAACATACTGATATTTATTCACAATTCATATTTATATATATATATATATATATATCAATGGATAACTGTTTTTTTTTAAATTTATTTATTCATTTTTTTTTTGTTTCTCCCTCCATTTATAGAGAGTGAGAGTTATTTAAAGCTATAAAAGGCTCGGTGGCTGTGGCAATGAACGTGTGCCACAACGTATATATATCACAATCAGTGAAATCTTTTTTTTTTATTCCATTCTTTTTTTTCACGTGTTTGTTTTTTTTTTTTTTTTTTTAATATTTACCTCCCTCTCCCTCTTTCACTCGCCATTTCTTTTTTTTTGTTGTTGTTGTTGTTTTATTTTATCATTATTATCATTTTTTTTTTTTTTTTTTTCGTAAATCATCATACATCACTCAGGAAATACAGCAGCTAATAATAATAATTATAACTAATAATTTAATATTTACGTATTTATTACAAACTGTTAAACAATTTGTTTACACAATCCAATTTGATTTAATATAAAATATTTATTATTATTATTATTATATATTTTTTATTATATATAAATTTTTTTTTTTATTTTCTCATATAAAATGAAATATTATTTATATATATGTTTGTATATAAATTGAATTATGTTATTAATAATTTTTTTTTTTTCTCTTTGTGTTGTTTTCAGGTGAGTTTCAATTTCACATTCTGCATTTGAATACAACCGAAACAGCCATTTTTTTTTTTTGGTTTTTTTTTTCTCCTTTTTTTTATAATTGATAGACGTGAATCGTGATCATTACTGGTGAGTACATTAATCGATTTTATGTATATAATATACGTATGTGTTAAGGATCTCCAATGTGTATAGAGACACTTGACAGGAAGTTTGAGAGTCTCTAAATGCTCAAGAGGCTATTATTGAAAGGGCAGTGTTATATCTAATGATTATATATATATATATATATAGATGTATGTGTGTGTGTGTGTGTGTATGTGTGGATATAGACCCTTCAGATATGACGTATTTCAATAGCTATTGATTGATATAGGTGATATATAATTGCAAGTGTGAATTTAATAGATGTGAATAGAAGAATAATTTATTGATTATGTTTTTTGATTTTATTTTATTTTCAATGTGAATTGTATTATACAATAATTTTGAATAATTTTTAATTTATTTATTAGTAATATATTGATATTATGTATATCATGATATTGAAATGTCACATATATATGTATATATTTGTATGTGTTGGTTAAAAATTTATATTGATTGAGGGTGGGAGTGGGCAACCACTCGTACATCTGTCAGGTAAAGTATTCGAGTTTTGGCTTTCACCGCCGCCGGGGCCAAAATCACTTTCCGGACATACACACACTTGAATATATTGAAGTATTAGTTTAACTCTTTTATTATATAAATTATCAGATAGAAGACGTAAATAATATAAATTAAATTTATGATTGAGAGACAAAAAGAATTTATTGTATATTTTTATTTATTTATTTATTTATTATTATTATTTTTTTTTTTTTCATGAACTATCAGTTTATCAGTTGTTCCATTATTATTATTAATCATTTATTTATTTATTTATTTATTTATTCATTTATTCTTTTTTTTTTTTTTTTTTTTTTTTTCATTGACTTGTTTTGAAGATTATTCAATTTATTCACTCACTTATTTATACATTTTCGTTATGAATTTTTTTCTATTTTTGGATAAAACGAAAATGTGAATCTTTAAATGTAAGTCGTGGTATTTTTCAATAGTTTTTTTCATTGAATTAAAATTTTAAAGAGAAAATCGATATTTTCCACAAATACTCACATCCAAACAATACTCATATATTATTTATTTAATTAAAAAAAAAAAAGAAAAAAAAAACGAAGAAGATGAAGTTGTGAACTTTTTTAATTTTTGTTTCTTACATTTTTGGTTTTATTTCATGTCTGTTTTATTGATAAATCGAATAATTATAAAATTAAATTATAAGTCACATTGTATATATTTAAATATGTATACATGTGTAAGTGGCCTAGTATAACTAGTAGACCTAGATTACATTTTCGTTGATGATTTTGGCGTGAATCCAGTTGATGACTAAATATACTTTATCTCTTTCTCACCTTCTCACACATCTCATCTTTTTAAACACTCTTTTTTTATTTCAAATAAAGAATGAGATTGTGTGCACTTGTATTGTGGTGTCAAACACGATAGCCGATTACACATATCTTTTTATTTTTTATTTTTATTTTATTTATTTATATATGTACGTGTGTATATGAGTATTTGCGTGTGTGCTCATTTTCTTTCAAGTTAATTCTCATTTTATTCATATATATAAAATGTGAATTTTAATCTTTTCATTTGTTTTTCCTCCACTTATTTCCATTCATTCATTCATTCATTCATTCTTTATTATTATTAATATTATTTTATTTTTTATATAATAATCTAATATTCATATTTATATATAAATAAATATAATTTATCTGTGCGATGGTTTTTGATTGATATCAAGATATTACGAAATTTTAATTCTCTTTTTTTCTTTTTTTCGACTTCTCTCATTTTTTTTCTTGATCCTGTTGTGCTGTTGTGTTTTTTTTTTTTTTTTTTTTCGTAATTTTTTTTTTTTTTTTTGCTTTCCAAGTGCGCAAAGTGTATCCGGTGAAATCACGACAGCTGCTCCTCGTTAATTCCGATTTCTCCATACAGGGCCCACGCCGAAAGTTCGTGATTTGCGTATGTCAATATATATATGTGTATAGTACACATGTGTGTCCACGTGCGCAGGATCGAAACAACGACCAATTTATCTCAACCGGCTTTTTATCAAGATTTTTATTTATTTTATATTTTCATTTATATCATTATATGTTATCTCGTTTGATTTATTATTCATAAATTATAATTTTTATTTTATATTTCATTAAATGGATTTTTCTTTTTTCCTTACGCTCCCTTCTATCCTCTGTTCCCTCTGTACTCTCGTTTTTTTTTTTCAATTTTATTTATTTATTTTGTAGCGTATGTGGCATAATATTTTGCAATATTTTTGTACACTGTGGCAGGTGGATTTTTTATTTTTTATTTTTTTTTCGTTTTTTGCGGTAGTGGTAGAGAGGTAAGAGAAAGGGGAAAAGTGAAAAAAAAAAATTATATTTTCACTTTTACATATTGTCGATAAATTTATTTATCATTCATTACATGTACTGATTTCCTTGTTATTTCCGCATATAATTATTTTGTGTATGTGAGTGTGTGTGTGTGTGTAAACTTTTTGAAATTTTTTTTAGTATATTAATTTTAAATAAATATACATACAATATTGATACAAGGGAATATGTTTGTACACACATCGATGAAATTCTATTGTAAATGAAAAATGTTAAAATTTTATTTTATAATTATTATTATTATTATTATATATTTTTTTGTTTACGTATTTGTTTTTTTTTTTATAGTTTTATATACATCGTGGAGTTGTTAGAATAAAATATATTTACAGTTTGCATTCCCAGTTGATTTTAATAGTAGAAATATTTATATATATACGTACATGTTAACCAGGAAAAAATGAAAATATATATGAAATACTAGATATATCAAAAATAAAAACAAAAGTATTTAATGGAGTTGGGTGACTGGAGGGGGGAGGGGGGGGGGGGGGATAAAAGCAAAAAGGAATGAAAAAAAAAAATGTACAGGAAAAAAAAAAAGGTTTAAATTAAAAATATTTTTAAAATGTATTTGTACACGCAAATACACTCTGATTCATTTTATATGATGAAATGTCACGTTTATATGTCGTCAAATTTACGACAGAGCGTGAGAGATCGTTGATGTGTTGGTCTGACAGAGTGAAACAAAAAAAAATAATGATAATAGTAAAAAAAAAAAAAAGAAAAAAAAAAGAACGACCAAATAAAAATACATATATACCATACACAGATAGAAAAAAAAAAATAAAAAATAAAAAAACATGAAAGAGAACTTCAAATGTACATTGAGAATGTTTGTCATTTTTTTTCTTTATTTTTATTCAGTTAAACTCCCACGAAATAGTATAACCTAACTTTTATGACACCATTGAATTTTGGCAAAAAGTAATAACTGAATAGAAGAAGAAGAAGAAGAAGAAGAAGATGGGAAAAACAAAAAGAAAAGAAAAAAGAAAGAAACTGTGGTGTGCCCATTTTCTTTTGTATTTATATATCTACAAGACTGTCGAAAAGCTTCTTAATCGGTTTATATTAACGGCCATGCGTACAAATAGTTTCTCCAAGTCCCGTTGTAAATTATTTTTGTTACTACAGTGTAGTGTCTCTTTTCACTTCTTGATATGTCTCTCTATCTTTTTTTATTATCATTTTGTTTTTTTTTTTTCTTTTTTTTTTTTTTTTCTTTCTTCTCATTTAGTGTTCTGTCCTTTCTGGTTTACCTTGCACCTTAAATAATGCTCGAATGCACATCACGTTTCGTTTCAGTTGAGAAAAATTCAAACACGTATACCGTTCAAATACAACCGCATTGACAAAAACGGAACATTTTCTATTATTATTATTATTATATGTATATAAAGATAAAGGTGCGGGTATAACGGGTTAGGATTGGGCCACTGTGTGACAGTGAAAACTCTGTGTAACGAAACAATTGAATTTATGGTGTTTTCTATCCTGAATAAACGGTAAACAGAGGAAAAATAAATATGTCGGAAAGGAAAAAAAATTATATTCAGCATTAATTCAATTTTATATAAATCTAGTAGAGAATTTATTGTTAATTTTAATTTTTTTGTTTTTTTTTTTTGTACTCCAAATTGAACATAAAATTTTGCAATAAAATTTTTTCTTTTTTTTTTTTTTTCATATTTATTATATATATGTATTTTTTTTTTCTTGACATTATAGAGTAAAAAAAGAAAAATGAAGTAATAATATTATGAGCTATTTTTCTTGATGACCTCGCACGTAATGCACGTAATGGGTTACGTACATGGGTATAGACGCAAGACGCGTATCATTTTTATTTGTCCATAGTAAAAATGTATTGTTGTGCGTATGGCGAAAGGGACAAGTATTAACACAAACATGCACACACACACGCACACACATATATATATATATATGTATATAAATTCTCCCCATATTTTTTTCCCTCCTATATCTGTTTGAAATTTTTTTCTATCATCACCCCCTATCGTGTTATTTTCCCCGCATTTTTTTTGTTTTTTTTTGTAATTTTTTTTTTTTCTTTCATTATTATTTTTCTCACCTCGCCTCGCCTATTGTCCTATAAGCTGTATAATAAGTGTATATATATATATATTATATTATATTATATTATATTATATTATATTATATTGAGATGGACGTTTGTGTGAGTTCACTGAGCGATGCATCGCGTCGCACTTTCCACGCGCAACACGACCGACCAATTATGCGTTCGAGTGAATCCTATGAGAATGACTTTACATGTATAGAAAGAGCAAGTGAATGTGTGGGAAACAAAGAAAGAGAATTATATACAAATCTATACACATAAACAATATATATATATACTGATTGACAGGAAGAGATAGATAGAAAAGTAAACGAGTGAGAGAAATAGCGACGATATATTTGCAAATGCATTACGGTAAAGGCGCAAAATGGCAAAATGAAAGTTGTTGAATATATTTAAATTATTATTATTATTATTATTATTATTATTATTATTATTATTATTGATGTTGATATTGTTGTTGTAGTTGTGTTTTTCACTTGTTTATTAATTTTGATTTTAATCAATTACTATTTGGAAATATATTTATAAATAAAATATTCCGTTGAATGTTTATTTTTTTAAATATATTTATTTATTATTATTTGTGAATTTCTTGATTTTTTTTTTTTTTTTTTTTCTTCATTCATGACCTGTACGGATTGCACAATATGTGAGTGACATCGACAAATAGACACCATATGCATTATATGATTATATTTATCATTATTATTATTATTTTTTTTTGTTTTTTTTTTTTTGTTTGGTAACACGAATTTAAAATTTGATTTGTGAATTTACAACTATAAAAACTCCCATATTCATCATATTTATTTTGTTGGTTTTCTTTTTTTTTTTTTTGTCTTTTTTTTTCCCGCTTTTTAACAATTGTATTCTTTCATGCAATATAGAATTTTTTACATCCACTCTATCCCTCTCCAGTTTTTTAAAATTTTTATTACTCATATACATTTGTAATTTTTTATACTCTCTCCTTTTGTTACTAAATAAAATACAAAATACAAAAAAAAAAAAAAAAAAAAAAAAAGTAAAAGAAAAAAAAAAGAAATGATAAATAATTTTTGTAATCGTAAATTTTACGAATTGTATAATTATTATTATTATTTTTTTTTTCCCATTCACGTATTGTTGTCATACGTCATTACCTTATATATATGCAATGATAAATCAGATATCGTATGTGTACATTGCACAATATTCATTGAAATATGATTTATTATATGTCATTAATTTTTTTTTTTTTTTTATAATTTTCTTCATCATTTCTCTGTTTTTCTGTTTCTCCATTCTTTTCCTTATTTTATTATATTTATTTTTAATTTTTCCAACTGTTCGCAGTTACAGGGTAACACAATGATATATATATATATATATGTACAGACAATCACGAGAATTTTATCGGAGCATTGACCTCTAACCATCAACAACTGTGACGTGTGTGACGCCGGGGGTCGAAGGAGAGGGACAGTTAGATCGTGTTCTTTCGTCGGCAAATAAGACATGAAAGAACGCGGTTTGAACGCGCGCGGGTCGATTTACATCAATCCTTTTGGATTGCGATGGCAAATAATATTTATATACACACACATATATATGTATAAAGTAGAGAGGAAAGTGCGGGTGAACGAACCATATGTTTATTAAAGATATAGTCTATAATATAATGTCCATCAGCAAAAAATTCTTTTGCCACTTCAGCACAATATATTTGACATCGTCTTTCTCTTGTATTGTTTTGTTCTTTCTTTTTTTTTTTATTTCTTTTATTTTCTTTCTCCTTTTATTATATATCTTATATGTGTATATAAAACCATACTATTCTCGTCTTTATTTATTTATTTATTTTTTATTTTTTATTTTTCCTTTATTCAATTTCTCTCTCTCTCTCTTTCCCTGTCAGTTTTCTTTTTGTTCTACTTCACGCTCTCACATTTATGATGCAGTAATATATATGTATATATGTATTTATTTATGTATATATATTACATATGAATTATATACAATGACTCCATAAGATAATGGTTATGGAGTGACACTGATTGCCCCTGGAGACAACATTACATGTGTATGATGGGAGTAATTTTGCCCTTGGGGAATGAAATTTATTTTGTTATGAAGACAATCGGAAATTTTATCGATTATATATATATATATATATATATATATGTATATATATGTTTATATATATTTATCCTGTACTTATGTCATGATCATCATCATTGTCATCAGAGTAAATGTACAAGATTTTTAGATACTCAAGTGATTGAAAGAATATTTTCGATTTTTTTAAATAATAAAAAATAATAAAAAATAATACGAATTATTTATATTGTTATTTTATTGAAAATATTTATATGAGAATGGAAAATTGTATTTTGAATTATTACATGGATGGAAGAGATGAAATTAATTTATTGGGGGGAATGGGGGGGGGGGGGGGGGTTGTATAGGAAAAAGAGGAGAAAATAAATAATGAAGAATATAAAAAAATGTTTAATTTTTTTTTTGTTTACAATGTTTTTCTTACTCATATAAAAATTTACATTATCTGATTTAAAAAATTTTCCTTTAGTCTTTTATATTCTATCTATCTTTTTTATTTTCACTTATTTCATCAGTGTCATCTTATATCAATGATTTTTCGTTAATACCATAAAATTTTTGACGTTGTACAACTTGTGCTAAATTGTTCAAGGTAAATTTTACTACAGGTTAATTCTTCCATTTTCACTTTATTCATATATATAACTAACGATCATTGATCTTTCAGTATTTCACTTTTCAATACTTTTTCTATTTTGAATTGAAACGAAATGATGAAAAGGAGGGGAAAAAAAAAAAAAAAAAAAAACTCCAAAAATAATGAAATAAAGAGCCTTTTTTAATCAAACAATTTTAAATGAAATTAAAACTTATTGAAAACAAAAAAAAAACAAAAAACAAAATAAAATACAGTATGGACAATTTTTTTTCTTTTTTCTTTCTTATTCAAAGTTGTTTGTAATGACAGGAATCATTTTATTTATTATTATACGATTATCAAATTTGTTATTTTTTGTTTTGTTTTTTATTTCTTCTATTTCTATTTTCAACGATAGTTTGACATTAAATTATATTGAAAAAATATCTAACTGTTGTATCTAACTGTGAATCCGTGGATAGGGTTAATGACCGCGGTGGGACACAGCCAAAAATTTTACAGACAATCGGTCGGGCGATAAGCCTGCACACACAATCATACACCGTGACAATATAAATATTAAAATAAAGTGGACAGAGGGACAAGCAAGTTACGTATCATACACAATTATAACGATGTCTTATCGATTTCTTGTGCGACTATAAACGAGTTGAGGGATACCACGGGTAAAGAAACGTGTTCGTGCTTCTTCCGGCTGTAAAATTAATATATATATATATATATCTTATTCGTGTACATACGTGTGTTAATGTCCTAGATTGAACGACGTCAAAGACAATTGTCTGTAATCGGAAATAGACCTCACCTTTTATCTATCATTAATTTATTATTATTAATTTATTTATTTATATTTATTTATACTATACATTTTTCATCTGTTTTATTTGATATTATAACTTAGGATAAAATTTTCTTTGTTTGTTTCTTTCTCACGATATTTTTTTACAAAATAATTCTATTGATATTCAAACTATTACATCAAATTAATTTTTAATTTTTTTATTATTTTCTTCTTCTCTCATTTTATTGAGTCAACTCTTCACTTATTTATTCTTCTTATTATTATTATTTGGTGTTTTTTTTTTTTAGTTTGACCGTTATCTAAAGTGTAGGATAACGTTAGACATGTACGTGTCATCGTTGGTATTTTTTATTTTATTTGAAATTTTTCTTCGTATTTTTCCTTTATTTTTTTGTTTTTTGAATTTTGTATTATTTCAAAATCTGAGCACGATTTTTTTTTTTGTGTTTCCTATTAGAAATCAAGGCGAGGTGTTTCCAAAAGTAACACACACGTTTATATACATAGACTTACATATAGTCATTTAGATACATACGAATATATATATATAATTATGTAGTGTATGTTTATGGGGTCATTGACATTTTGGCATCGAGGGCCCAACCTTAGATAACTGTAATCTACCGAAAAAACCACACTGTATCTCTGTATAAATATACACATATAAATATATATATATGTGTGTGTGTGTATTACGTATAAGTACAATAGCAATATAACGAATTATTTATATACATATAATTTATATATACATATGTATACAGATAGATATATATATGAGATTTTTATTTTTTCCTCTTCTTTTTCTTCTTCATTTCTTTTTTTAGAAATTAAAATTTATTTACTTGTATGAGTCACGTGTATTGACATAAAATAATACGATAATGATGAATCTTTATGAATATTCATCACTTTTGATATGATTTTTTTGTGTAATATATATTTTTTCGTATTGTTAATTGTATGATTCACATTTTTTTTTTTTTTTTTTTTTTTTACTATTTAACGTCTTTCTATCGAGCTAAATCATACAAATAATTTATTCAAACATCGAACAATGATTACAATAAAAATGAATTTAAAAAAAAAATAATAAAACCCTTTCGTTGATGGAAAAAAAAAAAAGAAAAAAAAAATATTCAACGGCATCCACGTATCCAGATGTGTTACAGAATTTTTAATAATATGAATAAACATGAATGGATGTGTTTGCATGTATGCATACATGTATAAAAAAAGAGTAATATATATATATATAAAGAGGAAGAAAAAAATAAAATGAAATGGGGTTGCTACCACCCACCATCGATATTCTTATACAATAACGTTTCATATTTTTGTCATCGTCCGTATAACAGATGTACTTATAACAATAAACCAACAAATACTTAACGAAATGGAAGCAAAAGAAAAATATGTATATATAGAGGAGTGTAAAAAATCTGGAGAAAAGAAATGAGAAAAAAAATATATATATATATGTACATGTAGAATTAAATATCTTCTCCCACGATTCAAATTCGATTTGTTCGATCGCAAAATTAATAAAAGAACATTTTTAACGGTATATATTGTACATAGATATCAAGTAACCGCCATTTTACCGCTAGGTTATATATATATATATTATATATACACGTGTACATATGTAAACCTCTCGAATTCATCCATATTTATTTATATGTATATATATATATATATATTTTTTTTTCTTTAAATTCATCTACTCCAGTATTTTTGAAATTTTTTTTATCTATCGCTCTCTTTCTTTCTTCTCATTTTCGTGAGATACACTCGATTGGTATTGTCAAATCGACATAGCTCATTGTTGATGGGTATACGAATCCTCCAGGCATTGTTAACTGGGCTCGGTAGGGGAATGGGGAAAAAAAAAAAATCGTGTATATATATAAAAGGAGAAATATACTCTTTATATTCATTGCAGGTAAAATCTCTGATTCTTCCTTGAGACTTGTCTCAATTCATCCCTCTCAATTTTCCTATTATCAAAACAACATATGTATATATATATTTTTTTTTATTTTATTTTGTTTACATTTTGAGCATAACAATAATCAATTGGTTGATTTCACTTATCGATAATGAATAATGTTATAAAATAAAAAAATATCCTGTTCCACATTTTTACTATTTTTATTTATTTATTTATTTATTTATTTATTTATTTATTTTCATATTATCTCATTTACTCTCCTACTTATTTTTTACAACATTAAAAAATCCATTTCAAATATAAAGCGAGAGAGATTGAAGGAGAGAATCTTTTTTCTTCTTTCATATCTATTACACCCTCTCTCACCCTTCCTATCGAGATTATTATTCTTCCACTATGGTTTGTCACTTTGTCTATTGAAATAGTAAAGAAAAAAAAAAAAAAAAAGAAAAAAAAACAACCAAAACCTATCCCAACACATTTACACCCCCATAAATTCACTATTATAATCGTGTCCTCGTGCTCTCGAAATTTTTCTTTTCGTTTCTTTTTTTGTTTTTTTTTTCTACTATTTCATCCTCATTTTCTTCGTCTACTACCCTCATTGGCAAACCTCCAATAATCTATTTCTTTCCTCATTTTTATCACAAAATTCTAACTACTCACTCTCTTTACCATTTAATTCTTCAATAATTTTTTACAACAAAAAAAACAACAACAACAACAATAACAATAATAATAATAATAATAATAATAATAATAATAATATAAAAAAATAGTACTACTACAACGACAAATTTTACTCCCACTCATTTTTACTATTTATTTTTTCTCTTTGCCTTTCTCTCAGTCAGCTTCAGTCGTTATTACACTGTCTTACTCTTACATTCTATCTTTCTCTCACGTTAACGCGCACAAACACACTCTCACTTGGCTCAAGAAGGGAAAAATAATGGTGGGGACGTGTCTGGTCTTGCGCGGCACCAGTCAACCCAGCGCCACCGGTCGCGTAAGAACCATAGAGTGAAGAGCGATGTGCGCTAGCGCACTGTAAAATCTCACTGACACTATTTTACTCTCTCTCGCTCAACTAAAATATATATATATATATATATATAATGCAAACGCAACATTATATATAAATTTATAATGAAGAGGGGATAGGTTATATATATATATATACATACGAAATTGTGTGTGATTAGCACTGGTTTTCATTGACTTTTTCATTTTGTCTGTCAAAGTTTTTATATATTAAATGATAATAATATAAATGTTGTGGTGTTTGTTAATAAATGTGAATATCAACCATCATTTATATATCTATGTGTGTACATAAATATTTATATTGATATTTAAAGTGATATTTTTGTTGGACTTTATTTTTTCTTATTATTATTCGTTGATAATTGGGAATATGTAATGATAAAGTGAAAAGTTTTTGTTTTTTTTTTTTTCTTATTTATTTTTTTTTTTTTTTCATTATTATTATTATTATTATTATTTTTCGACAAGTAGTGAAAGGGAATACAAATCAATGTACGGATGTTTGTGGGCATGTGTGTGTATGTATATTAAATGTGAAGTGAAGGTATAAAATAACGAAGATACGAAGAGGAAAAGAGAAGAAAGAGAAAGAAAGATTATTTGTGATATATAAAATAAATATAAGGAAAATCGAGAAATATTAATGTTAACGGGGTGGGTGGGGAAGACAACGATTAGAGAGAGAGAGAGTGAGAGAGAGAGAGCGTGTCTGTGTATATTTGTGGCAGTGGACAAGTCAATGCGTATGTGAACGCACGCGCGCGCACTAGCATATACACGCTCTGCAATATTATTTTCACAGTGTGTACACGAATATAATATATACATGAATAAAATGCGCGCGCGATATTAGACGAATCAGACGTGTACAAGCGGGAGTTACGAACGGTACGTTCCGTCTATACGGACTGTGTTTTGTTGAATTTTATTTTATTTTATTTTATTTTTTATTTTTTTTTTGAATTCTTCATTATATATATATTGAATTATTTAATTTTATATATTAATAATGAAGAATTATCATTGATATTGTTGATGCAATATTTGTCATTGTGACGGATATAATTTATGGTGCTACTAAATAAAATTTAAATAAAAAAAAAGAAAAAAATGTTATACATTTGCAGTGACACATATTAATATTGTATATAAATTCAATTTATATAATTAATGAAATGAATATGAATATTATCAGTGATATAATATAAGTATAATAATGAAAATTGAAATGGTGAAAAATCAAGTAGTAAAAAATGACACGATATAACGTAAAAAAAAATAATAATAATAATTATGATAATAAATAAATAAATTAAACAAAATGAAAGGAGATAATTATTTGATTTTCAATTTTGTGAATCAAAAGTGAAGTGAATTATTTCAATACAAGTGAATTTATATATATATATATATATATCTTTTTTTTTTATTTTGTGCATTTCACGAGAGGAATATTAGAAAATAAAGAAATAAAAAAAAAAAAAAAAGCGGGAGAGCAAAGAAAAGTGGACAATAAAATAATAAAAGAAAGAAAAAAATGTTTTTTTCACATAACATTTTTATTATATTATTGATGATGATTATTCGATGAATGTGGTAAAAATACGTATGACGTACGTATTATATTTGGATAATCAAATATCAGGATAATTATTAATCAATGGAGTGTGGATAATGCGTAAAGTATTTTTTTACTTCTATCCTTTTTTTTTTTTTTTCTCCTTCAATCAATATATACGGCGATAATATAATAAATATACGTGATCATGTCGAATTTCAAAAAAAATGGATTATAATAAATCTGTGATTACATTGTTCTACAGTTGTGATTAATTTGAAGGATAAAGAAATTAGTGAAAATAATAATAATAATTATTATTATTATTATAAAGAAACAAAATAAAATATAAAAAAAATATCGGTGTTACATGTGAGTGCGTTTTTTTTTTTGTTGTGTACGTAAATTTAATCAACGATCACAAATAATAATGATGATAATTGTTATTATTTAAATTTACGATAAATTTGGTGGGTTTAATTAATTATTCATTAATAGAAAAAAAAAATAATAATAATAATATAATCATTCAAATTGATTGAATTTTTTATGTTTTTGTTTTATTTTTATATTCATTTATTTTTTTTTTTATCTCGATGATTTTCACTCGTTTCTCTCAGGGAAATTAAAAATTTATTTATTTATTTATTTATCTATTATTATTTTTCAATAATAAATATTTATTTATAAATACACATGTATGCGATTAAATGCGTGGGAAATTGATTTTTTTTCAATATTTAATATTCATCACATATTCACCTACTTCATCTTCATCATCATCATCAATATTGTTATCGTCATCTCTCTTTATCTCTTTCTCTCTTTCTCTTTCCCTCGCCTTCTTTGCCCCGTCTTTCGCTCATTATCCATCTCTTTATATATATATATCTTTCTTGTGTGTATTTGTGTCGCCTAGTTATGGATATTATTAAGTAATGTATGACACGCACAAACACGCGTTGCATATACATTACATAGACGTATATTAAATAAGAAAAAAAAAAATTGAAAAAAAAAAAAAAAAAAAAAATACCTACATATATTTTTTGCCCCCACAATAATTTTATTTATATAAATGCCCGTATATATATATATACTGAAATAATATTTATAAAAATGAATAAAATCAATTTAAATGAATGAAATAAATTTTTTTTTTTTTTTTTTTCGCATCTTCAAAAGTGAAGAAAAATAAAATTAACTGTAAAGAAAAATTTTTCTTACAAATATTCATTTATTATTTGGAAAAATTAATTACAATATTCATACAAATTCTCTTATTCTCATAGTTTTTTGTTTTTTTTTTTTTTTTTTTTTCATTTATTGTAACAAAAGAAAATTTTTTCTCTTTGTTTTGAAATATTTTTGTGTGAACGCTTTTAATGAATACATACACATTATATGTATATATATATATATTCATATATGTACATGATGCATGTACATGAAGAGTAGGAAGAAGAGAGAGTATGATAAAATGCGCTTGGCTCACTCTAGTCTAAGGCCACACAACAGCAACGTCGCGAAGCCGCCTCTACTTCCGTGGCGCGTCGTTGGGCTGCCTCTCGTCGAGCCAATCCAACTATATATATGTATATATATATATATAAAAACATATATATATATGTACATATGTATTATAACACACTAGCGGTGCGGACTCTACGTGTACACGACCTAAATAAGATGCGATGCCCCCGCGGCGAAAATAATTCATACGACGCGAGTCCGCGCACACGATGCACGAACCGATGCAATAATACTTCCGCGCCTTTCAACCTTCGCTTTATTTATTTTTTAATTTATCACTATAACTAACAATATTATTGCTGTCATTGTTTCATTTATTTATTTATTTATTTATTTATTTATTTTTTATTTGTTTGGTAACTATTCAATAATTAATCAGTAAAAAAAAAAAAAAAATTCAATCTTTATCATCAAATTATTTTTATGTGATTTATTATATCTATTTTGATTATACATTTTTTTTTTTTTCTTCTTTTTTTTTTCTTCCACTTATTTACTGTAATAATAAGTAAATTCCGGAATATTGTGCAAATTGGTTTGACGAGTGTGAGGGAGAACGGTGAAAAAACAATGACAATTGTGACGGTGAATGAGAGAAATTAATTGTAAATTAAAGAGATAAATTGTGTGTGCGATAGGTTATGCAGCGGCGGTTGTACAGAGTTAAGGAGGAGACCATTGTATACAAGCCGGTGTATAAAAGTGGGTCGAATACGTGTGCGCGCGTGCGCAATATATGTACACACGTTAACATCTAGGATTGGGGCTTTAAAGGTCTCGATAGCCCCCCACGTGGTTTTACTCAGTGTAGTTGAAATGAGGGTGGAGGAGTGACGGCGAACGAGCGAGTGAGTAAGGGCGGAGAAGTGTAGAAATAGGAGTAGGTGCGACGGACTTTCGACTTCAAATATGTATATGTTTGTATGTGTATATGGGTGGGTTGGTGGGTAAACTCGTATATTATATTTCAACCCTGATTCGTGTCCTAACTCGTCCTGGAATCTCGCGCGCGCGCGGGGTTTGGTTTCACTTTCCACGGCGAGCGTGTCACGACCGACTTTGTGTCGCTTCAGTTTACACACACACACACACACACACACACACACACACACACACACACTTATATACATATACATGTACATATCTGTATTTTATCTTTTTACATTTTTCTCTTTTTTTCGTTTTGTTTTTATGATATATATAATTAGATTTTTTTTTTTTTTTTTTTTTTTCCTATTTTATGTTGTTACTGTATGTTAGTGATAACGGATTTTTTTTTTTGTACTCCGTACGCTATACGAATAAAATACTCAATAAATTTATACATATATCAGTGTATACGTGTGCGTATATAAATTTGAGATAGAGACAGCAATAGAGAGAGAGAGAGAGAAATGGGGGAAAAAAAAAATATCGGAGAAAAATTCATGTGTTGTCTGACTAAAAAATTTTATTTCTACTTGCAATAAAAATCTCCCCCCCCCCCCCCCCCTCTCCACCCTTCCCCCATAACAATTTTCTTTCTCTCTTTTTTTTTTTTTTTTTTTTCAACTTCCATTGACATTTGTATCAGTTGAAAATTATTTTAATCGACAATTATTGCAAATTGATATAAAAAATGTATTTAAATTTATATATATTATAAAAATGAATAAATGTAGAGAACAAAAAAAAAAAAAAAAGAAATTAATAAACGAATTCGAGGAAAAAAAAAACAAAAAATTAAAAAAAAAATGAGAAATATAAGAGATACATTGAAACTTGCACTGAGTATTAAAGTAGAATTTATATAAAAATATATGCGGATTTTACTGGACTATCAGGACCACAAAAAAAAATGAATAAGATGATATATATATATACATGTATATGTATGTATAATATCAAGTCTTTTCATGTGTACATTCTATGCATATTATATAAATGCATTCTATGTTGTCTGTACTATACATATTTTTGAATGTACAAGTTTGTAATAAATATATAAATTTATATGTTCATATGTATGTGTTGGCGTCAGCTACTACGATGCAAGTTCCGTCCCAAAGAACGGATCGTATATATATACGTATATAGTTGGGTGTAAGCAGAAATGGAGGGGTGAAAGGGAGGGAGGGAGGGGGGAGTGTGATGTATATAGTTTTACATAGGCTTGGTGGTCGCGCGTGAGCTTCGCTCGATAGTAAAGTGTGCGCTTCCCCTCGACGACGAGCTTTCAAGTTGACGCGAGAGTATTATATATATGTGGATGTGCATGTGTGGATATATAGATATAATGACGCTATTAAAGGGGAACCGTTGAATAGTGAACGTAAATGAACATATTTTTTTTTTTTTTTATATATTTACTTTTTTTAAATTTGTTTTATAATTTTTTTTTTTTTTTTTTTTTTTTCCTGAAATTGTTGGATAAATATCTAATACGCATTAAATTTATATTTGATTATTTTCTTGATTTTATACAATTTAGAGTTGAAACTTTTTTGATTTTTTTGTTTTTACTTTGTGATTTTTTCATTATCACTATTTATTATTATTATTATTATTATTATTATTATTATTTTTTTTTTTTCGATGAAATATTTGGTGAATTAATATTGATGTTTGCATTTAATTTTTTTCAATGTTTGAATGAAATTGATAATGATTACACGGGACGATATGAGTATACGGGGTTATATATATACATATATGTGTGGACACGTGATTTATTATCACTCATCTGTAATTTTTTATTGGATTATATCCAATGGATATTCTTATGCACGGTCTATGATCTGAGAGTTGAATTTTCTTGTTTCATCGACTATTCAAAAATCTATACACGTTTTTTTTTTTATTATACTTTTCTCATTTTGATAAATTTTTTATTTTTATTTTTTTTCTATTTGCACCAATTTTTTCTCGTTTTATATCATATTTGATGATTCATAATCATTTTTTTTTTCTTGTTTTTTTTTTTTTTTTTCATGAACAATACTCGAAATATACGAGTATTTTGTTTTTTTATTATGATGATTATTATTATTATTTTATTATTTTTTTGTTTGTTTCGATTTTTCCTCTTTGATTATTTCAATCACTCCAAACGATCACACAGACACACTCCATAAAAATTATAAATTATCAATTTTTTTTTTTAATTAATTTTTTTATTATTCTTATAATTCTTCTATTATTTATTTAATCATAAGATAAAATATTAAATTTATTAGGTCATTGTCTATCTTGAATTTATTTTTTGATATGAATATTTAATGAATCATTCGTTCTATTTAATGAAAATTCCAATGAATTTTTCATTTATTTGGTATTATTATTAATTTTTTTATTTTTACGTTTTCAATAATGTCTTTTTAATTAATAGAATATATATATATAAAAGATTTGGAAAAAAAAAAGAAAAAAAAAATGATAATAATAAAACTTTTATGCGTCGCATTAAACCCCAAGCGATAAAGAGACACACACGATCAAAATGTACGGAGAAACTCTAGACGCCGGACACATGTCGCACGAGGCATTTGAATTGCCCTTAGGGTGGTTGTTCCACTTTTACAGTCATCACTGTATGCCATTCATAATGTTGTGCCTCTTGCATTCAAAAGTGGAAGAGAAAAAAAAATTATCAATAAAATATATGATATCAATGAGTGTGCGCGTGTGGAAATGTGCAAATGACACGAGAATATTTATATTGAAGGAGAATGGATAAATTGAAGGCAGGGGTAGTAAATTAGTGAGTGGGATAGAAAGAGAGAAATTAAGTGATGCAGAGCGAGAATGTGTGTTAGAAATTCTTGTGGTTTTATATTTTTTTTCTCTTTTCCTTGAACTCTCTCTCTCTCTCTCTCTCACTCTGGCACTACGTCATTTGAACGTGATAATTCCTGTCAATTTTTTCTTTCTCCCCATCATTTTTTTTCTTTACCTTGAATTTTTATTATTACAACACATTTACAATTTTTATACTGCAGTTTTTTATTTACTTATTTATTTATTTATTCATTTATTTATCTATTTATTTATTAATTATTTTTTTTTTTTTAATAATTAGTGGATAAATGAGAACGAGTGAAAATTTAGGAGAAAAAAAAAATTAAGATTTTTCCATAATTCTTTCTATTTTTTATTCATTATTTATTTATTTATTTATTTATTTATTATTATTATTTTTTTTGGTTTTGTTGTTTTTTTTTGTTTTATTTTTAACGATTTTAGTTTCAATTAGAAATATTTATATTCTCTTTTACAGATTATTATTTGCATTGAATGAAAAACCGATATAAATGATTGGACTTTATTGCTATGACACGTGGAAAATTAAGATTCGAGTGAAATAATATCGATTAAATACAGATATAAAATAATAAATATAACCGTGAACAATATAAAAATATAAATAAAAAAATTTATATTTGTTGAATTTTGTGAAAGGAAAATTTATTATAAATAAAAATATATAATTTGTTAAAGTTACGTGGCGCTGGTACGCCATTAATTGTGATATGTGACTCGTGAATTTTCATTATTATAATCGTGATTATAATAATTAGACTGTAATTTTTTTTTGTTTTTCCTTTCATATTTTAATTTTATTATTTGTTAGTTTTTGTTTTGTTTGATTGACTTTTTATTTTTTATTTTTTTGTTTTCAATCGTTTTATTTGTGGTGAAATACAATTGAAATTTTTGTAAATATAGAAAAAACAAAAACAAAAAATTATATATACATATATAAAACGTGTATTGTATATATATATACTTGTGTATATGTACTCGCGAAAGGAATACATACTGGAGTACAAGAAAAAGCACGGTCATCACGGCGTTCAATATGTTCGAGATGTGGAGCGCGGTGAGTTCCAAGTTGGAACACTCCGCGACCTCCTCGGGTTCGCCTTTACCGCTTACTTCACACGCACCACAAACACCCCACACATCATCAGGCAGTATAAAAGGTAAAATAAATATTGATTAATTGACTTGACAATAAAATAAATGAATAAATACATAGAAAAAAAAAAAATAAATAAATAAATAAATAAATAAATAAATAAATAAATAAAAATTAATTATCAAATAAAAAGTTATAATAATATTTTAAAATTGTTTTATTGAAATTAAATATCACTATTATTCCAATTGACTCTATAATTCAACGATTCATATCTTTCATTTTCATTTTATCACAATATAATTATGAATGAATTTTATTTTAATATCAAAATCAATACAATAAAATTCATTTGATAATTATGTTTGAATAAAATTAAATATTGTCAATATATTATGAATCAATATATTGTTTTTTTTTTTTTTTTTCAATTTTTTTTCGTTTCTTTTTTTTTTTTATTTATTTTATTCATCACATTTTTTTCCGTCGTCTCAAACTGAATATATATGTATTTATTTTTTTTTTTTCGTCATGTTTTTCATCGTTATTTCGCAAGAGTGCGGTTTATCATACACACGTATATATATAGGAACCGGTATTTAACATTGCTGTATTTACTTTCACCGTCAAAATCTATATATATATATATATATATATAAATGTATATATTACTGAAAAACAAAAAAAAAAACATGGAGCAGAACGTAACAATTCTTCAATATTAAATGTGATACAATCTGCGTTCCTTGATATATGAATATAATGTTATTATTGTGTATTTGCCATGACAGATCAATTATTAGTTGGTTGGATACCATCAACTCTCATTGTATTGAAGATTGAACGATAATATATAATATTGTACATCAATGATAAAAATTTTAGAAAAAAAAAAAAAAAAAAAAAGAATAAAAATAGTAAAATATACATTTTACAAATTTATTTTCCATAGTATATAATTACATTTAATAATGATAATATGATATAATTATTAAGAAACAGTGAAAGTCATTTTGAAATATCGAATAAATAATATGAAAGTGATAAGAATGAAAATGGAACTCACTGTTTATTTAATACTTTGATATCTATAACTAGAGTGAAGTGGATATAGAATAATGCGAGTGTAAAAAATTAGTTGAAAAAATGAAAATAAATAAAATGAAAAAATAAAAATAATAAAAATAGAATAATAATGATATTGAGAAGAAGAAGATGGGAAAGAAAAAGAAATTTATTTCTACGACGTTTACAGTTGAGAGAAAAGTAGGTCTCGATTTGGAAAATTCTATGGAATGTTCTGATAACGTCATCTGACATCCACATACGATTACAGCAACAGACAATATATATATATATATATTTATAATTTATATACCTATATATAAAGACTGATGTGTGATATCTTCGTCTTGGATATTTAATTCGAGACTATTAGAAATATTTAATTTAATGTTTAAATTAATACATAAACGTATCATATTTTTGTGTCATTTTTTGTTTATTTGGGGTATCTATTACCTGCGGTTAAATTCTCTATCATCAAAATTAACCTACTTAATCAAGATGTAAAGAAGAAAATTAAAAAAATATATATAATAATAATAATTATAAAGTACATATGCACGTGCACCTATCAATCAGTTCTACACAAAAAAGGAAAAAAAAAAAAAAAATAGAGTCATTAAAATATCAAATATTAATTATTTCTTCGATATTATTATTATTATTATTTTTTTCTTTCTTTCAATCATTTAATGAGAATTTCTCATATGGCTATTAAAAATTTTTTTAATTTTTTTTTTTTTTTCTTCTTCGTTGTCTATTACATCTATTTTTATTATACGTAAAATATTTCTGTGTTAATGATGATGAGGATAATTTTATTTTTGACATTTGTTTTTTTTTTTTTTCATTTGTTTTTGGAGGCAGCAAGAGGGGTAGGGGGGGGGGGGGGTGAATGGGTGAAATTTCCCTGTGTGATATTTGTTGGAGTGTTTATCTCATATACTAGAACATCACTGTCTGTATCATAGTATGACAGGGCATTTCGTCATCACGGATACGGCAAATGGGTTAGTTTATTCTCTCGTACTACCGTGATCTCTCGGGAAAAAAGAATAATAATTATAATAATAATAATAATGATAATAAAATAAAAAAAGCTATACCATTAAATATATACATATATTTATGTTGTTGTACGCACATTTTGCAAGTCAGTTACTTTCGAATGTCGTGTTTTTCGGCAACGTTGAAATGCGTTCACACACATACCACATATTAAATTCACAAATTACTTGAATTACTTTCATAAACACAATTAAGGACTCAACTGTTGGAAAAAAAAAAAAAAAAAAAAAAAATTAATAATAATTATTATTATTATATTTATTATTATTATGAATGTGAAACGGGTATATAAATTCTCTTGGTATTTTTTTTATTTTGTTTTTTGTTTTGTTTTATTTTGTTTTATTTATTTTTTTTCATATTTCATTCGTTCTATATTACAGTGAAGAGAAAAAAAAAAAACAAAAAAAAATAAACAAAATAAAAATAAAAATAAAAGGGGAGAAAAGTTTTTTGGCTATTAAATAAGTTAAATTTAATATATATTTGTTTTTTTCCCCTCTGTGAAATATTTTTGAAGTTCTGTTTGTGAAGTGGAATTGATTAAAAAGACAATGGGAAATTTCAATAAAATTAATTTTTTTTTTTTTTTTTTTTTCATTAAATTTCCGAGATTACATTTATTATATTTAATATAAATAAGAATAAAAACTGATAATTAAAACGGATATTAAATGTATGTATACAATATACATTTATTGGAGATTTAAGGAGCACAGGATGAGAAAGAAAAAAAAAAGTGAGGAAAAAGGGGAAAAAAAAAAAGAAAAAGAGAAATGTGTAGTTTTATCCGCGAGTGTGTGAGGTGGGAATATACGAGTGGATACTGAGAGTGTACAAATGAAGGGAAAGATATATATATATATATATATATATATATATATATGTATATATAATAGAAACGTAGGCTTATACATTTGGATCGATAAATGGCTGCAACTACTGCGAGGCCTGTTGGGGTATCACCATCGTCATCGTCGTCGTCGTCGTTACTGACGACGATGACGACGACCACAACAACCGTCACAACTACCACGAGGCTTCAATATATATCCAACTCCTGCACTCTTTTGTCCGCACAATGTCTAAAAATGCGGCCGGCCCTGAAGAAAAAAAAAAAAAAAAAAAAAAAAAAATCACGAGAGAGAAAAAAAAAAGGTCGACGTACACAGACTTGTCGGCAATGCCCCGATTGGCCAACGTTCAGCCGACTCTGGTATACATGCGCTGCTGCTGATGCGCTCATAACACTTTTTTTTTTTTTTTTACGTTATTTTTTTCCCTTATATATGTATATATATATATATATGTATATTCTCCGTGGGTTCTATACATATAGACATATATATTTTATTGTAAAGCCTATCGCCCACTCTACTCGCTTTTTACCTCTTTTTTCTTGAGCCTCGAGAGGAAAAGTTCGCCGCGCACGCTTTTCATCATCAACACACACATAACATATACATGTATATATGTATGTATATATGGAAAGAGTAATGATATGAAAAAAGAAAAAAGGGGGAAAAAAAAAAGACGCAAAAAGAGGAAAAAATAACGAAAAATTGAATGAAAAATATTTTATAATTATTTTATAATAATAGTTAATGATTTAATTCAAAATTGAATATATAATTCTTAAATAATTTATGATGAATAAACTTGAAAAAAAAAAAAGACAAGAAGAAATTAATGATAATTAAAATTTGGGGATAAATGAATGGAGGAATAAGGATAATGAAGAATTTAAAAAAAAATGAAAAGTTGAATTACACTGACAATTATGACTAACATCTTGAATATCAATCCATTCACATTCACACATATATTTATATATTTATTTATTTATTTATCTATTTATTAATTCATTCATTACATAGATATGTTACATATATATTTAAGTGTATGAATGTACGTGGTCCATAGTACGAACTTGAATTCATGTGTTGTTAATATTTTGAGAGAATACGCTTTACTATGATAGACTCGACACAGGAATTTTATTCAATATGTATATTGTGATTATTTTTGATATATATATATATATATATGCAAGTGTATGTGTGTGTTCTATGTATATAGATGGATGGAGAAAATATATATGCATTAATATGGATGGAGCTGCCGTTTAAACTGTTTCGTGGCCGTGAAACCGGAAATACTATTTCCAAATCTTCAAATCGATCTCGCATATAAACTCTGTGTACATATATATGGATAGGGAAAAAGAGAGTTTATCACTCATCGCTACAGATATACATGTGCGATTTAATTTTAACAATTTTTTTTTTGGTTTTTTTTTTCATTTTTTTGCATAAAAAAACAAAAGAAAAAAAACAAAGGAAAAAGAGGAAAATTATTTTGTTTATTATGTTTATTATTATATATTTTTTTTTTTTTTTCAAAATTTTTCTTTCTTATTTTGTAATATAAAATATTCAATATTATTATTTATATATAAACATAAAGATATAATGAACAGATAATTTCATATATAATAACTCCTTAACAATTCTCATGTATTGTGTGTACTAGAACACCAGTCTCTTTCATTTTATGCTCATTCAATGAGTTACTCGTACGCGTTATTGGAGCTCAGTTGAATTCAAATCAATAGGATAGAAAAAAAAAAAAAAAAAAAATGAAAATAACCAATACTAACCAATATATAGATAAATAAATAAATAAATAGATAAATAAATTTGTTGAATAATTTTGTAAAAAAAAAAAATAATATTGGATAATTTTTTTTTTTAATTTAGATACAGACGATAGAGTAGAAAAGAAGAAAAAAAAATCTATAGGAGCGATGTAAAGAGACAGATATATATAGAGAAGAGGGGAAAAAAAAATAATAATAATAAATAAATAAACATTATGGAGGGGAATTACCCGAGTGCATGTAAGATAACCATACAATTTATATATATAGAAATTGAGGGAGAATAATAAGGGATGATGATACGCAGTAGTTGCCCCCTTAAAGTGCGATATGTTTATATCATTAAATTTGAAATACGAAAAGAAAAAAATAAATTTTCTCGATAAATTGAATATACTGAAATGTATAATTGAAATTTTCATTTTTTATTTTATCATTGATATGGTATTTAATTAAATTATTATCAATTTATTTATTTATTTATTTATTATTATTATTTTTTTTTTTTTTTTGACGTAGTCAAAAAGCGTAGAGTCTACTATTTATTTTTGATCAATTAATTATATTTCACTGTCAATCAAAATGATTTTACAATCGAAAGATATTCCATATATTTAGGTCAGTTATATGAATGTTACGGTATACAGATGCTTGGCTCATTACCCACTGTCACTAATTTAGTCGTGTCTATTTAGAATATTCACCGTTGTGTTGTTAACGTGTTTATACATATATATAATTGCATTCATAAAGTGAATGAGAGCAATGTGTTTTTTCTCATCATTTTATAAAAATCATTGGCATATTGATATTTATCATTCTACATCTTCTATATATTTATTCATTTTATATTCATATATAAACGATAATAATATTGTTTAATTAAATATTTATATGATGAACAAGAAAAAAAAAAAAAAAAAACAAAAACAAAAAAACGTTGATGATATTTCATCGACAATGAGACGAGAAATTTTTATATTTCCTTAAAAAAAAAAAAAAAAAAAAAAAGTAAAAATGAAAAAATTCATATTCTCATTTGTTCTTATTTATCCCATAGATTTTTTCTATTATTTCTTTATTTAATTATTATTTATTTATTTTTTTTTTTTTCACATCTAGTGGAAAATCAGAGTGACAATCAGACTTGATAAATGCTATGCAAAACATTCACACCTATATTTATATATTAAATGGGTATTTTTCTATTTTTTTTTTTTTTTTTTTCATCATGTTTCGAGACATTATATACAACCGATATATAAAACATTCAAAGTGTATGTGTGTGATGTTAGAGGTTTACAGTGCGCGTACGATCGATAGTAGTAACTGTGCAAATATAGTCAGACGGAAACTCGAGACACCCGTTGTGCGCGTGGAATCTCCTCGTTCCTGTGTGATAGATTCTCTCTCTCTCTCTCTCTCTCTTTCTCTGCCTCGCCTCATGTCAAATATCATTGTCTGATGGCGTCTTGTAATATTCAATATAAACCACAAGTAGAATAAATACATTCATTCCACATATTAAATTCATAAAAAATTCAATCCATTTAATTCTCCAATGAATCAAAATAAAAAGTAAAAAAAAAAGTAAATAGGAGAAAAACAAAAAAAAATATATGATAACTATTATATGTAAATAAAATATGATTATATATTTTATCTGTAGTATATAAATAATAAAATTATATATATATTCATGTATATTATATTCATTTATTTTTATTTAATTTATATTCATTTTTTCGGTGTTTATATTAATTTTATTGTTGATCATAAAATTGATAAACTTACCCTCATGGAAAGTTTTTAATGTTAATCGCAGTGTAGCCAATATCGGTCGATATAACACGTGACTGGCTGATGAATTGCATAAGAATATAAATGTGTGTTTGTGTGTAAACGAGAGAAAATGAGGGAGAGTGTGTCTTGAGTACAACAAACGAAAGGTCGAATTATAAAATACTCGCGTACACACACCATCAGTTATGATGAGATGTTATACGTCATCATCACTGCAAACTATATATATGTGTGTGTGTTTGTGCGTGTGTGTGTGTGTCGTTTGATCTCTACTCATGGAACGTGCGTGATTGGCTTTGGAACGCGCGCGTAAAAGATACACACGAGAATTATAAGCCGCAATACAAAATTCCGCCTTGAACATTGCGATGTAGTAAATATATAAGCAATAACTATATATATATATATGTGCGTGTGTGTGGAACCCTTTTGTATATATGCATTTATATTTTTGTTTGTATATATAATTAAGTTGCAATGTGTGGAGTTTAATGTTCAATATCTTGCGTGAATTGTGCACACAATTTAAACATCACCAATTGTCTGATAATTATTCATTTATTTTCGTATATATTTTATGTTTTTCTCTTATTTTTTTTTTTTCTTGTATTTATTTATTTATATATTTTTAATATTATGTTTGAGTTTATTCACTTGACTCTTTCAAATGTGTAATTGTAATTAAATAAATACAATTTAATATCTTGTGTGAATTGCGAAAAAAAATAAAAACGAGAAAATTTTTTTTTTTTAAATCGTCACGTTAATTAGTCAACGGTATAATGTTAATTCTCATTAACCAAATAAATTTTTTAATAAATATTAATTTCAATAATGATCAATTATTCATGTAATTTATCCAATACATTATTATTATTATTTTTTTATTTTTTATTTTTTTTTTTATTTTTAAACCCTTGGAAAATTCAATTGAATTTGTTCATCAATTATTCAACCAATTTTTTTCACGGTATTTCACTATATCTCCCACCATCATGTAATTTCATACATTCGAAATATATTATATCAAATAATAATGATGATAATAATTATAATTATAACAATAATTAATAGTCGAAAAAAAAAAAAAAAAAAAATGGCACATAAAAATTATTGTTATTTAGAACGAAATACCGTACGAAAATTTCAAACGTATCACAATCATCAACAGCATCATCAATAGTGCGAGCACTATACAGTAACAGAGAATTAAAAAACGAAAAAATAATAATAATAAATAAATAAATAAATAAATAAATAAATAAAAAATAAAAAAGGAAAGTTATATGTACTTTGAAGCACACGTACATATATAGACAGGCAGAGTTGGCGCTCGCCTCTCTCGCGAAGAGCTCACACCACGTTGTCGACAAGACTTGTTGTAATGTGTGTGTGTTTGTACATGTATGAATACGTGTTCACGCGCATTTATATATATTAAAACTGAGAGAAGTGAGTGGAGAGATAGTGAGATAATGTGAAAAAACGAGACGAGAATACACATCGCAAGGGAACCGTATTATTATGCAATCGTTTGCGGTGCTCAAGCGACGACGCGATGCCTTATTGCGGAGGTGCATGCGCGGCATTTCCAAACGGCCTCTATCTCACTCAATCTGATTATATTTTTTCACTTCTCTTCTTTCGCTTTCCCTATCCACGTATCTTTCTCCAACTCATTCATATATATATATGTATATGTGTATGTACACTTTGACCCGTCTACTGTAATAATCTATCGCTATGCGTGTGTGTATTTTCCAATAGTTTTTTCTTCATTTTTTTTTGTTTTTTTTTTTGTTTTTTTCTTTATTCTATGGCCATGTCGAAAATACCAATGAGTTTTTTCACATTAATAAACAATATATATATATATGTTTATTATTTTATTTAGAAACAGAAGAAAAAAAATTTACGTAGGAAAAAAAAAAAAAAAAAAAAAAAAAAAAAAACAGAAGTCATTGTTTTCTTGTTTGATTTGGCCCTTGAAAAGTGAAAATTAAATATTTTTACGTGATTATTTATTATACTTGTGTATTTGTATGCTAAACTTTTGTTGTCTCAACTATTGATTGTTATTATTATTATTATTATTATTAATTCATTCGTTATTTTATTTACATTTATTTATTTTTTATTTTTTACCACTCAACTTCTTTTTCGTCATGCCATTATATCATGTTGTTAATTCATGCGATACAAAATGTTGGAAGGCCAAATTGCGGTTTAATATATAATAATATACATATATATTTATATAAATATTACAACTGTGGGAAATTTATTTATTCAGTTGTTTTTTTTTCTCTTCCTCCAGTTAAAATCAATGTCTTGAAGATAAAAAAAGAAACGAAAAAAAGAAAAAAAACAAAAACAAAAAATATGAAGAGTAAAAATAATTGGAATATCAATTTGACACAATATTATTTATCATTGATTATTTATTATATTATTTTATTTATTTGTATTCATTCTTTATTTTTGTGTGTGTGTGTGTGTGTGTGTCTATATTTTTTCTTTTTATATTTGGCATCACTCCAAATCGTGCAAAAGCCGCTCAATGCAAAGAAGTCTCGGATTTAAAAAAATTTTTTTTTTCGTTTTTTTTATTTGCAATTGCGGCATCGCATACAGGATTCACAATTGAAAACGCAGAATTCGCAATGAAATAGAAAAGAAGAAAGAAAAAAAAAAGAGACAGTAAAATCGAGAAACAGTCAGTGGAAGGAAAAAAAGAATAGATATAATGTGCGCGAATATACACTCGTATCTGAATTGAATAACTGAGCGCAATATAATTGCACAAGATCCCGTGCTAATGGTGATGAATTTTGAATAACACATAGCGAAAAAAAAAAAAATATAGTAATAAAATAGTTATGGTTATAGTGATATATAAATAAATAAAATCATGAGAAAAAAATGAAAAAAAAAAAAAAAAAAAAAAAAAAAAAAATTCAATTTCACAGTTCAAAACAATTTTATTATTGATTTATTTATTTAATTATTTAATATTATTATTTTTATTTTTTCTCAACAGTACAAATGCAAATATCTCGTGTTGATAAACAAAAAAATATGTTGTTTTTTTTTTTTTTTTGTATTCTATTTTTGATACAGTGTAACTTTATATTTTATAAATAATATTATTTATTTACATTCATCTAACACTTTTATAATGATGGAAAAAATAAATAAATAAATAAATAAAATAAAATAGAATATCCGGGTGAAGCTAAGAAAGAAAAAAATTAAATAATTTATGGAAAAAAAAAAAAAAATTGTTCCATTAGTTCAATTTATATATTTTATCCAATCAAAATTCATTTCATCAATTATCATTATAATAATAATTATTATTTTCTTTTTTTTTTTAATAGTTATTTTATTAACTATTTTATATTCAATGAAATATTACACAAATAATTATTTCAAGTTTCATAATTAAATCACGTAAATTGTCTAGACATTTGTCATTATATCTATACAATTTTTTTTAATTCTATATATATATATTACATACAAATACAAAAGAAAAAGAAAATAATAAATAAATAAATAATAATAAAATGACATTATGCAGTTTATTTAAACTGCAAAACACATATGACAACGATTTCTTTTTATTTTCCATAATTTTTTTTATTTTTTTTTATTACAACGTAGGTTTTTCCTATTCCAACTAATTCAATATATTCAAATTATGTATGTATACATTATAAGAGAGACTTGATGTACAGAATGTGCATTAACATACACATTTATACGTTTGAAGGGGGGGCGAGAATGAACGCGCGTGCACAAATACTCTTTGAAATATAGATAGATGAAGGCATAGAAACGCACCGAGCTGATGTTGTGATAACGCCACAAAATCCGTGGTTCTCATTAATGTTTTTATTATTTTTCAAATTGATTACTCATTGTTTGTGATGATATTGACTAATAGGTCGATGAAATATCAACATTAATTTATTTATAATTGTATCACCATCAACAATCATTTTATTTTATTATTATCATTTTTTATTTTTATTTATCATTTATTCTAGTTCATTATTATTACTATTATTATTATTATTATTATTATTATTACATATATATATATATATATATTTTTTTTTCAATTTTTTTTCTTCTCCGGTATTTATAAAAATATATTTACTATCGCAATAGGACAATCTATGTATATCGATTTCTTGTACCTTTCTAAAATAATTTTGCCTTTCATCGAACTTATTTATCCAACTGTCTCATTATCTCTTATATGTATACAAATAAATATATATATATAGATAATATACATTATAACTGTATTGAAATATTTGTTACAATTTACATTTAAAAATATAGTAATTTCATTCATGAATTTTTTTTTTTTTTTTTTTTTTTCGGTTAATACATCATGAGGTAATTGAGTATACAAAAAAATAATTGAACGGAAAAACTCGAAATTTCCATTAATTTATGTATTGATATATTCGCCTCTATTCCCCTCTCTGTCTATCTTTTTATTTATTCTGGTGTACTCTCTCCCCCTCCCCCCCCTCCCTCCTTACTTCCCCGGTCCCACTCTCTCACTCTCTTTCTTTTCCTCGGGGTTATATTTAATTATATATTGAGGCTTTTATATAATAATAACATAAAATAAAAAAATAAAAAAAAATCTTTGATGAAATTCATTCGGTTGGTCATTGCACTTGGATTGTCGATCGTCAATATCCGCTGAGTCTCTTTCTTTTCATTTCCTCGTTTGAATTCTTTATCTCTTTTTCTTTTTTTCTCACTCTCATTCGTTCACTCGCGCTTACTATTGTTATTGTTTGCTCGGTCATTGTTCGTCTTTTTCTCATGTTTTATGTCATATCAATTGCATTATACCACACAATATATTTACAATTACAATGCAAAAGAAAACCGGAAAAAAAAGGAGCAACAACAAAATTTCATGTTCAATTTTATGCATTTTTTTTTTTAATTTTTTAATTTTCTTATATTTCAGTTGGTACATGTAATTTATGAATATTGTTAATAGTAAAAATTAATAAATGTTATCTAATGTATTTGTATAATTGTCTGTTGCAGGTAAGACACGTGAATTTCCAATATGAGTGTGACGAAAAATTAAAGAAAAAAAAAAAAAAGAAAGTCCATCACGATCTTATTCATCTCAATCTATTATTTTTCAAGTGAAAAATAAAAAGAGAGAATAAAAAAAAAAATGAAAAATAATTTTTTATTTTTTCTTGGATACAAAAATAAGCAAAGTAACAAATGAGATGAAAATTATTGTGAGTATATACACACATAATTTAAGTGATATAGGTCACTCAAAGTCTCTTATGTACAGGCATTACTTATACATATGATCAAAAATTCACAATAATATTTTACAATTTCGATTATCAATATTAATAATAAAAAAATAATACATAATAAATAAATACATAAGTTAATAATAATAATGGGAAATGTCAATGGATAAATTAAAAGATATTTAAGAAGAAAAAAAAACAAAACAGAAAACAGAAAAAAGAAAAAAGAAAAAAGAAAAATTAATATTATATAATTTTCTTTATTTTTCTTAAGAAAAAAAAAAAAAAAAAAAATTCAAATACAATTTTACATATATATATATATATATGCAATGCGTTTATACATATACGGCAACTGAGAGCCACTGGCTTGAGCAGCCTTGGCTGAAGTTGTCGAACCCGCGACCCAGTTACACACTCGTGTCCAATACATAGGCGTGCGGGTCTCTCTCGCGCGCGCACGTTAGTCACCCACACTTTTGCGTGGTGCAAGCACCGTGCGCTGATGCACACACGACACAGAGCCTTGGCAACGTATATAGTGAATAAGACAAATAGATAGACGTGATCACGGTGGGGATGACGACGACAAGAAGAGAGGGGAAATAATAATTGAGAGAGATAGATTATCACATGGGACTGAGGAGGACGAGGAATGAAAAATTAAGAGAGAAACAGCGAGACAGACAGAGAGAGAGATAGATAGAGAGAGAGAGAGAAAGAGAAAAATAGAAAGATTGTGAGTGTATAAAAAGTCTATTTGTATGCGTGTGTGTATGAAAGAGAGCGAGAGAGAAAGGATGAAAATAAAAAATAAAAATTTGATATAGAGAGAAAAAAGAGAGTGATAAATAGATAAAAAAAAAAAAAAAAAGAGAGAAAATTTAAAGAGCGAGAGTGTAAATGTTTCACACCCACACGCGTATTATGCGTTGTAATATATGTCTGACTAAATGACAACGACTGTGAAGCCTCAGAGTTAAAAAGAAAGAAAAAAAAAAAACAAAAAAAAAACAAAACAAAAAAAAGTGAGCGAGTAAAAAACAGAGAATGATGGGAAATAAAGAAAGATAGAGAGAGAGAAAGAGAGAGAGCGGGAATGAGAGAGGCAAACGATATCTATTAGAAATAAAAAAAAAGAAAGGGAAAGAAAAATGAGATGATGATGATGATGATGAAAGAGAAATGGAATGAGCTTTAGAAGAACGAAAAAAAAAAATAGTAATATAAAAAGTATTGATGAATAATTTTCCGTGCTGAAATAGGAGACGATAATGAGAAAAACAACGAGACGATCAAATGAAAACGGTTCGACATGATAATAAACAAAAACAAAATATAATAATAATAATTATTATTATTATTATTATTATTGTAATAATAAAAGTGAAAACGTGTGGTTGTGTGTGAGTTGTAAACGATGAAAGTGTATAAATGATGAATAAATGTGAAGAGGTCGGTGGTGAGATCTAAAAATGAAATGAGCGAGAAATAGACGGAAGAATAATAATAAATGAAAGAAAAAAAAAATATATATATATATATATAAAAAGAAAAGAAAAAGATCAAGAAGAAATATATATATATATATATATAATAATAAATGTTAAAAATGTAATAATTTTATAAACATGAATTATTATCAATATTCTTTAATACTATTGAATTATATAAATTATTATTAAATATCACGTGCATTATTCAATATCAATGTTACTGATACATTTATCTGAAATTAAAATTGAAAAAAAATAAAAAAATAAAAAAATAAAAAAAAAAAACAAAACAAAACAAAAAACAAAAAAACTATAATAGTATTATCATTAATCATTAATTTGATATAACTAATTTTACTTGTTATATTTTATAAAATGTCACGTATAATATTCATACAAAAAAATATGAAAAAAATAAATAAATAATAATAATAATAATAATAATAATAATAATAATAATAATAAATAACAAAGTACGCATTTCTATTTGTATTGATGCACATACACACACGTGTATATATATATATATATATATATTATTTAGACAATGGGTAGTGGAATAGAGAAGAAGAGAGCGATTTGAACGTACGGATAACAACCGCATTCACATCATCGCTATTATGACGATGACGATGATAATGATGATGATGATGATGATGACAGTGGCGATGATCACAGTAAGATTTACATGCACGTATAGAAACATTCAACCGAGACAAAACGCAAATGACAATCATATATACATATATATTTAATATATATGCTTTATATGTCATACTAAAATTTCCGGAATTGTCAGTAGTAGAAATATTCTATGTATTGTGTAATATGTGTAATAGTAATAATCACATAAATTTAATCGCACTCTTTATATTACACCGCACATGAATAAAATATAATATATATATATATATATAATTATATAGATCCATAAACAACAAAAAAAAAAAAGAAAAAAAAATTTAACGTTGAAATACTCTATTTTATTTTATTATATTCATTTATTATTATTATTATTATTATTTATTATTTTTTTTTTCGTTCCTCCTCTTGGTTTTCTTATTTAGTGTAAAAATTGTGTTGAGATGTTTAACGTTATCGGTGAAATTTCTTTTTTAATTTGGCACCACTGCCAAAGTCATCTACATACATTTATATAAAATATATATATATATATATATAAGTGAATAAATATGTGTGGGTGGATGTGTTAGTAGGGGAGTGTGTTTTATACCCCTTTACCCCGGTGCGGTGTTATGCCAAACGGTGTATAAACGGACGAAAGAAATCCGAGATTGTTGGTAACGAGTGTCGTATCTGTATGCAGCCACGCTCGCACTGACGTAAAAGAGGCTCAAAAAAAAAAAAAAAAAAAAAAAAATCTGTAAATTTTTTTCCTCTTTTTTATACAATTTTTTTTTTTTTTTTTTTTTTATGTACATATATAGCAAATCACACGCTGCACGAATGCGTAATCTTGAAGGCTATTTACCGACGGCCGATTATTGCCGTTGGGTATTATGTATGAGTGAAGAAGTCTGAGTGATATGGTATATAGAATTATATACAAAAGAGAAAGAGAGATGGAATGAAATAAAAACAAGTTGAACGGGTAAGGACATCGATTAAAAGAATTAAATATTTTGCAATAGTCTAAGGTCGATTGTATGGAGTTGAAATGATTGTATAGGATAATCAAAGACGTGATTTTATATATAGTACTGTCAAGATGTCAGTAAGACAAAAGAAAAGTAAAAAATATATATATAAATAAATAGATAAATAAATAAATAAATAAATAAATAAATAAATAATGAATAAATAAATACACAAATAAATTTTTTTATTTATATTATTCATAAATTTATTTATTTATTATCATTATTATTTTTTTGTTTCATTATATATGTACCCAATAATGCATGGCAATTTATTTATATACTCGTATAATTATGTGTGAAAGTTTTTAATTTGTTTAATTACGTAGTGGTAAAGAGGAATTTAAAAGAAATTGAATGTGACGATATATATATACATATATTTTTTCTTTTTTTCCTTAACTTGATTTTCATTTGACTGTCTTACTTCTGTTCTTTTCCGTTTTTTTTTTTCTTTCTTTTTTTTTTTTTTTTTGTTTTTTATATGATAAAAATTATTACTGAAGGGTCCATGTGTTTCAATGTACGTATACGTGTGGATATGTATGTGTACATTTGAGATTGCACAAGGAATATTTTGGTGAAAGTTTTAGCTTCTGAAAGAAAAAATATAAAATAATAATAATAATTAAGTGTCGTGCACACGTTTATTCTTGTAAATGCAACTCGTAAACAAAATGATTCATTGATACAATAAATATATCCACATTATATGAATTCTGTGTCTCGGTATCTGTGTGTCATGAGTACGAAAAAATAAAATTATCAACCCCCGTCTCATAAGGGCTATATATTTCAATATATTTTTATAATGATAATCATTCTACGTAATTTTATGTATTCACACTATATATATATATATTACACTTTTATTATATATGTGTGTGTTTGTACGATGAATTTCATGACATGCAAATACATCACGCAGTCAACGGATTATAAAATCCACAACGAAAAAAAAAATATTTTTACTCACATACACACACACACACACACACACACACACACACATGTACATAACTATTTTTACATGGCACTGTATATTTTTTTCTCTTTTTCATTTTTTAATTTATTATTTTTGTTATAATTATTATTATCATTATCTTTATCTTTATCGTTATTATTACTATTCGTATTTTGTTGAAAAAAAAAAAAAATAATAATAACTTTTGGACGATTATTCAGACCCATGAGACTGTGTATACTCTTCACTATTATTATCTTTCTACATTGTATGTGTGTGTGTGTGTGTGTATATATAAATATAACGTGCATCTCGGTCGAAATCTTCGTTCATCCAATGGTTACTCTCGAGTTTGTGTGTATGTATTGATATTTGTATGGGGACGGGAAAAAATATATTTCGCGTGCTGGCTTTTCCGCACGCGCATTTCCTTCCATTGTCTCATCATTTGTTTTCCTGTATACACGTGAATATTTTATATGTGTGTGTGTGTAGTTGTATTTTTCTTTCTATTTCTTTCATATATTTTTATCATTTTTTTATTTTCAAATTTTTGCCAAATTCGTTTTTTTTTTTTTTCTTTATTTATTTATTATTCAACCTCCATTTTCCCGTGTGATTCAATTTATTTATTCATTAAATTATTTTATTTCACACATTTTTTTTGTTTTTTTGTTTTTTTGTTTTTTTTTTTTTTTCCGTCGTTATTATTGTTTTTTCCTTTTTTTTTCATATTTTTTTTATTTTTATCCATAATCATAGGCAGTTCATTCAACCTTAGGGAATTATATCCCCCTGTCCTTCGCATATATATTTATGATTTTATTACGAAAGTTCGCATCAGACAATTTCGCAAATGCTATTCCATTTATGTTCATTGGACAACTGCATACAAACATAAATAAATGTACATATATAAAAACTAGATAAACACGTTTGGATATACAATATAACAATCATCAATTGAATAATTAATTCTCTCGTCTATATATATATACATATAAATAAAAACTCATTTAAGATTCCAACGATATTCATTTTACATAAATTCGATTCTCCCTGTCCTTTTTCTCTTGTATCACCTCTGTATAACACACGATTAATATCAATTCTGTGTTTGTAATTTTTTGAAATATTTCTAGGATATTATCGACAAAAAATTTATGATTATTTGTGAAACATAAAAATTTTCATTGATAGATGACATTAAAATACATGAATTAAATATAATAGTAATTAAAATATGAACTCTGATAATTGAGTTGACGATTTGTTTATGCATGTATATATATATATATATATATATATATATATATATTGTTTAAGGAATAAAATACAAAAATTTAACGATGCAAATCAATATACGATTGCAAATCGATTCCTGTACTACATTGCAACACTTAATTATTATTCACCGAGGCGTCCGTGGCTTTGTTTACCGGTTTATTTCTTTTCCCTCTATGCACTCAGGACTCTCTTTCTTTCTCTTTCTCGATACTTTCGTAATGTATATATATATATTTACTGCAATACCCACTACTAATGGCATGTACAAACGTATATATATACATGTGTATATATTGGTATTGGAATTCTGATGGGGTACAATGAATAAGAGTGGAATATACAGGGTGTACGAAATTTCATTGAAATTTTTATTTTATAATTTTTTTTTTGTTTTTATTTTTCATTTTTTCATTTTTTTTTTTTTTTTTTCCGGAATAATTTTCAATGTTTATGCGCTATTATTGTGCAATAATAAACCGTGAAATAACTTGTAATTGTGTGTGTGTGTGTGTCATTATTTATTACACTTTGTAATTTTACTCGTTATATTTTTACACGTAAAACTCATTGAAATTCAAATCATTACCATTAACATTTTCTATTCTGTTGTGTTACTGTTATAACATTTATTTTTTAATCATAATATGACAAATATTTATTTCCGTTATGCAAATATCATTGGCAAAAATATATATATATATATTTATTTATTTATTTATTTATTTATTTACATTTTTATTCGTTATAATAAATGATAGTTTTGTATACGATGGGGGATTTCCCCCGAGTAATTCTAACGTAACAAACTTTTAACAATCATTTCACGCTTCATATGTCCTCACTTTTTTTTTTTTTGCCTTATTTCACACTGGCTCAAATTTATTATCTTCATCCAATAATATCTAAGTATAAATGTACATAAAAACATATAAATATTAATTATATTTCAATTTTCAAAATTCAATAAACAAAAAAATCGAAGTTTATTATGAATAAAGAAAAAAATTATTACTTTTTGAAATAAATTTTCAATGAAATATACGTGATTGTGGATTTGTTCGAATTTTTAATCATTTGATGTTTGGACACAATTGGCTTTCGAAAATTTCACTGTGTGCCATTTGAAATTCGAATAACACGATGAATAATGACACACGATCAATTACCATCGCGTGATGTGGATTATAAAAGAAAAAATAAATAAATAAATAAAAATTCAATAATAATTTTGTTAATTAATAAATATATTGGTAATTTTTTTTTTGTTTGGATTTTAATTTCAAATAATAAAATAAAATTTTCTTCATTTTTCTCATTTATTTATTTATCATTAGTATTTTTTCAACATTCATCAAACTTATCAATATTGATTAAAATTAATCATAAATAAATGTATTGTAACAAATATGAATATATATATAATGTTTGATGTTTGATGTGTATGGTCGCGTGATAGAAATAAAAACGTGTATTAATGGCGCGCAAATGGTGTTTTGTTGTGCCGGCGTATTGCAACGAGAGCGTACAAGTGGCGCGAGTACAATGTGGGTCAGGCGTGTAGTGCGCGCGCCTCCTGTTTAGATATCCGAGCCTTCACGGAAACATCCGAGCGTGAATGACGTTGCGCATCTGGGTCAGCTGTGTTTCGGCGCATGCGCCTAAACCCGCACGGTCGTTCACTCACGTTAGAGTTACTAACCTTCCGTTGACGTAGCCGTTGTCTATCGTCAACAACAACAACAACAACAACAACAATATTATTATCATCATCATCATTGTTACCATTATTTCTCGTTAATTTACAGTCATTTCAATATTTCACATGAACCATCATTGAAATAAATAAATTATATAATTATATACTATGACATAAATATGTTGCGTATACAAAATATTAAATGTTTCTTCCTACAAAATATTCAAGGTTAAAGTAATAATAATATATTTATTAATTAAATTATTATAATTAATTAAATTATAATATTGAATAGATGGATATACAATTGTTATTTTGTAAAGGAAAATATTTTGTAAATGTCCTCATTTAATTTTTGTCTATTCGTGTCTCATGCGGCCCAAATTCAAAAACAATTTTCTCTCAATACTACTTTTACACACTCTCATTTCTATTTCACTGTACGATTTAAATGCCGGAATAGACGATCTTGCGTGTCAGCCAATGAATGCCAAATTAACTGTGTGGATAATATACGTATTAGTGAGAAGAGTTGGATGTTTATATATATATATATACGATTGATTGTAAGCGTTTGTTACGCGTGTTGCAAGGATTACCACATCGCGATCGCTTAAGGAAACTGTAACGGTCATTCTCTCGTGTCTTGGCTCCTTTGACCTGTTCTAACATCTACACCTCCATCGAATACATAACAATGTGGACATTTAAATTTAACTATCATCATCATCATCATCATCATCGTTACAATCTTTGTATTTTTAATTTTATAAAAAATTCATGATAGAAAACAAAAAAAAAAAAAATAATAATTTTATATTATACAAAATTCGTGATTTAATTGAAATTAATTAATTTATTATTTAGTAATTATTATTATTTTTTTTTTTATTATTTGCTTTTCATTTCGATTGAAATGCAATAGAAAATTTTTATGAATTAATTTGCATTTAATGAAGTGACTGAATCATTTCAAGAATTTTTCTCACTTTGTCTATCTCTATATATTTTCATTCTGGCATTTCCATTTTCTACAATCGTACTAATGTTGGCTCGCGCCACGATCCGGGACATACACATACACACACTCTCATATATATATATATATATATATATATATATATATATGTACAAGTGTATACGCGGCAATAGAATGCCGACAATCTCGTTATCGATTGACTTACCTACTTGGATCGAAGACTCACCTCATGTGCTGACCTACATTTCATTTCGCGACTTATGCCGCTTCATACCTCCCGCTTTCATCATCTTGTAAATGTTTACGACGTCCACTATCATATGATAAAATAAAACAATACATCTAAATATATATATATATATATATCTACTGATACGTCATATCATAATTATTGATTACACTAAACGTATTTTTATATATTTTCTAAAATTCCAATTAGAAAAAAAGAAAGGAAAAAAAAAAAAACAACAACAACAAAAATTGACTCCAAATATTTGATCTAATTTTTTTTTCTTTTTTGTGATATAAATAAATTCTTCATATTTAAAAAATTATTTTGAAATAATAAAGAAAAAAAAAATTACGGTCAAGGATGAGAAGTCGAGATGACATCCAAACATTTTCCATTTCATTTTATTTCCAATCAACAATTATAAAATTAAAAATATTAAATCATTTATTTATTTTTTGTTATTATCTTCAGTTATATTATTAACATTAAAGTTGACTGTCAATCATCCCCTCGTTTATTTCTCACACTCTATCCGTCTACCAATCAACCACATCATCTTTTACTACTCAACTCGTGTGCTCCATTTGTCTTTGATATGCGTATATATATGTGTGTGTGTGTATAAGTATAAATTTTTGTTGTTTATTCGCCCATCACCCCAACCCTGATTTATTGAATTTATTACGTTCAATGTCAAATTGCCGGTTGGCTTTCGCGCATTTTATTTTTTTTTATTATTATTATTTTTTTTTTTCTAAATATAAATAAATATATATATTTATATTATTATTATCATGAAAGAAAAAATTACTTCAGATGTATTTTTACACCTTTTTATTATATTTATTGAATAATTTATTGAATTTTTTTTTTTCATATTTTTCTATCTGTTATATGACGCTGTATGTGGTTTAAAATGCGTCAAATTTTGAAGAAAAAAAAAAAAAAAAAAAAAAAAAAAATAATTAAAAGAAAAAAGATGAAAAAACCCGCGTGCCCGCGCACGCATGCACGCACGCACGCCACTGCACAATTATATTTATTTGTGGTGATATTTATAGAGCATTACGCCGCGCGCAGGTTGGCAACCTCGTGCCTTGCCGCGCCACGATTATGCAACAAAAAAATAGAGAAAGAATATATATATATTTGTGTGAATGTGTGTGTGTAGGTCGGTATACAATGAGAAACACAACGACTATATGCATGCATATATATGGTATGAGAATGAATACGATGATGAGTGTGAGTGCAAGAGTAAAAGAGAGAGGAAAGTACGAGGTTCTACGATCTCTACAAGGACGCAGAGACAAACACCGAATAAAGTGTTTATTTGTATTTGTATGAGAATGTATGTGTATATATACAAGTATAAAGTGAAACCAAATGATAAATAATAAAAGAAAAAAAAAAAAAAAAAAAAAAAAAAAAAAGAATATATTTATATAGAGACTATCATGTTAATAAAGTCTTTATATTAATTGAAAATCAATTGTAAATTTTAATAAATTGTCTACACGATTAAATTAATTCTGATTATTATTTTGATGTTGACAATGTGAAAATGTTAAATTGTATAGATATAATGTATAATTTTTTTTTTTTTTTTTTTTTTTTGTCTGTCTTCATTTGAGAATAATTTAATGCGAATGTATGATTCAATTGTTACGACAGTCTCTTTACTAATATTCGTGAAAGTTATACACGTCATATACGTAGTAATATATATGTATGTATTAAATAATTATATGTGCATTGACATATGCAGTGCGAGTCTTCATTTTTGTTTACACGCGAGAAATCGTAGCGAACTCACCGGGACAAAAATCATCGAAACGGTGGTCAGTGAATAATGTAGTGTTCTACTATCGATAAATATTTCTTCCTTACCAAAAACAAAAAAAAACAAAAATAAATAAATAATAATAATAATAATAATAATAAATAAAGGTGTTAAAGGTAATTTTGTTTGTTTATAGATAAATTTATGAACGTATTTAATATTAAAAATCGTGCAGAATAAAATAATGTGAATATCAAATAAAAAAATATTTTTGTGAGTGAAAAAAAAAAAGGAAAAAAAAAAAAAATTGGGGAAAAAGCAAATGACTAAACTGATAAAAGAACTTTTCAAACTTTTATTAAAGTTTGAAAACTTAAAATGTTACGCGGGTTGTGTTCGTAAAAATGTTCGTGTACTCTCGCCACACGTCGATGTATTATATAGCAACAGTGGAGGGGATTAAGCGCGCGGCGCCATATCACGATGGAGTGGGGAATCCGAGGGGGGAGACGAAACACTCGGCCATCATCGGCAGTGGCGCACAGTTCAGTGACCCGACATAGCGTCGTGCGGTGTACGGTGGAGTGGGGATTCTTGACATATTGTGAGATGCCAGGCTCGTTACGACGCGATACCCAAAAACACCACTCTCTACATTTCCACGATTGCGTTTCATCATTTTTCATACAACACTGGAATACGCACGCGAGACAAAAGAAAAAATGAAAATAACAAAAAAAAACGAAAACGAAAAATCAAATATATTATAATATAAAAAATTAATAAATAAAAATTAATTGTGAAAATTAATAAAATTGGCCCGAATTATTTAGTAAAACGCGAATTATAAATAAATGCAGCAAAATACTTTTTTGAATGTGCTTGTCAATGGTGATGATAATAATAATAATAATTATAATAATGATGATGATGACGACGATGACGACGACGACGATGATGATAACGAGAATGATGATGATGATGATGATGATGATGATGATGATGATAATGAGCATGATGAAAATACTGATAATGAAATTGGTGTGAGGTGTGCAACGATTTAAAATAAAACAAAAATACGTGGCCAACACTGAAATTATTTCAAGTTTTAATTAATTAATTAATTAATTAATCAATTTTCTTCTTTTTATTCGTTCCACATAAATATATTTACTTATATACATTTATTGTTATTGTTATTATTATCATTGTTTTTTTTTTTTTTTTTTTTTTTTTCAAATATTGAACGACGCGCAGATCTATCGGGTGTTGAATCCGGAAGTCGTGTCACTACTACATAACGACAACAGTGGCGTCGACGACAACATCAAGACAAAATTTGTCTAAGTGCACAACGTGTATTGTTGAATACATTGCGGGATTTAAAGAGAACGCGAGCGACAATTAGAAAAAGAGAAAAAAAAAAGAGATATAGTGAAGATAAAAAGAAAGATATATGATAATGAGAAAAAAAATAAAATAATAATAATAATAATAATAATAATAATAAATATAAAAAAAAAGAGAGTTTTGATAGGAACAAAACGCGTTTGAGCGTATCACACAAATTTTTTTTCTATCATTCTCTCTTCTTTTTTACCTTTCTCCCACCAATATACACATATTCACTATCTATTTTTCTCTCTCCCACTTGTCTAATTCACATTATTTTCTCTTCTTCTTTCATTTCTATTTCTCACTTCACATTGGTTTTATTTCGCATCTTGACAACTAGAACGAGTTTGTCTTTACTTTTAATATTCTACAATTTCTTTCATGTTTCTTTTTGTTTTTTTTTTTTCTTTCTCTATCTTCCTTTCTCTCTCTCTCTCTTTTTCTATCTCACTTACAGTCTTACCCTCACACTTGTTCATAACTCGATGTATTATATTACGCGATGGTGTATATGATTCTGTGTGATTTTAAACGTAAAATATAAGTAAATTGTGTTGTTGATCATCGTTGGACCCACAAGATTGTGTTCATTCGTTGACTATAGTGTTTAATGAAGAAAAAAAAATAATAATAATAACAATAATTATACAAATCAAGAACAATATTAATAAAATAATATAAATATATATATGTATACAAGATAGAGAGGGGAAAATTCAAACATGAAAGGATTGAGTGTGGGAAGTTTTTTTTTTTTTTTTTTTGTAGAGAGGAAGAAAGAAGGATACAGGAAGAGATTTTTATACATGTGTGAATGTGTGTGTGTGTGTGTGTGTGTGTGTGTTTGGGATGTGAGAGAATTGTTGGATGGAGAATCAGAGAATAAGAGAGAATTTATTCACGCACACATGTGTATGTAGTCATACGTGTGTGTGTGTGTGTGTGTGTGTGTGGGTTGGGTGCGGGAGTTCGAAAGTGCCGCCACCAAAAAGCATTCACAGAGAGTTCACGATTGAATTTTCTGGCGCATTTAAATACACATTTCGTATTATTTATTTTTTATTTTTTTTTATTTTTCTCTTTTTTATTACAGTGTATGAATATAGTGAAAAAGTGTGTGAAGAATAGTTCGTCATTTGACTCATAACTATTTATTATTTGATAATTTTAATATTTTATTTTCTCCATTTAAAATTTTTTTTTTTTTTTTTTTTTCTCGCTTTTATACTATTATCATTCTAATAATTTATTTGTTTGATTTGCTTTGACTCTTCAGTTATTTCACCTATTGTATTGCTATCATCATCATCATCATCATCATCATCATCATCAATATTATTATTATTATTATTTTCTGTTTTTTTTTTTTCGTTTAGACTTGAGAATTTTTTAATCTATATATATGTATATGAATTTATGTATTGATGTATACATGTATATAAATCATTGAATAGACAGTGAATTTTTTTGAAGGCAAGAGGTGACACAGTGTCGCGACGATCGAATATATAAAAAAAAAAGAGAAAAAAAAAAAAAAAAAAAAAAGTGATGAGTTAAAATACATTACGTGGAATGTCTGCGAAGAACATGAAAAATATGTATATGTGGACACGAACAATGAATTGTGCGACGTCAATAGACATTATTTTAGAAATTATAGACAATTTTTGAAGTTGCCTTTGACTTTTATCTTCTCTTTCTTTTTTTTTTTTTTTTTTTCTTTTTTTTTTTTTTTAACTTCATCTTCTCTTCTCATTGTTGTACTATATATTTTCGTTTTTTCTTTTTATTATTATTATTATTATTATTCATTGATTTTTTTTTTTTTCGATTGCAATTGATGGATATAATTGATGATATAACCAATTGCGTCGCAGTGAAAGAAACGTGATTAGTGATTTATATACGGATAATTTGAGTGTAGTTTTTTTTTTTTTTTTTTTTTTTTTTCTTCTTCTTTTTGTGCTTATTAATGTATGAAACCAGCAATAGTTTGGTGTTTCAATTAATGATATATACGTATTTAAAAATTATCTCAACAGTAAATGACCAAGAGCATTTATATATAAATTAAATTTTTTTACATTTCTTACTTTTTTTTTTTTTTTTTTTTTTCGCGGGGATAAAAATAAATCATAGCCTCATTTAATCACACACATACACACACACACACACACATACACACACACGTAATAATAATATTAATGATAATAACTTTTTTGCGTCAAAGAAAAAAAAAAAAAAAAAAAAGAAAAAAAAAACAAATACCAGAACAATTTGTATTTATATGTCGTCAATTACATTTGCTAGTGATATTTTTATTTTTATTTTTCGGAGATGAAATACCGAATTTAAAATTTATTCATTGATATAATTGAATAATTTTTCATTAATTATTCTCAATCTTGATTGAATATATTTATTTATATATATACCAATATAAATAAGTTGAACAAAAAAAAAAAATTGATTTTTAATTTTATTTGATTTCTCTCTTTTTTTTTTCTTCATATATTACATATTCATTTATTTATTTATTTATTTTATTATTGTTATTTTTCTTTTTTTCTTCGTGGAGAAAGTAATTTCTGCAGCTAAAAGCATCGTAATACGATACAAGATAACGCTGAGAAGATGCCCGTGTGTTGGGTGACTGTACTCTGGGTTCATCGTTCTCAGTTATGTAATGTTTGACTATATAGTGCAAGCGCCTCGACGCTACCGAGAGCGCCGCTGAACGCGCAAGCGGCAAAATACGATACCACAATACATCACATGTTCAACTAAATGTTTAAATAAAATTTAAAAAAGATATATATATATATATATATATTCATATTTTTTTTTTATATTTATTCAATCGAATTGTGATTTTATGAGGTTATGAAAACATATAAATACCAAATATTTGTATAAAACAATCGATTATTAGTGTTTTATCAATATATTTTTGACTATATCACATTAATTATCAAAAAAAAAAAAAAAACTATCATACATTAGAAGAGAAAATAATAATCGGATTTTTTGCATTATCGCAATTCCAATTGTTTTTTAATATTTGTTTTTTTCCTTTGACTTTCTCCTCGCTATTTTATTTCATTACGCATGTGTATATATATACATAAATATATGTATGTATTTATACAAACAATTTAAAGTGAAGATAAAGAGAAAAAAAAGAAAAAAAGTAAGAAAGAAAGAAAGAAAAAAAAGAAAGAACGGAAAAAAATTTTTGTAGCTACATGAAAGTGAGGAAGAGTCGTGTGCGAATGCAACGACATCGTGATAGAGTACAGTGTAAATGGAGGGAAATTTATCGGTGTTTGAAGCGTCGACGTGGGGCGCTGACAGCACGAGCCCTCAGCCAATTGAGGCAACATCAACTCGTCCAACGACAACGTCAATTCAACCAACTGGAAATTCTGGCAATAATTTAGTGGACGATCGCCGATCAACGGCTAATTCAATACGAGGTAGAAAAAAATCCACAAAAAAAGAACCAAAAACAAAAAAAATTAAATCATAATCTTAAATAATAAAAAAATTAATAAAATAATAAATAGGAAAGGTGAAAAATTTTCGATGAAAGGAAGAAAAAAAAATATATATACATATATTGACATGAACAAAAAAATATCCGATTTACATTACTTTAAAACAGGAAAAAAAAATTAATCATCCAATCTTTGCATATATATATATATATATATAAATTTATATGAGTATATTCTTTTGTGTACTGTTGATCAAACAAATAATTAAACAAAAAAAAAAAAAAATATATATATATATAGAATATAACTGTATTTAAATAATATTTGAACATGTAAATTAATATTGTATAAATTATTATGAAGTTGATTGTCAATTTACTTATAAATTGATACAGTATATTATCCCGTACATACAAAAAAACTTTACACAATAATAATATAAATAATCATAATGATAATAACAATAATAAATGATAAAGATGAAATAATAAATTAACAAATTATTATATAATTTTAATTATAATAAATTGTCACATTTATGCGTGTAATTGAATTTATTCGATAATAAATTATTTATTTGAATAAAAATAATAAATAAAATATAATGATTTTATATTTATATAGATTTGTATTTATATTTAGATTTATATTTATATTTATCGTTTTTTTTTTTTTTTTTTATTTCTGTTGCAGCCCAGATCGAGATAATCCCGTGCAAAGTTTGCGGCGACAAAAGCAGTGGTGTACATTACGGTGTAATAACTTGTGAGGGCTGCAAAGGTTTTTTCCGACGATCACAATCGTCAGTTGTGAATTATCAGTGTCCGAGAAATAAAAATTGTGTTGTTGATCGTGTAAACAGAAACCGGTGTCAGTATTGCCGGCTGCAAAAGTGCCTACGGCTTGGCATGTCCAGAGATGGTACGTATCACATATAATTCAATTAATTTATAATTTTTACAATAATTATTCATTGATAAACAAATAAACGAAAAAATTGATATCAATTATATCTTTATTATTCAATAACATACAATATTTCTGATGATAAAACAGATTTTTATTTTTTAACAAAAATTTTTATATAAAAAAAATTTTTTTTTTTTTTATTTCTCACAATACAAAACGTGATAGAAACAGAAGAAAATTTATAATAACAATAATCATCCATTTTATTTTGTCTTAAATTTACTTTATTTATTCTTGAATTCATTTTTTTTTTTTTTCTTTCTCTCCCTTTTTTTATTTTTTATTTTAAGTTAACGATTTGAAGATTCTAAAAGTAGGGAACATCTGACTGAATATACATCAAACGTTATAACACGATTCCCCTGTGTGCAACTTTAAATTTAATGTTTGTTGCTTCCTGTTTCTCTTTAAAGAACGCGAACGCACGCACAAGTTCATCATATAATCCAATATATATATATATATACATTGCTGTGGCACATCCAAAAATGTCCGACCTTTCGAGTGACATTGTCAATTCAATTTAATTTTTTTGTTTCCTGTCTTTTTTTTTTTTTTTTTTTTTTTTCTTTTCTTTATTTTTCATCTTTCCATAATTCTCTTAGACTCAAATTCTTGGTTATTCACTCCCACTATCACTCACTCACTATTGAGTAAATAAATCCATACAGGCAATCTATATACACAAATTTATATGAAAAAAAAAAAAATTATTTTTATATTATTCATTGATTTATTATTCATTTTTTTGTTCCTTATATTTTATCCAGAAATGGATTTTTTTTTTGTAATTGTTACATTCGTGTGATATCTTACATGACTATGCCTGATACTCAAAATTATATATACACAAACACACATATATATATATATATATATCTGTGAAATTTCATTTATATGTATTTTTGCATGTATACGTACCCATATATATGCGCCTGCCACGCGCTTTTGTCGGGGTGCACGACCCCTTATCATCGTCTTCTTTTCCTTCGCTTACTTATCGAATTTACTATATATATATACATATATATATGACTATTTGCTTGTATTGTGTACAAATGTATCGATATAACCGAAGAAATAACAATCGACTTTTTTTTTTTAATTTTTTTTTTATTCGTGCTGTGTTTTGTTGTATATTTTTTTCTTTATTCATTTATATTGTGTCGTCGTTTGCTGAATGAAATATAATTTTTTCTATTCACCCTTCTATTATTAATTATTATTACTATTACTATAAATATTATTGTTATTATCATTGGTCATATTTTTTTGGAAGTAGTTTACATTCGTGTTTGTCGTACGATGAATGGAAAGGAAGAAAGAGAAATGTGCAGGAAAAAAAAAAAAAAAAAATACACACACACACACAAATTATTTACCACTTCCGGATTTTATGTCATATACAACAGACAAATGTATTTCAACTGTCAATACGTATTCATCTTTATGTGAAATAATAAAAATATAATCATGACAATAATAAAGATGAAAATGAGGAAGAGCAAGGAGGAAGTGGGAAACGATGAAAGAACACAAATGATTTTTTTTTTTTTATTTATTTATTTATTATTTTTTTTCTTTTTCGTATGGTTTTTCTTTAGAATTACACGTGAATAGTTTTGAATTCATTCATCAATCGGCACGCACACTCCGTTATGTATAGCGGTAAATATTTTTATGTATAAAAATAAATTTTGAAATAATTGTATATATTCAGTTTTTCGATGATTGTGTAGTACAATTGGAGTGAAATATCGCACTGTATGAATAAAAAAGAAAAAAAAAAACATAATTTTACACATTTTTTTGTTATGTAAAATCCAACAGAATCAATGAATTATTAAATTACATATCAATGCGTTTATTAAAAAAAAGATTTAAAAAAAATATATATATATATTATTAAATATTATATTATTATTATTTTTATTTTACTAAATATTATCGATAGTTCAATTAATTTTACCGGGATCTATATTTTATTGTTATTATTAATCTCAGTATACGTACAATTAATTTCCATCAGTAAATAAAAAAAAATAAAATGGGGGGAAAAAAAACGTAAATAAAAAAATTTATGCTGCAATAATAAATATGAATATCAATATAAATTTATCTACATCTAATGATGTAGTGTCTATAAATATCCAACATTATAACACTAAATTATTACTATGTCTATTATTATTTTTATAATCACTACATATATACATATATATATTATGTAAATAAATAAATACATTTCCATGTGTATTTATGTACTACTACTTTGTTCTCTTTGTTCAGCCTCAATATTCACTAAATTAAATTATCAAAAACACACGCGTTTCTTCTCATGCACTTAATTTTTATATTACCCCCTAAAAAAAAAAAAAAGAAAAACAAAAAAAAAAAACTCAAAAGAACTCATTAACACTCATTGTTCTTCTCGTTATGATTAAACATCATCAACATCTGAAATCAAGCTCAAACAAGTTCATACTAGAAATATCAAATAGAACTCGAAATATATATATAATGATAATAATAAATATGTTCATTTCATTGTCGACTTGCAGAGAGTTGAACTATCGTGAAACTAATTCCAACACTCGCATGCTTATATGAATATATATATATATATATATATATATATATATATATATATATATATATATATTATGTACATACTTTAGTGTGAACGCAAGCGTTTACTGATAAAGGGACACGCGTATATATTCCATGACTATATATAGCCCAAGAAAATGCATTAAGAGTAGGCGCGAGCGTATATTTCTTCCTGGTGGCATCTCTCACTCACTAACTCTCTCTCGCTCTCTCCGTTTTTTTTTTTTTTTTTTTTTTTTCTTTCCTCCTCTTCATCTTCTTCATTCTCCTTTCTTTTTCCCTCTTCTCTGGAACATACAATACAATTCCTCCCTCTGTCTTTTTCTTCACTGTTTTCTCGCTCTCTCATTCTGTTTCTCCCCCGGTCCCTCTTTCTCTACGGTCGATCACCCCTCGCATCTACCCATTCTCATGCTGTTGCTGTTTCTTCCCACTATATATCTCATGTTCGTCATCCGCTATCGTCTTTTTTTTTTCTCTCTCTCTCTCTCTCTCTCTGTCTGTTTCTCTATTTTTCTATTTCTCTATTTTCTTCTTATTCATTTCCCCTATTCTTCTTTTATTTTATTAGAGATATATATATATATATATATATATCACCCCGCCCCACCCTATTGTCACAACGTATACATAGACTAGACTGCGTTTCTACAGAACTGACGTCACGTGGCAATGCTCGCGTCTTGTGTGTCACTCTCATTTCATTTTACTCGCTACGCCCATGTGATTATAAATATTTCTTTTATTTATTTCATTTTAACATCATCGTCTTTAATTTTTTTTTTTTTTTTTTCCCCTCTCAGTCTATTTTTCTTTCGCTTTCTTGTCACACTATCTTTTTTTTTTTTTTTGGTTTCGTTTCGTTTTTTTTGTGCAATTATAGTAACACATTTGTGATTCGGCTCGCCAACTCATGACGTATTACCATCATATCTTACTCTCTTACTTTCTCTCTCTCCTTCTGTTTTTATCTTTTTTTTTTTTTTTTTTTTTCTTCAATTGTACAAATATATTTTGTATTTGTGTGTGTGTGTGTGTGTGTGTGTGTGTGTGTATGTGTGTGTGTGTGTGTGTGTGTATGTGAGAGAGAGAGTCTGTATGGTGGTATGTAATTCTGGACTCATTTTTTCTTTATTTATTTATTATTATTATTATTATTTTTTTTTTCTTTATCTTTTTCATTGGTTAGTGACGTCACGCACTCGAAAAACTTTTTGACGCTTCCGCGTTCCCTTGGAAGATGCGCCTGCGCCAGTCTAATAGTCTATCCTATAATATACTGATTCTACTATCATTTTACTACTACAACACGTACCATTATCACTGTCACTACAATTTCTACTACTACGACTAGGCAACTGCGACTACGATTGCGAGTAATACGACTACTGCTGCTGCTGATATTACTACTCTTGCCATTAGTATTTAGTACTCATTATAAAAAAAAAAATAATAATAAAGAAAACAAGAAAAAAAGCGCCATGTAAATAATACTTTGTATAACATAAACGTCGTATATTTAATTCAGTAAGGGTTTAACGAGGGGATGATTTGGCACTGTATTATATTATTTTATGCGTGAAATATATTTGATATATATTTTTTTTTTTTTCCTTATCAATTGAATCGTCAAAAAATGTACAAATTTTTCTTGTACATTTTTATTTGTCTTTTTTTTTTTATTATTTTTCTTTTTTTCTGCTTTAATCTTTTGTTGATTGGAAATTAAATCTATTGGAGGAAAAAAAAAAAAAAAAAAAAAAATAGAAAATGAATAAATAAATAAAATAAAATGAAATGATGTGAAAAAAAAAAAAAATTATAATAATATTTGAATATATTTTTAAAAATATATTATAATGAAATAAATTTTGTATTATTTTACGTTATGTTACACCTCATTTTAAAATCTTTCCAGTTATTATATCATAAAATGACAAGTGATTCTTATATAAATCATTATTATACAAATCATAAATTTTTCATTCATTGTGCCTTTTTCATTAATTTATCACGGCTATTTTCATCGTCACTTGTTTTAAATACCAGTCATGGTGTGATAAAAAGTTTGAAATTACAAATAAAATTATAAATTTGTTCTGTGTAAATTCACGTAATGTGAACAATTTTAATAAATTTTCATATATGAATTGTGTCTAATGATAAGAAAAAAACAAAAAAATATTAATTTATATGGGATATTTCGCGTATATATTTTTTATATAGATATCCAGACTCTGTCTTTATTTCTATATGTGTGTGTGTATGTACAAATAAGTTTTATGTTGTATCTGATTGCGTCATTCATTTTCCACAGTTATTTAACCTCTCGAGTGTGTCATAGTTGGCGTCAACATTAAAATTATTGTGTAATGATAAAGTTTCACATTTCAATGGTTTTTTTTTTTTCCGAATTTTATTTCATTGGTATACAAAGTTTCGTATATCACTAATGATCTGCAATTGGTTCTTTTTTTTTTTTTCTTCTTTTTCATCTATTCTATCTCTTCTTTTTGTTCCTTTTTCTTATTCATCCCCAATTTTTTTTTGGTTTTTTTTTGTCTTTCGTTTCATTTCTTTCTCTAGTTTATCATTATCATTTTTTTTTCTGTTTCTATAATTTTTATCTTGGAATAATTTTATAAAATTAACACATGCATTTTTGATTATTTTGTTTATCATTAGCCGTTAAATTTGGACGTATGTCAAAAAAACAACGAGAAAAAGTTGAGGATGAGGTGAGATTTCATCGTGCGCAAATGAGAGCGGCGAGTGAAACAGCACCTGATAGCAGTGTATTTGAACATCAAACGCCAAGCAGTTCTGATCAACATCATTCATACAATGGCGGGTCAGTATCTTATTTATTATCATACCCATTAATATTCTCCATATCGAATTCAATTAAATATTATATTTTATAATTTAATTCATGTAATTAATTACCAATCGCAAATAATAAACAAAAAAAAAAAATAGGAAAAAAAAAAATATTTATTACATTTTGTTCATTTATGTAAAATATTTTTGCGATTAAATTATATCAATATTTTATATATTTGTTATTATTTAAAGAACGGAATTCTTTTTTAATTTTTTATTTTTGTTGGATTTTTTTTTTTTTTTTTTTTATATTTGTTCGCGTGTACCTTCACGGATTTGTTTCAACAAAATTCTAAACATCATTAGCTACGCGTATAGTGGCGGTGAGTATGCATCACCTGGACCAGGCACAGGCAACACTGGATATTACAATCATCAGGCAATGACGAATTATGAGCTGAGCGCGGATTACGTTGACAGTACAACTGCTTATGATCCAAGACCAACTCAAACACAAGTTGATCCTGTTACACCAGACACACCCACCGTTACGGCTAGCGGAGTTATGGCCAGTGTAGTTACCACAGGTAAACAAACAAAAACAAAAAAATTATGAATAATATTCTATCATGATTAAATATTTTATCATTCATAAATAAATCAATATTATTTAATTATTATCAATTGTTGAAAAAAAAAAAAAAAAAAAATTATGAAAAAATATGAAAATTCGTGAAATTATTTTTATTTTAATTACATTCATCTCAATTGATATTTCAAGAAAAATAATAATAATAATAATCCCAATTAGGTTTTTTTAATTTCCGGAAATTTAATATTTATAATTATGACCAGTAATCATCCCCCCCCCCTTTCCCTTTCCACGAAAACATACAAAAAAAAAAAAAAAAAAAATCAATATCAATTGTATCAATAAATACCTTTCTTTTTATATACAAATTAAATTTTTCCTATTTCCACTTTTGAAAATTTTATTTTACACTTTTGATAATTTATTATAAATGAAATTACGTAGATTGATTTACTTATTATAAATTATCCAAACAAACAAACAAATCCCACAATGAATTCAATATAAATAGGAAAATCACTGTCAACGTCGACAACCGGAAGTGGAACGGGGGGTAGTGGTGGCGGTGGTGGTGGTGGTGGTAGTAGTGGTGGTGGTAGTGGAACAGGAAGTGGTGGAAATAGCAGCGGTGGTGAAACTGGTAGTAATGGTGGTAGCGGTGGTAATGGCAGCATTTGTACTGGAAGTGGTGGTGGTAGTAGTGGTAGTGGTGGTTCATTGAGCGGTGGTGGAATTGTTGCTGTTAAACAAGAAACAACAATTGAAATTGCAAATCTTGGTCACGGCTCATATACAGTGGTGGATTCAACAACCTTCCTCAACAATCAACAACAGCGTGTCAACAATCCAACTGAAGATGATGAAGTCAATAATCTGCCCAGTATGTCCCATGCGAGATGTGAGACTATATTTTGTGTCCCTCTCTCTTTATCTCTGTCTTTCTATCTTTCTTTCAATCTTTATTTATATATTTATTTTACTATTTTCATTTTACATTCTCATTGAACAACTTATAAATATGTATTTTTTTTTTTTTTTTTTCTTTTCTTTTGTTTGATTTGATTATTATTATAATTGTTCCTATGTTCTTTCTACACTTGCATGATGTATGTCGTCAATATATATATATGTATTATATTAATAAGCTTTATTTATTTCAATGACTTTTTTATGTACATGCGCTGGTGGCCAAATTTCGTTTATATTTTCTATTTGTGATTTTTTTGTTTGTTTTTCAAACACTCATAATATAAATTTATGAGGATGTGGAAAAAAAAAAAAAAAAAAATCTTGTTAGACGACAATTTAGTTGTTCGTGATATTTGTAAAGAGAAATGATTAATTTCTCGATTTTTATTTTCTTCAATTTATTTGTGATTATTTTGTATGTGCACGTGACTTTTTGTCATTTTTTTATTTATTTATTTATTCATTTATTATTATTATTATTATTATTGTTATAATTATTATTATCTAATTTTTGTGGGTGTGATATGACGCACGAGCGCAAATGTCAGACGCTGTGAATGGTTCAAAAATTCGCTTTCTTCCTCTTCCGGTTGTTATCTACATGTTATAGTTGACGTAGTAAAATTAAATGAATCCAATATATTTTATTATTTAATCTAAATGTATGAAAAAAAAAAAAAAACAAACAAACAAACAAACAACCAAAAACAAAAAAAAAGAAGAAAAAAAAGTTAAGAATTAGAATAAAAAAAAAAATTTTTGAATATAATAAAAATTCTTACGTTTTTTATATTTGTCAGTTAATTAATTAATTAATTTGTTTACTTATTTTTTTGTTTTTTTTTTGTTGTTTTTTTGTTTTTTTTTTTCTTCAAATTTTAATTTTTTTTTCAAATTTTACAGATCCGGCGCAAATCAGTGAATTACTATCAAAAACGATAGCTGACGCGCATGCAAGAACGTGTTTGGCGTCCACTGAACAAATCCAAGAATCGTTTCGTAAACCACACGACCTAACAAGGTTGATTTATTATAAAAATATGGCACATGAACAATTGTGGCTCGAGTGCGCGCAAAAATTAACTACGGTCATTCAGCAAATTATTGAATTTGCTAAAATGGTACCGGGATTCATGAGGCTTTCACAGGATGATCAGATTGTTCTCCTCAAAGCCGGTAAGAAATAATCCAATAATAATTTATTACCATGAGGTAGAGAAAGAAAAAAATTTTAAAAAAAATGTATATCAATCAATAATATATATATTTTTTTTTGTTTCTCTTATTTATTTAAGGCTCATTTGAGTTGGCAGTACTGCGTATGAGTAGGTATCTTGATCTACAACAAAATTGTGTTCTATATGGTGACACAATGTTACCGCAGGATGCCTTTTACACAACTGACACAGCCGAAATGAAACTTGTCTCATGTGTATTTGAGCTTGCAAGAAGTGTCGCTGAATTAAAATTAACCGAAACCGAATTGGCGCTTTATAGCGCAGCAGTTCTACTTAGTCCTGGTAACTACATACAATCTTAATTTTATTTAAATTTCTAACATCTTCTATTTTCGTCTTTTTTTTTTTCGTTTTTTGTTTTCGTTAATTATTCATTTATTAATTTTTTTATTTAATTTATTTATAGATCGACCAGGACTAAAAGGTCAAACGGAGATCACGAAATTATCACAGGCAGTTATAACTGCATTAAGATCAGAATTGGAACGGAATCATGTACTGCCAATAAAAGGTGATGTAACAGTTTGCGATGCAATGCTCGCTAAAATACCACAATTGAGGGAAATATCACTATTACATATGGACGCATTGGCTAAATTTAAACGATCACAGCCAATACTTGAATTTCCGGCACTTCACAAAGAATTGTTCAGTGTCGATAGCTGAACAGTCGCTGCAATTGATAACAGAGCAACGCAACGTTAATTGATCAATTAATTATTAATGCAAGTGATATTGGAGGCCTTGCTCTGTTAAGGTAAGACAACGAAAATATTTATTATTTATATCCAATTTATCCACTACAATCAGATTATATCAGTGTATTTTGATCAATTCTAATTTTTTATTATTATTACTTTTTTTTTTTTTTTTTTTTTTTTGCTTGTAAAAATATAAAATATCAATATGCAAAGAAAATTAATTGAACACTGAATATATATCTCGATTTTTTTCCATTTTGTATTTTTATTGATTTATCATTTTTTTTTTTTTGTTTTTCAGATTAATTTCCTTCGTATTGAACAAATATTGGGCCTTACGTAAACATAACATTGTTATATATAAAGATTTAAAGAAAAAAAAAAAAAAAAAAAAAAAAAAAAGTAAACATACGAAATAAGAGAAAAAAAAATTTAAAAAAAACTACACAACATAGAGTATACATATATATATATATATATATATATTTATAGACATCTTTTTTCATCACATACATACATACATGCGTATGTATGTGGAAAAAAAAAATTATATATATATATATATATATATATATGAAGTATATACTAAATTTAAGATTATATATGTATATGTATATATATTATAAAAATGCAAAAAAAAAAAAAAAATGATAAAAAAATCCACAAACAAGCAAAAAATATATATATATCTATGAAACTAATGGGAAAAAAAAAATAAAAAAAAAATAACAAAAAGAACAAAAATAAAAATAAAACAAACAGTTATATATACACAATATACAAGAGAAACACACACAATACATATACATATATAAATAAAAACGGAATAAAAGTATATACATATAGATGAGCTATCGGTTGTTATGATACATATACAAAGTATATATATTATTGACTAATTTGAAAAAAAAAAATCAAAAAAAAAAAAAAAAAAAAAAACAGAGAAATATAAAAAAAAAATAATACAAACGATGATAATGAATAATAATCGAATATACATTCGCTTAGACTATCCCGTAAATAAAAAAACTCACGATGAAAAAAAAAAGAAAAAAAAAAATGGTTGGATTAACATCATTATACGAATAAAAATTTAATTCTATAAAAAATATATATGTATATATATTATTCATACATACCTACACAAACACACACACTCTCACTCATACGTAATATCGTGATGTTTTCACGGGGTAGCAAGTAGAAGAATAGGGGGATATAGTGAACATTGACGAGAATAGGAAAAAAAGTGAGTTGGTGAGCGAGCAAGATAAAAACTCTTCATTGTTGGATTATGTTAAACATCATGTTAAACAATTTAAATTAATTGTAATAATGGGATATGTGTTATAAAAAAATGAATATTTACGAATTTGTAGCCCGATTGGGATCTCTATTACTTTTATTATTATTATTATTATTATTATTATTATTATTATTATTATTATTATTATTATTATATTTTATTATTATTTCATTTTATTTTATTTTATTTCATCCTATTTTACTATTATTATTTTATTATTAGTATCATTATTATTTTATTATTAATATCATTATTATTCTATTATTAATATCATTATTACTATTATTATTGAAATCATTATTACTATTCTTATTATTATTATTATTATTATTATTATTATTATTATTATTATTATATTGTATTTTATTGTATTGTAGTAAAATAAAAATCCTTGAAAAGGATTTTCGAATTTTTCCTAACGGTGCGTGCAAGAGTTTATAAAATATTTTAAAGTTTTCACTATTTTGACTTTGGTCTCTGAAATTTTCTAGATAATACTGCATGGAAGAACAAATGAGACGAAGATTTAAATAAAATGAAAAAAAAAAATCATCATGAAGAAATGAAACACTTAGTTAGAATGTAATTGATGAAAGAATAATAGAGAATATGAGAAATGAAAAAAGAAAAAAAAAAAAAAAAAAAAAAAAAAAAGGATAAATATATAGAAAAAAAAAGAAACAATAAATAAAAATACAGGTAGAAGAAATAACAATAATAATAATAAAAATTTCAAAAAAAAAAAATAACGATGGGAGAGATAAATGATAAAATATTATGATAAAACATATTGTTTGTGAGAAAATTTTTCAATATAAAGCAAATAAAAAAATATTAAAGTTTATGTCTTTGTTTCTTACTCTGGGTTTACGCACTTTCTCGTTAACGAGCTTTTACTACAGTTTCAAAAAACGTAAATATTACTTCCCACGTGCCCACGCGATTGTAGAATGAAGAAAAAAAAAATAATAATAAATAAATAAATAAATAAAAAGAAAAAAGGATATATAAATAAATAAATAAAATGTTATTGATAACAGTACACACTATGAATAGAATGACTTGTCGTGTATGTATCTACGTATGTATCTATGTATGTGTATGCTAAAAATCCCTATGAAAAATTATGTGTGATGATTCATATATACATGTATATACAAACATATATATAGTTCTTTTTTTTTTTTTCTTTTTCCCTCTTTTCTCTTCAGTTTTCATTATATGTGTGAATGTATGGGGATATTTTTTTATTTTTCAATACGCTGTTGTTATTTTATGAATGACAAATTGTTTGTATGCTTGTTTATCTGTTTGTGAGTGTGCGAGAGTTACTGTATATGTGAAAACGACAGTGAGAATGACAAATTATAAAATTGTAGAAAGAATATTTTCACGATTGACTCAACTCTGGTAATCAATCAATTTGTTATGATTGCAAAATAATGAAAAAAAGATAATAGTAATTATATTAATATTAAAATATAACTGAAAATTTGGGTATAATTAGGCAACATTTTACTATAAAATGCACATATGTTTGTTGAAATAATAATATTAACATATATATGCACACACACACACACACACACACACATATATATATATATATATATATATATATATAGATGAATTAATGAAAATGAATGAAATTGTTGCATTCTCAAGTTTTTTCTTTTCTCATATATAAATATAAATATATATACACATATATTATTTTTTTTTTTTCAGGAAAAAAATAGGCGAAGACAAAAAAAATTCATAATTGCGATCAATATTTTTTGCCACCCAACGGGAATGGGAAAGGGAGCACTCGACATACACATAAACATATAAAAACAAATAGACACAAACATAAATGTATTATATAAAATTTTTGTTTCAAGTATTTAATTCATCTAGTATCAAATACAATCAGAACAACTAATAATTGTATGGTATCGTACCTTTCAAAATTTGTCTAGAATATAATACAGAAAGTACAATTTATTTTTTCTTATTGTTTATTTTTTTATTATTATTATTATTTTTTTTTTTCTTGATATATTTATTATAGTGGCATTTGTGGTAATGTTCAATCAAACATCAGATAATCTCACTTATTATTATTATTATTATTATTATTATTATTATTATTTGTTTTTCATTACTGTTGTTATAATAATTGATAATTAATAATTGAACAATTTACAATTCTCAAACAAAACTATACACGATGTATTTTACTTTTTCATCTTGTATCATTTGAATTATTCTAAATATAATTTGTTGATTGATAATGTAACGCAGATTGTGTGATAGGTCATTTAAAGAGAGGGCATTGAAAGACTGGATGTAATATTTGCACTTACGTACAAATGAATGAATTAAATTAAATAATTAGAAAAGAAAAAAAAAAAAAAAAAAAGAGGAAAAAAGTTAAATGCGTGTGTTATTTAAAGGCAAAATGATTAAAAAAATGTGGTACATAGATTACTAATAGACACATGTAGATAGTTATTAATATGGTATAGAAAAATTGATTGAATAAATAAATTTTGAAAGGCAACAACGTGATTATGAATAATCATGTCGTGTAAAATGATGAAAAAAAAAATACGAAGATGAAAAAAAAAACTAATTCAAATATCGATAATAGATCAATTGGAGCAGGTGCGACTGTAATTGTACGCCAATCGATACGTTAAATTAATTAAAGATATAATAGCGAATGATAATAGAAAAAGGTAAACGAAAAAAGATGAAGAAATAATCATAATAATAATAATAATGATAATAATAATAATAAGTGGATAAACAGAATTATTTAATTTTATTTAATTTAATATATATAATTAAGTAAAAGGTAATATAATTCTATTGATTAATAAATGAAAAAATATTTAGAGTTCATTTGATATTGTAGAGAAAAACACAAGTGAAAAAAAAAAAAAACAATATATAATTATTGCTCCCACTCGCAGAAACATGAATCACACACGTATACACATATAAGGATTAAAAAAAAAAAAAAAAAAAAACAATAAAAAAAACAGAAAAGAACAAATAAAAATATTCCACATTTAAAAAATAAAATCATATAAAAGTAATAAAAAACGAAAAAAATTATTGTGAACAATAATGAAAATTAAATTTTCGAAACAATTTAATTTGCATATGAATAATTTTCGTGGATATAAATGGAAAAATATAATTAATTGTATAAAGAGAAATATTAATATTTATATTATACATTAATACACACAGACACACATACACATACATATGTTGCAATTATAAATGTTATTATCGCAATTTCGAGTTAAGTTTTATAATAATATATAATAAATAGATGGAGATGAAAAATTGAACGGATAAATATAAAGTTATATATTTAAATAAACAAAAAAAAAATTAAAATATTTATTATGACGAGCAACACCCAACGCGGGTTCATTGAAAGTTGCATACATTTCTTTTTACGTTTTTGTGTCGTGTCTTCATACTTTTTATATTTATCTATCAATCAATTATCGTTCCCTTAATCACGAGGAGAGAATAAGATAAATAAACAAATAATAATAATAATAAAATTAATTAATTAAATGTTTGAACGGAATATTTTTCCCTATATCCATCATTTTTCCTGCCAATTTTTTATTTATTTATTTATTTATTTTTTGATGAAAAATTAACACGATACACAATAAATTAATACAATTCGATACAAACAAATTTACACAAACACATTATACAATTATCCAAAAATCATACAGAATTCTATACAGAAAAAAGTGTCTCCATATTTCGTATTTATTTTATTTCTTTATCATTACTGAATACAATATGTTACGATGGTCCTCAATATGATCGTGTATGGCATTTAGAAGCAAATAAAGAATAGGGAAAAAAAAAAAAAAAAAAAAATATTGAATGAATGATAAATGAAATATGTAAAAAATTAAAAAAGAAAACTTATAAAATTTAAACACCAGCAGTATGTGTTCTGTCAATTTAAATTGCGTGTATAAAAGAAAAACTCTGTGATGAGATTCGATTGATAGATCAATAAAAAAAAAAAAAAAAAAAAAAAAAAAAATTGATAATAATAGGAATAAAGGAACAGAAAATCAAGCGAGACAGGGATAACAGGAATGAAGAGATAGAAAAGAAAAAAAATTTAATGAATAATTAATTAATAATTATTGATAAACACGCGCAAAAGTGACGAATTATATTTACGTGTGTACCTGGATAAAAAATTATTCTATCGTTATATTGTTTATTATTTTAGTGGTTTATTGTTTTTATTTTTGTGAGATAGAAACATCCGCCAATGGCGATGGGGCTGCCTGTGAATAAAAATAAAAAAAAAAAAAAAACAAAACAAAACAAAACAAAATAAAATGAAAAAGAGAGAAAACGTAAAATTATTATGCAAATAAATTCAAATTGTAAATGAATGAAAATTACGTCACGGAAAAATAATACATAAAGAAACAAAAAAATAAAATAAAATTTATCAGTGGAAAAAAATATTTCATAGCAATTATCAGATTTATGATTGATTATTTAATAATTTCAATTAATTAATTAACTGTAACAATTTGCAAATGTGTATATGTGTATGTGTGTAAGTATGCGTGCGTGGTAATAAAAAATTCAGAATGAATGATTGAAAAATTTATCTAGTGATGATGATGATGATGATAAATAAATCTTCACTCTGAATCTTCGTATTGTAATTTTTTGTTAATAATATTTCGAATCATTTTTTTCTTTTTTTTTTTTTTGCTTATCGTAATTTCATTATTATTTCATCTGTTCTTATCAGTAAAAAAAAAAATTCACTGTATAAATTACATATATATAGATATATAAATTATATATACATATATATGTAATTGCGACAATTTGACAAATTTTTCACGGCTTTCTGTAGCCAACATTCTTGGACTGATTATGTAAATTCTAGAAATATATAAAAAAAAAAAATTCAATAACAATAACAACAACTAAAACAATAATAATAATTATAGTAATAATAATAATAATAATAATAATAATAATATATTGATGATACAGTGTTTATGAATTTTATGTGGTGATAGAGATGTGAGAATTAATAATAAATTAATTAATTAATTAATAAATGAATAAATAAATGAATAAAAAAAAGAATAAAAAATGAAATACCCGAAGAAAATTCATAAGTTAAATAAATTATTTGTTATCATTTATAATAATATTTTTATTTTATTTTTTGATTACACAGTATATCACGTTTCGTTAAATACTCGATAATATTCAAAATCTGTATATGGATTTTTGATATAATAAATGACAAAGGAAAATATTAAAAAAGGAAAAAAAGGGGTGAATAATGATTGAAAAATAAATGATCAGATAAAATATGTATGAATGAAATAAGATTTTTAAAAAATTATAAAAATAATAATGAGAATAAAAATATATAACAAGTAATAAATTTAATGAATGATCAGTGAAAAATGAGTAAATAAATAAATATTGAATAAATGATTGAATACTGACTGAATGAGAAATAAGATGAATATAAATTTTTTCTTTTGCTACACTACGAATAAACTTGGATCAATATATATTAATATTTAACACATATATAAATTATAATTTAATTAATTTCAATTTTTATTTTTATTTTATCATTTTTTATTAAGAAAATTTTTCTGTTTGAAAAATAAATATATAAATAGATGAACAAAAACGAAATCATAGTATCAATTTTACAGAAGTAAATTTAATAAATAAATAAATATTATCAATAATTATTATTCATGATGATAATAGTAAAATGTAATATAGTATAATAATTTATTTATTAATGCTATTTGGACTCTTCGTTCGATCTGGTATTGCACTTTTCAGTGCACACATGTAAAAACACCAATCAAACTCAATAAACACGTACATACACATTCAAATATCTATTTACATATAAATACAAATAACATGTATATATATATATGTGTGTGCGATGTTTCCCAAGTTCGTGAGATATTAGCAATCAATCAATTAAATTGACAAAAGAAGAAAAAATTTAAATTCAAATGAAAATATAAAAAACCCCGTACTCCCTAACTCTACATATATATTACGTTGATATTATTATTATTTACAGAAAGAATGAGAGTGGAGTGAAGATTTTTATGATACGTAAAAAAACACGTGTGTGTCATTCACTAAATAAATATAATAATATTATTGATAAAAATGAAAATTTCAGATAAAGAGCTAAACAAAAAAATAAACCTCATTTCATCAGTGTGTCCTTAGAAATTATTCGCTTGTAATTCTTATAATTATAGGTGCTTAGAGATTAAAGAGAGACGCGGTTGTTAATTCACAATGACAAAATCTAGGATGAAAAAAACGAAAGAAAGAAAGAAAGAAAGAAAAAAAAATTGAATTAACGTGAAATATTAATTATATATTTTGGCGGTGGTTAATTTTAAATGTATATATAAATGGACTCGACCGTGTCTCTCTTATTTCATTATTGATACACAAGAACTGATGCTACTTCGTGAGACTGCCGTGGGAGCCTTATATTGAGAAATAGGAGAAAAAAAAAAAGAAAAAAAGAAAAAAAAAGAGAAAAAATAAATAAATAAATCGAATAAAAAAAAAATTAATAAAATAAATTAGAATAAAAATAAAGTAAATTAAAGTAAATATAAATTAATTGAATTCACACTTGATACATGTATAAGGGAGGAAAATTTTTTGTGACAAAAGTGGAAAAAAGAGATAAAGAGGTAGAGAGAATGTGAAGGGAAGAATGTAGAAGAGGATAAAAATCACAAAATAAAATAAATTATGGAAAAAACAAAAAAATACAAAAAAATTATATGTATAAATACGCTTTTGGCTGTTAATATTTTGACACTGATTGTGATATTATCCAAAACGAAGCAAAGAAAAAATAATAATATTAACTATAAAGAATAATGAAAAAATAGGTGAGTGAAAAAAAACAAAAAAAAAAAAACAACGGACAGTATAATAGAAAGATAAGAGAAAGAAAAATATGAAAAATATGATGTAGTAGTTGTAAAAAAATTTTTCATGCCCGCGGCTATCTTGTAACACTTTATTCTGTAACAGATGAAAAAAGAAAAAAAAAAAAAATTATCCTTACTGTCACTATCATCCACTAAGTAAATAGTCTATACATATTAATGTATATGAATACACACCATCAAATTGATTCTATTACCATAGCAAAGAAAAAATAAAAAAATAAAATACGTTTCATTTCGTTATATGTATTATACCGTAAATGGTAAAATACAAATGAACATTTTACTATAAATTTTAATAATCTAAAAGCAAGTATAATGTTATGTATTGAATAATATTATTTAAAAGAATGGAAAAACAAAAAAAAAAAACTAAAACAAAAAATGGATAAAAAAATTTTTACGTGCAATAAATCTCACGTTTTAGGTCTTTTTTCTTTACATATTATATACATTATTTACAATTATTATTACATAGATACGTTACTTATATAAATTTAAATTAATTGTAAATATATTTAATGGGTAACCTGATGGTGCAGAGTTAATACTTATATATAGATGTGATATAGCAGCATCTGAAATAATTAAAGTAATGAAATAAAATATGATATAAATAACTTTACACTGTAAGTACAAGTTTAGAAAATAAAATAAAAACGAAACAGTGTAAAATAAATGGAAATAAAAAAAATATTAAAAAAAATATATATTCAAGATTAATTATGAACATACATTAAATAGTTTGACTTCAAGTGCTATGAAATAGTTCTCGATTTTGTCACGAGATGCTAGCACACGTGTAGCGCCCTCTATATTGTAATGAAAAAAAAATTGTACTCATTCGATGTCGACAGTGCATGTGGATATTTTATTGGCATTGAATGTTTCACCGTACAAATTAAATTCATAAACGTTATTGAGAGAAAATATTTTATTAAATATCATTTGGTATTTCAAATAATTCAATTAGCGAATAACAACAATATAAAATGCCGCCAAAAAAAGCACCGGCACCTAGTAAAAAAACTGAAGCGAAGAAAAAGGAGAAGGTTATTGAGGTAGGTAATATATATGGGAAATAATATACATATATTATCTATATTCTATGAGACATATGTCTATATATTTAAATATGATTGACTATCAGAAAATATATTGTATTATAATATTAACAAATAAATTATTATTTCATAATTAATTTCAGGATAAAACATTTGGTTTAAAAAATAAAAAAGGAGCAAAACAACAAAAATTCATTCAGCAAGTAGAAAAACAAGTGAAACCTGGCACAGCCAATAAAAAAGATGATCCAAATGCTAAAAAATTGGAAAAAGAGAGAAAATTAAAAGAGCAAAAAGAATTGGCGCTTCTTTTCAAGCCAGTACAGTCCCAAAAAGTTGACAAAGGTAAAAATAATACATTCGAAGACAATTTGAATAAAAAAATATTTTAATACATGATAAATTATATTTCTGATGTTTAATAATTTCTTATTCTTCAGGAACTGATCCGAAGTCGGTTGTTTGTGCACTTTTCAAACAGGGCCAATGCACCAAAGGTGATAGATGTAAATTTTCTCATGATCTCACGATTGAACGTAAAGCAGAAAAAAGATCATTGTATTGTGATATGAGAAATGATGATAAAGAAGACGATACAATGGACAAGTGGGATGAAGATAAATTGAAAGAAGTAGTTGAAAAAAAACATGGCGGTGCTGGTGGCAATAGACCAACGACTGATATCGTAAGTTTATTTGATGAATGAAAAGTAATTAATTAATTTCATTCAGTAATTGAATTTAACAAAAAGAAAAGGTTCAAAATTTTTCATCCTTTATCTCTCTTTTATCATTATCACTATTTGGTTTTTTTTATCTGTTATTTAGATTTGTAAGCATTTTTTGAAGGCTGTTGAGACATCAAAATACGGATGGTTTTGGGAGTGTCCATCGGGATTAAAATGTTTTTACAGACACGCGCTGCCACCAGGTTTCGTTCTCAAAAAAGATAAAAAGAAAGACGAGAAAAAAGATGAAATTTCACTAGAAGATCTTATTGAAAGAGAACGTGCCAATCTCGGACCCCTTCAAGTGATTATATTTGAAATATTATTATTATAATTATTCCTTGTACTTTTAAAGATAAAGATTTTAAAAAAACTTATTATTACAGACGAGAATCACATTAGAAACATTTTTGGCATGGAAAAAACGAAAATTGCGTGAGAAAAAAGAGAAAGCTGAAAAGGATGAAGAGAAAAAACGTAGTGATTTCAAAGCAGGTCGTCAAGTTGGTATATCTGGTCGTGAAATGTTTTCATTCAATCCTGAACTTGCCATTGGAGATGGTAATTAATTTTAAATTCTTTATAGTATAATTACATTTAACTTTCAATATAATATCAATTAATTCGGAATTTTACTCAGGTATTGACGAGGGTGATGAGGCCATTGACAGTTATGCATTTGATGATGAAGATGATGAGAGTATTGAATATCGTGAATTAGATATGGATAGACTTGCGTTAGAGGCCAGTGAATTGGATACAGATGGAATTACAATTGCACAAGCTGATAGATTGAAAAATAATGCAAATGTCCCTGAGATTAATGGTGAAACGTCGAGTAAATATTATTTACTTTTGTATACAAAGAAGACCAATCTATTCTCTGAATTATAATTAATTTAATTTCTTTTTTTTTTTTTCTTCATAGCAACGGTGATGGATGAAGGAGCTGGAGCTCTAACGATTAACGAAAATCTCTTTACTGAAGACGATTTAGAGGGATTAGAAGAAGAATTAGGGGACCTGGACATGGAGGAGTGATCCAGACGTCCCAAATTTGGCTCCTCTCATTTTTTTTTATTAATATTATTCAATTCATTATCATGTACTCAACGTGTATACTGCTTGAATAATTATTTCATTCAATATATTAAATATAATGCAAAAAAGTTATTTCATCATTTCTTCATTATATTGATAAATAATATTCCATTCAATTTATTCTCACGAGTAATGTGAAACAATTGAAATTTTCATAACCTTCAAACATCGTGATATTTAATGACGAGCAGCTGAAGTAAGGGGTTCCCATTTAATGGCGGTGTGCCTAGTACAACGTGAAATTTGCTGCAATCAGCTGTTCGTATATATATTTGGATGCAACACTGTTTTTTTCTTTACATCATTGATATAATACATTGACCTACAAATAATCTGGTATGCTCCATTTCCCATTTAAGAAAATTTTTATTATAATATATTCAAAATAAATATGAATCTGTGTATATTAGTTAATTATTTAATTATTAATACTCATGATTGATGAATAGTGATACACGGTTATGTAGTATATACAACAAGCAATACATTGTAAGGTTATCATATATTAATTTTAATTATTATTTAATTGTATTCATTGTCGTATGATTATATATATATATGTAATTTTTTTTATATTAAAAAAACGTGATAAAATTAATCGGAAATTTTTTTTATAATTCGTCTATAAATTTTAGAATATTTGAATTATTAATGATTACTTTATGATTTACAGGTATCAATTTCACAACGATGATAATCTGAAATGTTTTCTATTGTTGAATTGTCTATGTGGCAACAAATAAATTATAATTCAAGATGACGCTATTCGGTAAAATAGTACAAGTCACTACCTGTGGTACGTTTATTCAAAAATTGGAAAATATAAAAATAAATAAATTATCAAAATGTTATTTTCATACATTGAAAAATAGTTGCAAAGAAAATTTAACATTATTGAATTCGAATGCAAGATCAAGACCGTTAAATATATCGAGATTAATATCAAATAAAAATGGTGGTATAAAAATAAGTGAAAAAAATGTGAAAAAATCAGAAATACATCGATTAATATTACTTGCAAAACCAGAAAAATGGAAATTAACTGGTGCTATTATTTTTTTAATTGTGTCATCAACAGTTACAATGGCTGTGCCATTTTGTTTAGGAAAAATAATTGATATTATATATATCACAGATGATAAAGAGACAACAACAAAGAATTTAAATAAATTGTGTATTGGTTTATTGGGTATTACAATTATTGGTGGAATATGTAATTTCGGTCGTGTTTATTACATGTCAACGTCCGGACATCGAATAACACAGAGCTTAAGAAAAAAAGCTTATACAGCAATTTTAAGTCAAGAAACTGGAATGTTTGATAAAATAAGTACTGGAGAATTGGTTGGAAGATTGACAGGTGAATAAAAAAAATTTTTTTTTTTTTTTTTCAATTAAAAAAGAAAAAAAAAATATTTATAATTATTTAATATTAATATTGTTATAGGTGACGCACAATTAGTGAGTTCAGCAGTTACAAGTAATATCTCTGATGGTCTTAGATCATCGATAATGACAATCAGTGGAATATCAATGATGTTTTATGTCTCACCACAATTAGCTTTAGTCGGATTATCAATTCTACCACCAGTGGCTGCAATAACAGTCGTTTACGGTCGTTTTGTTAAAAAAATATCCAAAGATGTTCAATCAAAATTAGCATCATTGAATACAATAGCTGAGGAAAAAATAAGTAACATCAGAACAGTTAAAGCATTTGCCCAAGAGCAAAATGAAATAAATATATACAGTAAAAAATTAAATAATTTATTAGAGTTGTGCTATCGTGAGAGCTTTTATCGAGGAATATTTTTGGGATTAACTGGTTTCACTGGCAATGCAATTATTTTATCTGTTTTATATTATGGCGGTGTTATGATATCAGATTCGACAATAACCGTTGGAAGTTTAAGTTCATTTTTATTGTACGCTGCATACACGGGCATATCATTTAATGGTATAACAAATTTTTATACGGCACTGAATCGTGCGCTTGGGGCTAGTTCACGTTTATTTGAATTCATCGATCGTAAACCAGAAATTCCAATTAGCGGTGGAAAAGTATTAGATAAATTATTAACTGGCAATGTTACATTTGAAAATGTTCATTTTAAATATCCAACGCGTGACGATTGTTTAATATTACGTAATTTTTCATTGCATTTACCGGCGGGTACAGTTAATGCTGTTGTTGGACCATCGGGTTCGGGAAAATCAACAATAGCATTATTATTATTACGTCTTTATGAACCGAATTCAGGTAATATTATACTTGATAATTGGAATTTGAAAGAATTAGATTCCAATTGGGTTAAATCACAAATTGGATTTGTGTCACAAGAGCCAATTTTATTTAACGGAACAATAAAAGATAATATTAGTTATGGTTTGGGAAATGATATTGATGATGATGATAAAATTATTCAAGCTGCGAAACTGGCAAATGTCTTGGAATTTTCTGATAGAATGACAAATGGTTTGAATACAATTGTTGGTGAAAAAGGTATTGCATTGAGTGGTGGACAACGACAACGTGTAGCAATTGCCCGTGCACTTGTAAAAGTGAGTAAAAAAAATATTTAATATTATACAATAATTAAATTATGAAATGTACTTTTTTTTTATTATTTATTTATTATTATCATTATTATTATTATTATTATTATTTTTTTTTTTCCGTTTTATTTGTGAATTTTAGAACCCGAAATTACTAATTCTTGATGAAGCAACAAGTGCACTTGATGCAGAAAATGAGAATTATGTTCAAGAGGCATTGGAACGAGCTACCCAAGGTCGTACTGTATTAACGATTGCCCATCGTTTGAGTACAATTAAAAATGCTGATCGTATTGCAGTAATTAATCAAGGATGTGTTGTTGAAAATGGAACGTATAATGAATTAATACAAATAGAGAATGGGTTATTCAAAAAATTAGTCAAACATCAAACTTTTAGTTGAAATACAACAACTTAATTTCAACAATTATTTTTTTTTTTTGTAGTTATATTGTATTGTATAGGCATATATTGTTTATGGGTGGAAAAATATGACCTTCTTTCTAAATTGTTTTGTTTTTTATCGTTTCATTTTATATTAAAAATCATATGAATATATGGTAAGTGAATAGTTGAACAAATTTTCATAATTATTTTTCATATATTCTACTATAAAATAATATACATAGCTATATTTAAATCATTTATTTCAATTCTGCTGATTTATCAACTCTTCTCTTTACGATTAATTTTCAATAGTTAAAATGGATGTTTAAACCATAACAATTAACCATTTGTTTCATCAATTAATTAATTAATTTTATTCTACTTTTAAATCTGTAACCTCTTTCATATTTTATTTTTTTTTTTTTTACTTTCTCTCATAAACATATATATTTTAATTGATTTTTTCATTTACTTATCCTACTCTATTTCTTTTTTATATTCATTTCCACCTCAAAATCTCGATTTATCTTTGAAACTCCAAATAATTTGATACAAGATACAAATTGAAAAGAACAAAAAGATGATAATATAGGGAAATCATGCGTTTTTTTTTTATTCATTCACTTTCAATTTTCACAATTTTATATTTATATTAGCTATTAATCATTTTTAGGCAGTGTTGTTTATTTTCTGTCGGCAAAATTTTAATTAATTTATGAATATATCAGTGCTAGATAATCAGAGCGTCACTAATACCAAATTTGTCGTTTTTCATTCATTTTTTCAAAATTTGCTTACATGTCTGTCGTGATATTCAAAATTTGTAGCAAAATAAATTTATAGAAATTACGAATATGTATAATATATTTTTTTTTCTTTTCTTGTTTTTTTTTATTCACATAAATTTTTCAAATCTCACCAATTAATCTGCGTGCGTTTTATCGAATTAAATAATAAAAAATAATGAATAATTATTTAGTGGAAGGGGATAAAGGATAAGGGATGGGTACACAGGTGTTTGACGCTTAATTAAATATAATAATATACGAAGAAAAAAAAGAAAAACTTATAATTGTCGAAAAAAAAAAAAAAAAAAATGAAAATTATTAATAATAATTTAGAGACATACATTATATATTTATATAAATCTACAGTTGGATGAATGAAAGAGAATATCTTTCTCTTTTTTGTATCTTTTACACATCTGTATAGAGAATGGAATTTTCGAATTAAACAGAGGACTTAAAAAAAAAAAATAAAATCAAAAGTATGGCGATTAAAAAAATAATTAATAGACGTCATGATGAGAAAAAAAATATTCTGCCTTAATTTTATTTTGGTACATGAGAGACACTTTAACTTTTGGTTAGTTCAACACTTTCTTGCTCCATTGGCTCATCATCAATATCATCATTATCATCGTCAATGCGCTGATCCGCCATTGTTTCTTCACTATCAATTTCCATTAATTCACCAGAGTCAACTATTTTGCTTTCCATTTGTTCAACAATTGTTGTAGATGATACTTGCTGTTGTCGTTCTATTGCATTTGTGGTCAAAATTGTTTCTGTTGTTACTGGTACAGCTACAGAGATGCCAACAGCGTTTTTCGATACATTCATTGTTTGCACAAGATTTATTGATGATTCAGATAATTTTTCATGCTCTTGATGTAACATATCACTATCATCAATTTGATTTTCGGTAAAATTATCAACTGATAATTCACTAATTACTGTTAAATTACTTTCCATATTTATATCATCTTTAGGCTCTTCAATGATTGGAATTGGATCAGGTATCATGGTATTGGTATTTGTTTCTTTAATATCATGATCCGTTGCCTCTATAATGATGGTATTTGTATTTGATTCATGATTTTTAAAATTTTTTCCTAAATTTTCAATATCATCATCAAATGGTGGCTCTTCAATGATTGGTTTTGATGATTCTTCTAAATTATCAATTGCCGATTCACTAATCTTCGTATTCTCTGAATCTATTGTTGTGTCAGACAAAAATTCATGATGCTGTTGCTGTGATTGTTTTGTTGCAAATAATGTATCTGATTGTATTGGACAATTTGATGATGATATATCAGATGATTTTTCCATTAATTCATCAACTATATTTTCCGCTTTAACAACAGATAATTGTTTATTATGAATTGATAATTTATTATCAATTGGATTACAACTTGATTCACTATTTGATGTATTCAATTCTATTTTTGTTGATATCACTGATGAAAAATTATTTTCACTATTATCAATATTATCAGTTGTTATATCAATATCACATTCGATACGTGGACGCTTATTAATTGATTCCAAATTACTGTCACACGATGATTTTGATTCATCATCAGAATTCGATACTGTTTCATCTCGTTGATGAACAGGACTTAAACGTCCTTCATTGTCAACATTAATATCCGTTTCATTATTTATCAATGATGGTGATGGTGATGATGATGATGATGATGATGACGATGATGACGATGATGATGATGATAATGACGACGGTAATTTACATTCCTCAATTTTATTGTCATTATTTTCCGAGTAATATTTATTATTTGATGATTTTACAGTAGCGTCAACATTATTATCATCATCAATTTTAACAAAATCTTTCGTTTGAAATGTTGTTTGTAATTTTTTATTATTAGCAACGATGATAGTGGCACTACTAACGAGATGTGTTTCATTATCATCACCACTTTCTGAATCAAGACTCGGTTGTGAACTCGTATCTTCATTGAAAATCGCATCTGTAACATCACTAACAGCAATATTAATTGATGGTGAAATTTCATTACTGTCTTCAACAATATTTGCTGATGTATTTTGTACATTATTACTACATATCAATGATGAAGCTACATTTGTAACGGTAATATTAGTATTAGTCGTTGATATTGTTGAGGTTATGTTTGTTATATTGGACATTTCATGTGCAGCTGCGATAAAATTTGATACTGTTATTTCTGATGATTTTATTGATGTATGTTGATCATTTTTCTCTTGTATAACTGATGTATTATCATCATCATCAGACAATAAATCTTTTGGTGTTATTTTCGTTGAAGGAATTACTACAGTAGTTGTTGTGGCAGCAGTTATCATTAGAGGTACATCATTTTCGGCAACAACTGAAATTGTTGATTCATTTGTATCAGTTGTACAATCTTTAACCCACGATTCCATTTCCACTTCGTGTGTTGTTTGCGTTGCTGGTGTTGATTCATCGTCATCTATTGTACCATTTATCATACTATCACCATTTTCGCTACGTCGTGCAGCTGGTCCTGGTTCTTTTGTTGATACTACTAATATATTTTTTTCAATTGCTCGCATAAATTTATCAACACGATTGTATTCTTTGCGTGGTGATGTTAATAATTCACATATTCTTTGTACAGTGAATGGTGCATTGGCAAATGATTCAAGTAGTTCAAGTAAATTACATTTCATAATGTCGTAATTGAAATGTTCAAGATTTGGGCTCGATGCCAAATCTAAGGTTGGACAACTTTCATAAAAATCCGTCATTACGCGCACTAATTTTTCGCGAAATAATGGCTTTATTAATGACCATTGATAAACAGGATCACCTGTTTTAGCAACAAAACACAGATAATCTTCAAGTTCTCTTGGTATTTCTGATGGTCGCATTTTCTGAAATTCATCCAGTGCTTGTAACACTTCTTCGGGATTGTCCATCTTGACTTGATCTTAATATTTACAGTAAAAGCTGCGTTGCACCGAAATCATACACACCGCAAAATGTTTCTTGTTCTCTTATCTTTTTTTTTTTTCTTTTTAAGGTTAAATTAACAAAGAGTATAAAATCTTTACTATTCAACAATTTCACACTAATCAAATAACTCAGCGCAATACAAATTCTATATTTCTTTTTAATATTTATGAGTACGTGAAAGGGATTGGCAGACCGAATGGAAAATACACCACCGTAAAGTCAAGCCGCCAAACAGTAAAACGCGGCACGCTTGAGCGTGTGTTGAAGGAATATTTGTATATATATATATATTGAAGAGAGGGGATGGATCACTCGACTTGTGCGCGTACCCAGTATAACCAACGACTCGCCGTCATCTCTCCTAAATTCAGAACTACACACACGTATATATATATATATATAACTATAGTTTTATCGACAATCGATAGAATAAAAGATTTATCAAAGTGAAATGGTATTTAAAAAATAGAAAATTATGAAAAATTTACAATTATATATTTTTATTTCAAGTAATCCAATGATTTTGAGTATAAATATTTCGTGTCAAATATAATGACAAGATAATATATGAATGCACGATAAACACACACTAACTGGTTTTTTCTTCTTTAACACGCAATTTTACAACAATAAATGGTACAATAAATTTTTTCGCATCATTGTGGAGCAAAATAAAATAGGAAAAAAAAAAAAAAAAAAAAAAAATTATTATAATACAAAAGAGGAAATGTTAGAGGAAGACGATTAACAATCAACGATTTTTTTGTGAATTAGGCCAAAATGAATTCTCGATGTTTCTCTTATTACATAAAACAACCAATGAACACACACACGTATTAGACACCTGCTAAGTATAAGTACATTTACAAGCACTCATGCAACAATACATATCATAATATGTGTAGATCTTATCTTTATTAAGAATTTTTAGTAATTAATGAAGAAATAAAAAACAAAAAAAAATCTTATACTAAGATAGAAATCGCAGGAATGTGTATAATTATAAATTTCATGAATTAATTAATGTACTTTGATAACAACAATATATGTATAATATTTATAAATCATTTTAAGATAAAAATTGACAAGCAAACGGCATGATCGAACCAAATACTACTAATAATAATAATTACAAAAAAAAAAAAAAAAAATACAAGATACTTACAATTAATTGAATTTTTTATCCACTTTGACAATGAGATTATTTAAAAAAAATATTATCTAGAAAATTTTATAGATATTATGCATTTTTTTTCCAGAATCATTAAAAATGTGCAAATTTAAAGATTATAAACATAGTATAATCTTCCTTGTATCATTTTCTTTTTCAACTTTTTTCTTTCTATGCCAATTACTCACTAGTAAGTCACATAGTTCAATAATTTTTTTCTTGTTTATATCTCACTTTCATCTCGAAATATATATTAGTTCTTTTATTAACTTTAAGAAAAAAAATTCAATTAATTCATGTATATATATAAATAGTTCGCATTTATATTTGCTATGAATAAAAATCATCATTATTTTTGTTTCATTTAGTGACGTGTCATTAATAGTATGTAGTATATGCGTTACTATGTTTTATATTGACATCTTTTTGCACTCGCGTTCGTTTTTCTCTTCTTTCTTTTTTTTTTTTACATTTCAGGTTTGATTCGCAAACAGAATTTAATTCATATTGATCACCATTGGAGATTGAATAAATAATCTCTGACTAGAATTCACGGATACTCATTCCTCTTTTGGTTTATTTATTGATGTTGACGTTTTCATTGTTGCATTTACAATATTACTATCATCACCACTGCCACTATGACGAGTTCTTGCCTGCTGTCGTAATTGTGCTCTTTTCAAACTTGTCATCAACTGACTTGATTGATATAACCAACTTGCCTGAAACAATATTTAAAAAAAAATATGCAATTAAAAATTTTCGAATATTCTAAATTAATTTAATATTATTATTCAATTTAATCTTCTTAGAATCAGAGAACTTTATATTCACTTATACTATAAATTTATTCTCTCGAATTTGTATATTACTTACCACCATTATCATACAATTCATTAATATTGGGACTGAAAATACAATTGATATGAATAGACCTTTCGAGTCAAAATATTGTTGCCTTGAAAATATCCTGAAACAATATAAGTGATATCATGAAATATTAATGGGAAAAAAAAATATATATATATATATCTAAACATAAATTGATCACAATAGAAACACTTATTAGATAATATGAATTGGCAAACTTACATCCAATGGCTAGCCGCAACTTCATTTATACTTTCGGAAAAGTAAACTAACAGTACTGTGAATAAATAAATAAAATTAATATAAATAAATACTGTATTTATATTGCCGATAAACTCTTCCCTTTCTTAATTTAATCATTTAGGTATAAAATATTCAATACTCACGTAGTACAAGAAATAATAGAATTTGAAAATTTGCATGATTTCTCGTCATAAGAGCTGTCATAGTCACCGCTACGTGAAACGTCAGTAAAAGTGCTAGCCATGGATCTCGCCAATCAATCTGTATATGAAAAAAAATAAATAGATTTATGAAAAAAATTAAGATGATAGTTATCCTAAATTTTTTTAGAATCAATTTGTCTTTGATAGGTATGAAAAAAATATATATATATATATTTATGACACGTGAAAAATCTACACATGCATAATTATCACTGGATATTATGACGTTTGTGATCAATGAATATAAAAAAATCGTGATCAAATATAACCTCAATATTCATGCACACGAAAATTATTTAATTATTAAAGAAAAAACACCATGAATTTATTTAATGGTATTATACTGACTGAAAAAAAAATAAATATGAAAACAGTGAAGCACAATAATATAATTATAAAAAAGTTCTATATACAGTGAAAATCATAACCTATAAATACGATGTAACCTCTTTCCTGTCACCGGGATTACAATTTTTCACTAAAAAATGAATGAAAAAAAACAAAAAAAAAGGAAAATATTCCAATCATTTAATCATAATGGAGAAAAAAAATATATATAATAGAAACTTACACTTTGTAAAAATGGCCATATACCATCAATTACATCAGTAGCAATAATTTCAGGATTTGGCATTTCTTATTATTTGATTTCAATTATTTTATTGTTAATTTTACACTACACTATTTTACGTATAATTCACAATAATAAAAATTCTTTAGGTAGTACATTCATGAGAGATAAATAAATGTGTGTCGTCACGTATATTGCATTGGCGTACTAAGTTATTGCGAATTTAGGTATGTACACATATGTGTACACTTATACAACTTACAATGCCACATGGATGCAATTTGTATATAAAATTGAAAAGATGAGAAAAATTTAATTTATTGTATACATATCGGCATTCACGCAATTATTACATATCAAAAAATACACGTAAAACATTGATAATTTTATTCTGATCAAGATGAAAAAATAATAATTCAAAATTAAATAAAAATATTACAATTGTCGTAGATATAATGAAAAATTCAAAATAAAAAATGACTTTCGATTTCGTATTTTATCACTCATTCGCGCCATCTATTTTATAAGCGCCAATTTTAAACAAAAAAATATATATTTGTGATACAACGTGGAATATATATATGTATAATATACATGTGAACACTTGTATACATATGATGATACGTAAATCTGTATTATGAATGTGCATATATGCATATAAAAATATATATGATAAATATATAACTACACTTTGATTATCATTGTTTCAATTTTTTTTATTTTTATATTCAGTCAAGAATAAATTCTTGGTGTATGATGAGGGTTATGTTTGCCCAATATTATCATCATCAACATCATTTGCAATATCTTCTCAACAATTTTTTTAAGAAGAAACGTGAAAAAAAAATAATAATGAATACGAATATAAAAAACTATATAACTCAATATTTAATTATATCAATCATTTAAAAATATGTACAAATACACACACATAATTGAATGAAAAAATTGGGGTTGAAAGATTGGAGGAACATGGAAATATCCACTGTATAAAACTTATAAATTTAAATTTATTTAAATGAGGAAAATAATTTTGTCATGATTTTGAAAAAAAAGTTACGTAAGTTTCATTTTGCTTGTATTTCCAAATAATTATATATAAAAAAAATTTATTATTATTATTATTATTATTATTATTATTATTATGTACTGCTGAAATTGCATACAATCATAAATTTCATATATATGTATCAGCTTTTCCGCATCTATCTATATTTGTATATACATAATAAACATGATATATTTTATTTTTATTGTATAAAACGTCGGTATTTTGAAGAAAATAAAATAACATTAACATAAGGAATTAAGGGGTAAATAAATAAATGAAGAAATAAACAAATAATAGTTAATATATTTGAATAATATGTATATATTTTAATATTGAATTAAAAGATAATAAACATGAAGTGAAACAAACTGATAATATTGAAATAATCACACACGTATAAAGTTTGTAGATTGCACATCTGATTGTTAATATAACAAAATACATGGAAGGAAAAAATAAAAAAACTAAAATACGGAATGTAATGACGAAATATATTTTGTCATGTGTAATTCAATTGATTATTATTATTATTATCATTTATTATTTTTTTTTTCATTCTACTCATTCTTCTCTGACATCTTATCAAAGTGACAAGTTCGAAGGCTATTGGATGGTCAAAATTATTGGATAAAATTTGGTGACGATAATAGCGAGTGGGAGAGTGATTTTGGGAAATTATATGCTTGTAAGTGGTTATATATGTCGCATGATTCGAAAAGTGATGAGAAACCCCCTCGGATATCCCTTCTCAAAAAGAAAAAAAATAAATAAAAAACAAAGAAAAAAAAAGAAACTCATACGTGTTATTACGATGATTGGACTTTGTAATGGTCAAAGATTGATAAAGATGTGTGGTGAACACATGAAAGAGGAGCTTATTCTTCATTTTGTTCTTCGTGGTGAATTAAGCACAATTCATTGCAGATATATTGTGGATGTCCTACAACGAGGATCACATTAGATTCATCGAGCCACCTTAACTTTTACGTGTTTCTTCGTCACTATTTCTTTCTTTCTTTCTTTCTTTTTTTTTTCTCAATATTATTATTATTTTTTTTTCTTTTGTATATTAAATAATTTTTATAAATTGTTCCATTTTCATTTATAATTATTATTTGTTCATTCAATTAATTGTGTAATGTCGTTTGACCTGCAAATCCAACCGATTGATGAGGAGACAAAAGCATTGGCGGAAAATGAATTACGTGAAACACCGGACAATGTTAAAAATGGCATTGCCACATTGCGTAAACTCATTGAGGGTGAGTTCACATTTATTTCATATATTTTTGATAAATACTTTTATGTTATATATATATATTTATTGAAATATATAAATTTTTTTTTCCATATGGAAAATTTTATCAAACACTTTTTTAATAATCTATCATATAATATTGATACAAATTCGTAATTTATCAGTGTATATTAGAATTTTTTTTGTTTTTTCTTTTGTTTTTTCTTTTATTTTTTGTATAAATACACAATAACAGCGGGTCATCATCAATAAATAGGTCATGTAATTGGTATTATCATTTATATAATAATAATTCTCCCCTTATTTCTCTGCATTAATAATTTTTCTCCCAATAAAATATATATATATAATTTTTTTTTCCATAACATTTCAATTAAATAATTACGAAATTATTTTCATATAAACAAAAAAAAATATTTAATTGTTTTATTGACTTGTTAGATGTACTGAATAAAAGTAAAAAACAATAATGGAAAGAGGAAAAAAAAAAAGATAATAAAGATAAAAATAATAGAAAGATGAAAGAAACAAAAACAAAAAAAAAATTTTTTTTTAATCATTAATACAAAATTGAGTTATTGATAAGTGTAATTTGACCATTATGTGCTATTTATATTCCTATTTATATATTTGTGATATAATCATTCATATACGTGGCTTGATATTTATAAACTCGTATGATTGATAAAAATATATTTGATAAGAATTACAATAAAACAATTTTTTATATTTCATATTGAATAGCACAATTTTATTTCATTTATTATAACTATCGCTATTATATATAATGTCTTATGTCTTATGTATTATGTGTTATGTATTCTTATTACTATTATATTTATAATACGTATATAATTTTTTATTGCATGATAATAATAAAACATGCGATATTGTTCAAATTATTTTCTAAAATTTGAATAATCATATGAATTTTCATGATGAAATAATGTATATAATGTTTTATTTATTTATTTTTAGTCAGGAAAGAAAAGTAAAAGAAATATTAATAAATTTAAAAATTTTATATTGTTGAAAGAACAATAAGATGAAAAAAAATTTTAAGGAAATCTTTGTGTGTATTATTGCCGTTGATATAATATATATATGTTTTTCTTTTTTTAATTTTATATCAAGTTTGGGTCAATGACCAGATTGTGATTAATATATTTTCGAAATAAATAATTAATATAATTTATTTATATTTCAGAGGACAAAACACTGTATTTCCGTACTGATGATGAATTTCTCATGATATTTTTGCGACCATGCAAATTTTATCCTGAAAGTGCATATGCATTAATGCAAAGAATCGCTGATTTTAAAGTTAAAAATGCATCCTTACTTGATAATTTAATGCCAAGTGATGAAAAAACAGCAATTATGGAAGAAAATGTTGTGAATGTTCTTAAAAATCGTGATCATAAACGTCGACGTATACTGATTGTTAATGCTGGAAAAACATGGGATCCATCGAAAGTATCAGCTGATCAAATGTTTCGATTATTCTATTTAGTACACGAGGCTGCGATTTTAGAAGAAGAAACTCAAGTACGTAAAGAAAATAATAATAATAATAATAATAATAATAATAATAATAAATAAAAATAAGATGAATAAGAGGCGAAAAAAATTTTTTTTTGAATAATCAATTGTATTTTATATTTCAAGATATATATATAGAACTTTTTTCTTCTTCTTTTTTCAATTGGTTTCAAGACAGTTGATACAGAACGCGACACGTAATAATAAAAATAAATAGATCGTCATCTTGCATGTTGATAATAAATGTACTTTGTTCTTCATAACCGATAACTATAAAGTGTTAAAAAAAAATATATATATATAAAATGATTTATATACACGTGTGTATATATACATCTATATATCTACACTTCATGTACATGACGCATTTTGATAAATTTAGTTCAAAGTTCAATTCAAATAATTTTTATACTGTTTAGTTAATCAAATTAATATAAAACTCATGCACGAGTTAACACATGAATAATTATACAAATATAAAATTATTACATGAAAAATTTTCAAATATTTTTACAATACGATATAACAATGAATTAATTGTATATTTATTTTATTTTTAGGTACGTGGTGTCGTTGTTATAATGGATTTTGATGGATTGTCAATGAAACAAGTGATGGGATTGACACCGTCATTTAGCATGAGACTATTGACATTTATTCAGGATGCAATGCCATTACGATTGAAAGAGGTATTATTATTATAATATGAAATTTTATTATATAAAATTTATTGTTTTATGGATTTTTTTATTTTATTAAAATTTCACTTAAAAGGTTCACTTTGTGAAACAACCATTTTTATTTGATATTGTTTGGCGTATGTTTAAACCATTTACACGTGAAAAATTACGTAAACGAATGTTTTTCCATGGTACAAAAATGAATTCATTACATGCACATTTAAATCCATCTCATTTACCGAAAAATTATGGAGGAGAATTGCCAGAAATAGATTATACAACTGCGGATTGGTATCCGACTATTGAAAAATATCAAGATTTCATTCGAGGTGAGAATTAATGAAAAAAAAAAAATATATATGATCATATAATCATATCATTGCATATATAATTAATTGATTTCATAATATTGTATAATTTTTTTTTTTTTTTATTCAATTTATATTTTAGATTGGAATAAATATGGACATCGCAATGAACAATAATATCGTCCAAAATAATATAACAAACAACAAATAAAAGAAAATGTGTTTGAAAATAAATGCGACATAATTATCAGAAAAATTTTAACAATTGAGTTTTTTTCCATTTTTTTTTTTTTCTTTTTTCTTTTTTTTTTCTCCTATTATTACTTAATATACATATTTGAATTATATATTCACATGTAATCGTAATTTACAAAACGTTAATTGATCATTCTGTTTATGTTTAATACTAATCAGATGTTTAATATTAATATCTATTCTTTTATTAATTTTTTTTTTTTTCACACACAGCCAGTATTTTTAATATAAAATGTTTCTTCGAAATTCATTTCAATGATTTTGCACAATTGAGCGAATAATCATGCGTATAATCCTTTTATTGTATTAATGTAAATTCAATCAAGTTGAAAAAAGACAAAAAAAAAAAAAAAAAAAAAGTAAATAATAATTAATGAGACATACATATATGTATATATAAAACGTACTTTCATATTGTATATAAAAGTGGGGATTGACAGTAAATCCTCTTACTTTCCCACAACCGGCAACTCCATTGCTTTGAGTGCATTTCATCGAGAGTTTCCAGTTCTTAGTTGTCATCAGTTGCTCTTGTGTATCGTTGGTGAAATCATTTCATTTTATTATTATCATTATTATTATTATTGTGTATATTCCAACAAATTATACGTAGGAGTGGACGAAAAATAAGGCATTACACATAACCTGAAATTCATCTTTTCATTAATATTTGTTTTGTTTGCTGGTGGTTTTTTGTTTTTATTTTCCTTTATAACACTTTTTTTTTTATTGTTTTTTTGTTTTTTTTTTTTTTTTTGTTTAATGCTCATTTTATAATTTTGTGGTGGAATATTGCAAAACATTAATTTTCAATGATTATTGAACATATAAAAAAATTATAGAACAATTAAATACAAAGAGAAAACGATATTTCAACGACTGCCTGAAAAATTTTTTTTGTAAAAAAAAAATATCGGGAAAAATATTTTCACTCTATTTTCTCTAAATATTATCACATATATTAATTATCTATTGTCACAGTGAATTAATTATTATTATTATAATTACAAAAATGAATAAAATAAATATAAAATCAACTGGTACATATGAAAGAACACTGGAAAAAATTCAAAAAGTACCGCCAATAAAAATGAATGATGTGGAATTTAAACTGGAATTAGAGCCAATTTCATCAGAAACAATGGAAAAAGCAAGAATTGAATTATTAGAAACGGAGGAAAATGTTAAAAAGGCCCTCGTAGAAATTCGCGAGTTGCTCAAAGGTTAGTAAATATGAGAAAAAAAATTAATAATAATAATAATAATAATAATAATAATAATAATAATAATAATAATAATAATAATACTCATGACAAATAAATAAATAATTGAATAAAATAAAAAAATATATATATATATTTGTGAATTTTTTTTTTTTTTGTCTTCTTATTTATAATTTCTTTTCATTTTATCGATGTATAAATAATTGTCACTCTAGTATTAGTAACGTAATAATATAAAAAAGTTATACCAGTTGTATAGGTCAAATATATTAGAATGAAAACGAGTTTTTCATATAAAATATAAAGCGATTCCATGTTCATAGATACATTTATATATAAACACGCACGTGCGATCTGCTTGGATATAATTCACTTATACTACTGCATTTATAGTAAAAAATGAAATAATAGTAATAAAAAAAAAAAGAAACAAAAAAAAATAGAGAATACGTAGTCAAGTATATGTATGTAAAAATTGTTTTTGTTTAGAATATATTGCAAACAATAGAGTAATATTTATTTCTTTTTTTTCAGTTGTTTTTTTCTTCATGATTCAATATAATATATTTCAATAATATCATGATTTACATATATCGTGTTGGCAAATGTAGAGAAAAAAAAAAAAAAAAAAAAGTTCGGCGTGGAACAAATTATAATTTATGAAAAGAATTGACGAGTCACTTTTTTTGTTACGTCAATGTCCGCGGACCTTGTCGTGATATTAACAATGTTTGAATATTCCGAACTTACATCTATGAATATATATTTAACAATTGTACTCTTTACATTTATTTATTTTATAATAAATATATTTGCATACAATTCAAACACGACTTTACGTTCAATTTATTTTTGTTTTCAAATAAAAATTTTAATTATTATTATTATTATTTGTTTTTTTTTTTGTTTTTTTTTTCATTTAAATGATTGTAATTTTTATTATTTTATTATTGTAGGTGAGCCTGAACTTCATGTTCCCGATGATGATTATTTTTTCGCAAAATTTTTGCGGCCATGCAAGTGGCACTCAAAACCAGCATTTGAATTGGTAATATAATTTTTTTTTTTTTTTTTTTTTTTTTTCTTCTTTATTCTCTTATTTAGTATTTATATTATTTTTCAATATAAATATATTTATTGATCTATTTTATTTTTAATTGTTACAGATGAAACGTTTTTATCGTTACCGTATTGATCATCCGCAATATTTTATTAATCATAGTCCAAGTGCAAACAAAAATATTTTATCATCTGGAATATTAATTCCATTTCCATCACGTACCAAAAATAATTGTCGAGTGGTATTAATTCAAGGTGGAAAATGTTGGAATCCCAAAATAGTTTCTCTCGATGAAATTTTTCGTGGTGCAATGCTATTACTTGACGGTGCAATATTGGAGCCATTGACTCAGGTTGAAAATCAATATTTATCACCAAACAAACAAAAAACAAGTTAAACATATTAAAAATATTAATTTATAAATTGTTTTTTTTTTTTCATTTATTTTCAATCATTTATGATTATATGATAAATATTATTATAAGATATTATTTATTATAAATATTATGTGTGTGTTATTTATTTAGGTTAGTGGTGTAAATGTTATTTTGGACATGGATGGACTCTCATTGAGTCAAGTGACATATTTTACACCGAGTTTTGCTCGTGCTGTACTTGAGTGGGTACAAAAATGTCTTCCAGCTCGTGTCAAGGGTATTCATGTAATCAACCAACCATTTATATTTAATCTGGTATTTGCTATATTCAAACCATTTTTTATAGTAAGTTTGAATAATTTATTCAATTCATTATCAGTATCAAACAAAAATCTTCATTATACAATTTTATTATGTGTAATGTGATTATGTATAATTTTTTTCCACTCTTATAATTATTATTATTTTTTTTTTATAGGAAAAATTACGTAAGAGATTACATTTCCATGGGACAAATCGTCAATCATTAATGTCATATATTGATGCAGAAGCTTTGCCAATTAGATATGGTGGAAAATTAAATATTATGGAAGAATCATTTGGTGAAACACTCACGGATTATTTTTGTGCATTTGACGAACAATATGTGGGTAAGTGAAAGAGAAAAATGTTTGAAAGAAATATCAATGATAGAAAAAAAAAAAAAAAAAAAAAAAAAACGATAGATCCTTGTATTATCAATCAAATTTGTATTGTATTTCAGAGGCACAAAAATATGGATATACAACAAAAAATCAATCAAAATAATTATACATCAATAATAATATATAATTATTATTTTTTGTATTTGTTGTAGAATTTCATCAAATTATTATTCTTTTACTGATAATATTTTTTGATGTAAATGAATTAAATAAATTATCATGAAGTTAAGAAGAAAAAAAAAACAAGAAGAAAAAAAAAATGATAATAATGGGTACAAATATAATTAAATTTTCGAATTATCAATATAAATTCATTTGATTTTACAAAATTCAACAATTTCCATTATTTAGAATTACATTAAAAAATAGAATAAATAAAAATAATGTAATTACATTTTTACTACAATTATTTATTTCATTGACAAGAAAAAATATTATATATCTGTATTGACGCAGATCCATCATCACACAATATTGTCCACTAATTATTTTTATATTTTATAAATTTTTTATCACTTACCAATCACATGATTTTTGTATTATTTCTACATACATTTATATACATAATAATAAAAGCAAATATTAAAAATCAATTTTACAACTACAGACAAATAATTAATTTAATAATGAAAAAAATAATTTTTGTTCTCTTTTAAAAATCATAAATAGAGAAAAAACATTTTTTTCTATTTTTTAATTTTTTTTTATAATTATTTTCGATTTTGTTTGACATAAAAAATATTCAATTTCTAAATACGTTTATGGTAAAATATTGAAATGAGATTCATAAAAAGAATATTTCTCGAAATACAATTAAAAAAAAAAAAAAAACAAATGTAGACACATATATATATATATAAATAATCATCAAAGTATGGATGAAATAAAATATCCAGAAGTGGAAAATAATATTGTCTAATTATAACGTGGTCATCAATGTAAATGAATTATCCATATTAACATCCACACACCCATTATTATTTCTTCACTTTGATGAAGGACGACATATTGTTTATCAAAAGATAATATTTGTAGGTATTACTTTTTCTTGTAACCGTAGGAGTTGATGGCTGATATAATAAAATACAAATATATATATAGGATTAATTAGCTATGATGAAAATTAAAGAGAAAAAAAAAAACAAAAAAATTATCTTACCATCATATTCTTTATCACACATCAATAATAATTCAAGCCATTGACTTCCAGTGACACGAGGAATTGATAGTGTACCACCATAACATTCAGGTAAACATTTTGGTGATAGATGTTGATGTAAAGATTTCCGATCAGTCCCATGAAAAATAATCTAAACAAGATGAGGAATAAAACAAATATCGATAGAAATAAAATATTCATAATTTATAATTTTTTTTTTGTTTTTTTTTTTTATTATATTAAGTATAGATTACTCACGCGCTCCTTCAATTTAGCTCTGAGAAATGGTTTAAAAAGTGCAAATACCATATTAAATACATAGGGTTGATTGACTATGTGAATATTTTTAATTCGCAACGGCATTGCATCTTGTAGCCAATCGACAATTCTTTTAGCAAATGGCGGTGTAAATTGCCATGTTTGTTGTAAACTCAAACCATCCATATCAAATATAACAATAGCACCGGCTATTTGTGATGTTGGCTCAAGCATTGCCGCTTCCAAATACAAAACGCAACCCTTGAATACCTCATCTAAATTAACTTTATTGTGCTTCCATTTTTTTCCAAGTTCAATTATTAATATACGTCGTCCATGCTGATCACGATTTGGTAATACCGTTAATATATTATGTTCAAATATATTTTTTTCACGGCTTGGTTTTAATCCATCATAAACATTTGCATGTTTAACTTTAAATGAATAATATTCTTTCACAAGTTTACGTGCGGATTCCGGATAATATTTACATGGACGGAGAAATCTTATTAGCCAGGCCTCATTATCAAGTGGACATTTTAAATCTGTCTCTTCTGCAATTAATCAATTAATCAATTAATCAATCAATCAATCAATCAATTATTACCATTATTATTATTATTATTTAATTTATTTACGATGAAAGATGACACTTACGTTTGAGTAATTCTCGTAATTCAGCAACTGCTTGTTGTTGGATTTCCGGTGTTTCACGCAACTCTTTCTTTGCAATTTCTTGTAATTCTGCTGACGGCGGTCCAAGTTCAAATTGAAGAACAAATTCACCAAGTTTGAGAGACGGCATCTGATCCATGTCCGTCAACATTGTTTCTATAATTTCACATAAACAAAAAAAAAAAACAATAAAAAAAAAAAAGTAGAGAATAAAAAGATTAATAAATAGAAAACATGAAATAACATTTTTTCACGTTTAATTTATGATATGAAATTGTAGAATTTATTATGAATTATATTTCATTTTTTATTTAGTTGTTATTTATTCTTTGATTAATTTTTTTTCTTTCCGGCTTTCACATGAGAGAAATATTATTGTCATTAACAAACTGATGAGTCAAACAGTAAAAATTATATTCTCATGTATGTACATTTATTCTAACTGAAACGTCCACTTATTTGTACACAAAAGAAATGCTGGTGGCATTCCATAGTTAATACATTTCATTTGAGTTTAACGCGTTCAACTCACACTGTAATATATATAAAGATAAAAATATGTATGTATATGAATAAAAATAATTATATATCTATTCCGTTGGACAGCTGATTATTTTTTACTTCACTTCCTTTCGCGCTCGCCCGCACGTTCATTGTATTATTATTATTCTTTATTCTTGTTTTTTTTTTTTGTTTTCTTCCTCTTTATGCGACGTCAGTAGTGTCAATGTCATTATATAATTGACAGTTCGATGTATTGACGTTTCGAAAAATCTTCTTAATCTACACTCGATAAATGATTATTATGAAATAATTGTAAATTGAAATTATGATCAATGAAATAAATTTTTTTTTTTTTAAGATAATTTTGATCGAGATAAAAATTTGAACAAAAATTAAATTTAAGATCAATTGCTTATTATAAATTTTCAATGAATATTACGAATTTAATGAAAATTATAATAATTAATCGTATTTATTTAGCTCGTGATTTATTTATAAATAATTTTGTATGTGTATTTGAGTGATTTGAGTTGATTTTATGATTATTTAATATTTAACTGTAGTTTTATTTGCATAATGCGGAACAGCGCACAAAAATGTCCGGGAACATATATATACATATTTTTTTTTTCCATCCAAAATATATACATATGTATCCGTGAAATTACGTGATTTCTTATACTCGTACCATTGAATTTTGCACAGTTTATATTTCAAGGTTAATTGCACGTTCTATTTCTCATCTTATTTTTTTTTTTTTTTTTTTTTTTATTCTGTTTTTATGTTTTTGGTAATTTTATTTCGCAATTCAAAATTATCATATCAAAACATTTACTGTGTGATGGGCAAATATAAGAGAAAAAAATATATATATATGAAACAAAACTTGTTTTTTTTTTTTTTCTGGTCCTATTTTTAATTATTTTTTAAAATTATTTTCACATAAATTCACAATGACTTCGAACGTGTAAGTTCAAGGATAATTATACCGGATTATATACGTCAGACGTTTATATAAAATGGAAATGATATTATGTTAATTCAAATTAAACATTATAAAAAGAAATGAAAAAAAAAAAAAAATTAATGGAAAAATAGAAGATGATGAATATTGACAATTACATTGGAATGAAAACATTCGATTCTATATTTTCTAATTATATTTTATTTTATGTGAAATTTATTGATTGATAATTACAATTGAAATAAATAGAAGTGACTAAAAAAGAAAAAAAAAAGAAAACTTGATGAAGATGTAAAATTATTTTTAGAAATTTTTTATTTACTAATATAATTTGAGGGGTAAAATTCATATGTCAATGATCATGAATTAAAGTGTATTATAATAAAATTTAAATAATTCCAATCGAATTACAACTATGAATGAAAATGAGTCATCATAAATAAATATTTTATTATCATAATATTTCGTATTTTTATTAAATCAAAAGTTACTAAATATCATAGAATTACATCGAATGAATGAACAGAGAAGAAAATTAATAAAGTAAATTGAATAGACACAAAATACGAGAGATAAATAATATAAATATTTCATTTATCAATATATCAATCCTGAGATACGAGTTAAAAAAAATATATATATATAGATGTATATTAATATATACATTTTTTTTTTCTGCACAGTTATCTTCAATGCAGAATAACAGAAATAACTGAAATAACACAAGTGAACAATAATAAAAAATATATTCAAGAAAAAACATATATTAATAATAATAATAATGAATAAATAAGAAAAATCATTGTAAGACAATATTATTCTGCGATCAGAGTTTATAAACAAAAAAATCTTGGAAAAAAATTCACATCAATTATATTTATTCATATATTTATGAATGTACTTCGAACACAATAATAATAATAAAATAATAATAATAATAATAATAATAAAATAGTAGAATAAAATAATGAATAATTTAAATTATCAATCCAAGAAAATGATTGAATAGTTATTTTTCAAATGAAATATCATAAAATTATTCAGTTATAATAAATATATATATATATATATATATATTTTTATTTTACTGTTATTGCAGCATAACAAACTGTATATTATTTATGGATGATCAAATTCATTTACATTCTCTCGTTATTTACGCAAGTATTTTACACGCGTTGAATTGAAAATTATAGAGTTTACAATCCCAATATTATTTTCTCTCTGTCTAACTGTCTGTCTGTTATACGCACACACAACTACGTGTATATTTGTGTATCTATGATTGAAATGTATTTCATAATTGAAATATTTGATTGCAAAAATATCAATATTTATTACACATTAATTCATAATTATTTTTTATAATGATTTCATCTATATTTATATCACAAATAAAATTGATGTGGAAATTTATCAAGACAACACAATAATAATAATAAAAAATAACAAACAAAAAAATCATATATTTATATAATTGGTGAATAAATAAAACATATGATGATAAACGTAAAAATTTTTTTCTCCATCCTCATATTCTGCAATGATTTTTTAATTGAAACAATAATTGATATAAATTATTAATAAGAAGAAAAAAAAAAATAATAATAATAATACACACATATCTTTTTGTTTATTAATAATTCTGTGACGACGAATTGATTGTCGATAGTAACATTGAATTATATAAACTCTGTTTGGTGTAATTTCATATTCATTTTTTATCATAATTATTTATTATTATTATTTATTTTATTATTATTTTTTCTTTTTCCACTTTGTCGTATTCTTATCATTAATTCTTTGCTATTATTAGTGGCCTCTATATGAAAATAAAAGTTTGAGATATGATTATTTTTCATTTATAAATATGTATGAATATTATATCAAGTGAATTATATACAACGTGAAAAAATGATGGCAAATTAGTCATGAATAAGATGAAAAAAGAGAGATAATAATGTGGAAAATATCATTTGAAATATATTACAGGTTGTGCAATTTTTTTTTTCTCTTTTTTTTTTATCATTAAATTATTATTCTACAAGTATCAATTTAAGATTTAATTTTATATACATATTGAATAATAAAATTTACGATGAAGTTCATCGAATTTTTTTTCTTTTTTTTTTTTTTTTCAAATTTTTAAAATTACAATTCAATATTTTTGAAATAAAAAGAAAATGAAGAAAATAAAATAATGTAGAAATTATATTTATTCCTTGTGAAAATAATGAGAATAAAATATGTGCAATAATTTTTGCATTATTATAAAAAAATAATAACAATATTAGATATATGAAATAAAAAACTTAATATATATTTATGTGAACTCACTGAAGGTCATTGTCTTTTATACTACTTTGGCTTATCATTTTTTTTTTTAAATTTATTTTTGAACATATCAAAATCGCGTCTCAATTTATTTCGTGTGGCTTCCATCATACATCCATATTTATATAGAGTCAATGACTGTTTGAATGTGAATAATAATAATAATAATAATAATAATAATGATAATAATAATAATAACAATAGATGAGATAACGAAAGATGTGAATTAAGAAAAGAATAAATGGTCATGTTTCCCAGTCGAATTTTTTTTTGTCGATAAATGTCATTGATTGCTTGTCAACCAACTTATCGATTCAAACATCACTGTACCTTCATATTCTAAAAATGCATATATATATGTCAGTATGTAGATATTTATGTACATTCAAATGAGATACATAGTTTTAGAGGTATTTCAATTCCAGTGTAGCATCTGGTTTATATGCAAGAGTTATAATTCATTTTCCCAATCGACTACTCGTGGAATTTTCAGTGTTGAATTTAAGAAATTTACTCTGCTACTTCAACTCAATATATTTATCAAATTTTACATATAATCAATAGAAAAGAAAAAAAAAAAAACAAATATATTTTTTATAATCATATGAATTTACATGAATTAAACAAAAAATAAAATGAACAATGGAAAAAAAAATATAATAATTTCATTTTTTCTTGAATTTTTATATTAAATTGTGAAAATTATTCCAATAAATTTTCCTACTTCTTTTTTTTTTTATCACAGTCACATGGAAATAATTGACGTATAATGATTATAATAATAATAATAATTTGTTACTTAAATTTTAAATTTATTCTATACTCACTCTCAACAACATATTCCATTATTATATTTTTCTTTATCCTTCGTTCAGATAAATATATTTTTTAGTACACCAGATAGTTTTGTTTGATAAAAGAAAAGAGAAAATATCTATATTTATATGTATTAAAAGAGAACGGTTTTGTTGAATAGCCAGTAAGAAACTAAAACACTGATGTAACTCGAATGGGTTTTGGTGCTGTGTCTTATATATGTGACTCTTTTCCCTTCCTCTCATTACAAGTCTTTATATCAACTTTATCCATACATATATATATACATATATATATACACACATACACATATACATAAAGGTATAATATTCTTCAGAGGTAAATACTAGAAAAAAATGGATTTACTTGAAGCACAATTCATTTTACATTTCCTCTACAAATTTTTCATCATCTGCTCGTGCCAATTCTATCATGCAAGTATTATTTTACTCATACATACAAATACACACATAAACACATAAAAATATATATTCATATGTCATTATTTTTTTATCGTGTATTTAATTAAACTGTCACTACATGTCATATTTGAAATTTTATTTATTATTATAGAATGAGAATGAAATAAACAAGAGGTTTTGTTTATGTATATATATATATATATATATATATATATATATATGAGAAAAAAATATATACCAAATAAGGAATTATCTTTTTTTTTTTTGCATTTACTAAAATTAATAATTCACTTTTATCAAATGTATATATTTTTTTATTTATATATTCATTGATAACCCTGAACTGATGGAGATTTTTTACTTTTTATTTTTACATTGTTAATTTATTATGCATTTGACTCAATCAAATTTAATTATTATTTGTTTATCTAATTGGGTCATTGAATAAATGATGAAATAATAAAAAGAATTAAATTAAAATAAAAATTGATAAATTCGATAGATGAGAGTCATTTGAAAATATAAAAATGATAAAAAAAAAAAAATATTTATGATAATAAACGAAAATAAATGAATAAATAATAAAAATAGTGTAGTAAAAATTCGTGATATTAATTATTTTTTATTTAAATTGTATAAATATACAATACAATGGAAACAAATAATTTTTTTTTCTTGATTTGAAAAAAAAAAAGAAAAAAAAATTAATAATATTAATATGAATACATGAATGGATATAATTTTTATAAATGATATAATTGTTTTTTTGTTGTTTTTTTTTTTTTTTTTCATATACACGTGTGCACGTGTAAAAAAACAAAAATATATTTTATTTCTTCTCATTTTTATTTCAATAACTATCTCTCCACTATTACCTTGACCGATTGTAGTAAACGTATGTTATTATGGATGTGTGTATGAGCAAAGGGGCCAATCGCATCGATGCGGCGGAATTATACGAAGACGACCTTGAAGTTTTTGAACACAAGTCCAGTATAACTTTCATTTATATATAGTAAGGGCAATGCACAATACATGAGAATTAATTTGACGAGAAAAAATAAGAAGACTCAGAAGACTCCGAAGAAGGAAAAAAATGTGTTAAATTGAGCAATACACATAAACACGCAATACATAAATATCAAATAATAAAAAAAAAATTAATTATAAATAAATAAAAAAAAAAAAAAACAAGAAATTTTATAGAAATTTTTTATACAATTTCCATATAAAAAATATATTTTTTTTGTTAACTCACCAAATTTTTTTTTCCTCGTATTATAATGAAATCTCTCGAACACTTTACGTTAATTTTCACTTTTTCTTCTACCTCCTTTTGTTTTTTTTTTTGTTCTCTGTGTATAACAATTTATATATATTTGATATTTAATATTTTTTGTTTCTTCTGTAGGAAAATTAATATGTATGAAAATTTTCTGATGATTAATACTAACGATGGAAAAAAAAAAAATAATAAATAAATAAATAAAATTGAAATAAAAATGTATTTATAATCACAGTAAATCGACACACGCGGCAGAGGTGGATAAAGCCGATGTCTCTCCTTTATAAACGAGAATGCGCTGGCGAAACATTTGAGCTCTGACCCTCAATAAGTCTCTTTCTATCTCCCCCACTCTGTGATACGTACATTTATATACATATACTTATACATACATACATATATATACACATATACATATATTATATTGATGACTTGAAATATCGCCCACGTGTACGTGCTTATTCACACAATTTATGTGACGCCTCTTTCGGAAATAATTGCAAACAGACAAATGTGATGGTACAGTAACGAATTGAAATAAAAATTTTCTTTATGTTGAAAATGTGAAAAAATAAAAAGACTGAGATACAGAAAAAATTCAATGTTAATTCAATGTTAATTGACATTTGATTCACATTATTCAATCTCACTGGAGATTTATAATATTCATAATTAAATTTGTTTTCAAATTTGTTTATTAACATGAAAAAATTCGGTGTGATAATTGAACTTGTGATATTTGAAAATCGACATTTTATTCAAGATTTTTCTCAATAAATTCTTATCTACTTTGCGTAAATTTCAAATAATTAATTTTTTTTTTCTTTCATTTCTTTCATTTCTTCTATTTTAATTAGGAAATAACAGGATATAATTATAGCAATTTATATTTTGATTATTATTTTTACAATCAATCATTGCATAGAATTAAAAATGACAAAAATCTGAGGATGAGTGAAAACAAAATAAATAAAACCAAAAAAAAATTTCTACACAGTATCAAATCAACTGTAAACTAGAAATTAAGAGAAAAAAAAATTTGCAAGTACTAGAGAAAATTAATTAATTTTATACAAAAAAATTAACGCAAAAAAAAAAATGTAAAATACTAATTTAATTAAATCGTAGGCAATAGAATTTCCGCATGTTTCAATGTTCATAAATTATTTCTTCTTATATTCCTCAGTTTTTTTTTTTTTCTTCATTATTGTTTTTTTTTTTACTCTATTTTTTGTTAAGATTTACATCGTTCATACTCGTTGGCCTATCCCTGACCTTCAGTACATCATTCGTCACACACTAAGATGCAGAAATTATCTTCGATATTTCATCTCTGACTTATTTTGCGTATACACACGCATATAAAATTTATAATAAAATAGATATACATCAATAAAATATATTTATTCCGTTTACGTTTTACCAATTTATAATTTAATAAAAATGATAAAATATACATATTACAAAAATAACTGAAATTTAATTAATTCATAGTTCTTGACTTAATCAATATTGAACATAATAATATCGTACAAAATATAATTAACATTTGTTTTTTGTTTTTTTTTTTTCAAAAATGATATAATATTATAAAGAATATATATTTATACAAATATTATTTATCATTCAAACCTGTATAATAATATCTGAGATACAAAAACACAAAGAAAAAAAAAATCCACAAAAAAAGAGAATGAAAAAAAAATAATAATAAAGTGGTTCACCTTTGGAAATTTTTTGTATATAAATGATGCGAAAAATATAAAAAATATATATATATATATAAAGTAAATAATTATTAAAGATATTAAAGGCCGTTTGCATATAATATATATGTGTGCATAGTGGAATTATAATGGAGGACAAGTTTTATTATTTATTTTTTTTTCCTTTCATTCTTCTATGTCAACATTATTATTATCATACAATAATTGTCATAGTCATCGTCATCATTGTAAATTGTGGTTGAGAGTCTATTCGAATTATGGCATGATCGAATATCCGAAGTCCGTGGGTCAATATGAGAAATGACAGGATGAATGTAACACACAGTGACACATTTCATCGTTTATCACTCATCCTCTGTTTTTGTCTTTTTTTCCATTTTTTGTTTTTTTTTTTTTGTTTTACCATGCGCAAAATAATTATTAGCATTTGTCTCATTACATTCTATTTCATCTCTATCATTCACTTCATTCCTCCTTATTATTCTGGAATATTTGTTTATACCAAAAAAAAAACAAGAATTAATAATAATAATAATAATAATAATAATAGAAAAAGAAAAATGATAATGATTCAATGGAATTGAGAGGATTGTCTGAAGTGCAGGATAATTAATATGATGTAGAGCAAAAATTGGGAATATAAGTATACGAAAAAACGAAAAAAAAAAAAAAAAAAAAAAAAAAATAGTAAATAAAACAAAAATATATAACTTGACAAAATAAATGTGGAATTTTTAAAGAAGTAAGTGGGGGAAAAATGAAAAAAGTTTTTCAATCTATTCTCACTTCAAACTATTTTACTATCTGACTTCTTTTTGTTTTTTTTTTTTTTGGTTTTTCAATTTATAATACACAGAAAGTATATCGTTAACTGTAAACAATAAAAAAAAAAAAAAAAAAACAACAAAGTACTTTGCAATTGTTTTTGAATTTTTTTTTTTTTTCACTTGAAATTTTTATATACGATAATAATAATACGATAATTTATAGAAATAAAAATTTACTCACTGGAAAAATGATCGAAACGTAAAAATCCGAAATTTTTTCTTTTCCATTTTTTTTTGTTTTTATGTATTTTTAATTCAACATATCGATGAAATTACTCTATTATTACTCATATAAAATTGTCAATACAGCTCATAATTATACTGTAACATTTTTTCTACACGCAATTCTTAACATTAATATATATAGAAAAAAAAAAAAAAAAAAAAAAAAAACAAGTCCAAACTAGTAAATAAATACAAACTCTTTGAAATTATTATTAATTTATTCACATTTAAAATCATTAATTACACCGACAATGTATAAACAAAAAAAAAAGTCAAAGAGTGGAAAGGACTTGATAAATAATTATACAGTTAAAATAGTAATCAACTTCCCTTTTTTATTCTCTATTACCTCTACCTCTTTACTTTTCACACATCAAAAAAAAAAAAAAAAAACAAAAAACAAAAAATTCCAAATATATAGAAATAATCTAAATTATAATTAAATTTTGTATTATAATATTCTTATAATAAATATCGTATATAAATATATCTTATAATACAGTAATTATATTACACATATTACACTCGAGTGGAACTTTGAATTTAAACTTCTTCAGTAATCCACATATAATACCATATATAATATATATATACACACGTACTTCAACACACACACACACACACACATATATATATATATATATGCGTGTATGTAAATATACACTGGCTGGTTGTGCACAACTTTCTCTATATTACTTGTGCCGGTAAAAATTGCAAATGCGGAAGGTAAGGGTTTATATATCTATCTCATTTCATTTTATCTCTTTGTCCCATTCTCTCTTTTTCTTTCTCACTCTATCTCTCTTTCTCTAACTCTATCTTTGTTTCTCTGGCTATATAAAATATATATAATACTCGTAACCAGCCAGTTTATTCTCTGTTGTATGTTAGTGCTACGTAGTCATGAAAATACCGACGCGTTCAAAATTTTCACGTATTAAATTTTGCGGATAAATAATAACAATAATAATAATAATAATAATTATTATTATTATTATTATCATTAAATACGAGTTTTTTTTCTCTATCTATTCGTAAAATTACTGTGAAATTATAAATAAATATAAAATTGATTCAGAATAAAAAAAAAAATGAGGGACACGAAATAAATCACAAAAATTAATATGTGTATTATTTAATAAAGTTCAAGGAATTTTTATTTTTTGTCACTCTGTTTCTCTCTTTCTCTCTCTCTCTTTTGTTGGCACTTTTTTTTTTCATATAATTCTTTATTTGTATGATATGATTTGTAATGATAATATATCAATTTGATATAAATATATATATATATATTTACATATTTATTTATCTGAGTGTATTGAAAAGTTTTGTTAGTGAAAGTATCGTGTTTTGTGTAGATGCAACAGGCTGACCCTGACCACATTTCACAATTTACTGTAGTATATATATATATATATATGTATATATATATGTGTGTGTGTGCGTGTGCGTGTGTGTGTGTGTGAGTGTGAACAAATTGTATATTATCCATCGACCAATACGACAAACTGAAAAAAAATAATCAGCGAAGGACAACGTGTCCTTTTTTTTCTTTTTTTTCTTTTTTGTGTCCAATAATAAAGTAAACGAACGAGTAAAAGAAAGAGTGGGAGTGAAAGAAGAAAAAAAAAATTTTTTTTTTCCGTCTTTTACTTCTTATACTGTTTTTTTTTTTAGCTGATGAATCGTAGAAAAGTTTATGTTTTACTATTATTATTATTATATTTATATGATTTTTATATTCATTTGCTTCATTTAAGACATAAAACAACTGAATTAATTTCTAATTCCTCTCTAATTATATTATTTATGAATCATTAATATAAATTATACAATGAATTAAATTGAAAGTAAAATAATAAGTGAATTTTCTTCTTTTTTTTCCTTGCTTTTTTAATTTTTTTTTTTTTTTTTTTTTTCTCTTTATATTTATTTATTTTCAAAAATTTTTTTTAAATTGACATGATAAGAAATTCTAATTATATTGTGTATAATTATGTGTTGGTAAATGTACACGCGATTTATTTACTTTATGACGTTTGTATGAAGTAAGAGGCAATCGTGTATCGATACCACTAATATCGTTCGTATTTGCAATATCGACAATAATGAATATATATAATGCACAGTCGCGCGTTAAACTTCAAGTTAGTTGTATCACATCCAAATTCATATGTTGAATTTATAGAGGAACAAAAAGAAAAAAAAAAAATAATAATAAATAATAATAATAAAAGAATAAAATAAAAAAAAAAAGGTGAAAATATTTTTTTGTGTTATTCTTTTTTTTTTTTTTTTTTTTTGTCTTTTTAAAAAAATAATTTGATGAAGAATCTTCCGTACGTAATTACACAACAATATTTTTTTTTTCGGATTTTTTTTTTTGTTTTTCAACATCTATGGGTGTTTTTGTTATTTGAACTTGAACTAAAAAGTAAAAATAATAATTCTATTTCTTTATTTTTATTATTTTTTCTTTTCGAATTTCATTAGTCAGTATTATTATTATTTTCCGTTTCAATTGAGTAAATAAATTAATACAAGTGATAATATAAGTGGAATAAATTTATAGTGGGAATATTTTCTTTTTGGTGATTAACAAAAATCGAGAAGAAAAAAAAATAAAAAATTTTTTTTTCCTTTATTTCCGTTTTCTGTTTCGTGGTATTATCATAATTATTATCATTACAAGTTTTTCTTCTTTGTCATATAGATTGCAATATTAATATTTGTCGTATAAACAACATACTCAACTTACACTTGAAAAACAAAGTTACAAGTTATTTGCAATGACGATTCAAAAATAAATATTAGTATGCACATAACATAATTCACTATGACATTCTTTGTATGTATATACATATTCATTTAATATTTCATGTAGACATATATAAATAAATAAATATAATTTGTAAATATGAATATTTTCAAATAGTACTCACATTGAATTAGAAACAAAAAAAAAATAAAGAAATAAAAAAGTGACACATCACATGTGTTTTGTGAACACTTTTGTCACTTATCATTTATACAAAAAAAAAAAAAATAATAATAATAAAAAAATAAACGATAATAATTGGAATATAAAAATTATTTTTTTAAATATAAAATTTATCATCGAGTTAAAATTTTATCGAAACACTACAATTGGTGGGATAAAATTAATCAGTACGAAAGAAAAAAAAAAAAAAAAAAATGAAATATTATAAAATTTTTATTTAATAAAATTTCAATGTTTCACTATTGTTATTATTATTATTGATAAATAGTGTTTTGATAAAAATGATAAATTATATAAGTGATATACAGTCAATTCACACATAATGAATATTAATGTATGTATATGTATTCGTTTTGTTTATTTATCATAATCGTGTAATTTTCGTTTATTTTATATTTTTAAATTCTGTATATTTATCACATGCGTGAAGTAAAAAATTACTGTAAATTGCATCACTCCGTTTATCATGAGTTCATATAATCTTTGTCTTGTTTCACCGCAAAACATTATCTCTATTATATTATATTTACTATTATTATTATTATCATTATTATTTATTTTTTCTTTTTATTTATATTTATTTTGTCTTTACACGTTACCATTTATCAAAAATTATTTATCGAAATATTATTTATTAAATAATTATTTATTAAAATTTTAATACAATGTAAAATAATTTTTTTTTTTTTTTTTTTTTTACTTCGCGGTAAACTTTCACAATTGCAATATAATATAACATTTCAAATTTTATTTTTTCTTCCTAATCTAGCGGTTTATACATTCTCAGAATGTTGCAATAGGTCATTGAATAATTTGTACGTTTACCGACAAATTGCATTCAGAAATACATATTTATTTTCAATCTCAATTTTTTATTTTTCTTTTTTTTTCCTCTGTATTTATTATTATTATTTTTTCATATTTTAATAAATTTATCTCATAAATATTATGCAATAAATAATTACTATTTAAATACGTAATAGAACTAATTTTACTTCTTTACCAATAATAATATTGAATATTGAAAAATTAATATTGACAATTTGATTTTTATTTTGATATTTTTTAAAATGATAATCGAGTAAATTATACCAAAATTAATTTTATACGTATCAATAGTAATTAAATACATATAAATAATATACTTAATATTTATTCCATTATTTTTATTTTATTTTATTACAGTAGAAAGTAAGTGAGAATAAATAATTAAAAAAAAAGTTCATCAACGTGACCAATAAATAAGTTGAGCAAATCCATATGAATTTCATTTTATTTCACTTGTGATTATTAATATAAACGTGAGTATAGAATTGATGAATAAAGGCTGACAAAGTTGAAAGATATTTCTGATTTTTTTCTATTAAATTTTCCACAGTAAAAATGGCTGAAATAAATACCGAGATATTGAGGACGAAAAATGATGAAAATTTAGTCAAGTGTCAAGATTTGGATGGAAACAAATCAAAAATAGCATCAGATTGTTACAATAAAAATGATAAGTAAGATATAAATTATTTATATAAAATTAATTGAATTCAAAATTAATTTATCGATTTAATTTGATTATATTCAATTTTAGAATAATAAATGCCGATGGTGAATTAATGGAAAGTAGAGAGATAAATTGTGAGCCAAATGATTGTTGTGATGTATGGAAATCATTAACTAAATGTGACGATGATGACAACGACAATGATACGACAGTGGTAGAAAATATAAAAAATAAAAATGAAACAATGATAATTAAAGAGAATTTAGATGCAGTTGAAAATATAAAAACTAACGATGCGGAACTCGACCTGGACTTGATGGAACCACCGCCTGAGGTGATGGAGTATGCTAAACGAGAACTTGGTGAAACGGATGAGGTCAAGTGTCAAACACTGCAAGAACTACGCGACATGATATACGGTAATTATTACACGACATCAAACCAAGAGATAACAATGTAGTGTTTTTTTTCCCCCTCACACTTACATAAACAAAAATACAAATGTATTTATAGTTGCCCCAAAAATTATTTCCCTTTGATGTTCATATATAAATGTATAAAAATTCAATTAATTACCCATCACCGTGGACAAATTTTATTTAACACGAAAATAATTGCTAAAAGAAAGTAATAATTATTCCAATTCAATTGCCATTTATTTAATATTATCGAGAGATAAAATGCAAAAAAAAAAAAAAAAAAAAAAAATTAATTCACAAATAAAAGTGGATTGATTGTAAAATATTTGTCGATTCTTGAATATGGGAAAAATTAACATATAGAAACTTGTCTCCTGTCTGTGACGTAACAGTAGTGTCAATATAATCAATCGATCGGCAGAAAGAGGCGAATGTAATCCGCATCGAATGGACGACGCCTTCCTCATCAGGTTTTTACGAGCACGCAATTTCAATGTAAATCGAGCACATCGATTGGTAAGTTGATTTTAAATATATATATATATAATATATAATTTATAAATATAAATTATATTTGTATTTTTATTCAAAATTTTCGTGTGTGCCATACAAAATTTTTTGCATTATTTCAATGTAAAGATAAAAAAAAAAAATACGAAATGTCCATTTCAATAAAATATTTGTTCATTGTGTTACATTCGTGCTCTACTTTATATCTCATATTATTTTTCAATAAAATTCCAAACTAAAGAAATAAAAAGAAGAATAAAATAAAAACAAAAAAAAACTTATCATGTTATCCAACCACATCACTGCTTGACAATTTTTTTGATTAGAGTGTATTATACAAGGACGTTAAGTGTGCAAGACGAGAAAAAAAAAAGGAATAATAATAGTTCACAATATTCCATTCACTTTTTATAAATTAATTCTGTATCGATAATTAATCGTACGGGATTTATTACAGTCATTGTAGCAAAAGAAAATCAACAACAACAGCAACAACAAATAATAATAAACATTAATAAAATGTATATTGAATAATTATTTTTATGAATAATTTTGTTTTTTTTTTCTTTATCTTTTTTATATATACAAATAAAAATTCTTTTTGATCTTTAATTCTGCTTAAATATCACGACGTTGAGTTAAAATAAATCACAAACGAGTTGCAAATAAAAATAAACAAAAAATGAAATTATACAAAAATAATACAAATTTTCTTTTGATTTAAATTATGTAATTAAATGAATATTTCGTAAACTTTTTTTTGTTTTTTGTTTTTTTTTTTTGTGTTTTAGTTCGTGAGATATTTTGATTTCAAAGAGGAACATCCTGAGATTCATAAAAATGTGAATCCAATGAATATGCGTCATATCGGTGATGATGATGTTATGACTGTACCGGAATATAGAACACAGTGTGGACGTAGAATGATGATCTATCGTATGGGTAATTGGGATCCAAAAAAATATGGAATTGATGAAATATTCAAGGCGACAGTTATCATCCTTGAACTTGGCGTTTTGGAGCCACGAGCACAAGTTCTCGGTGGTGTTGTAATATTTGACCTTGAAAATATTGCGATGGCGCATGCGTGGAGTATAACACCACAGGTATATACATATATACATATGTATATTAATTAATTTAATATAAATAAATTCATAAATAGATTTCAAAAGAAGAAAATATATATATATATATATCAAGATGATAAAAATAATTTAATATTATGAAATTTTTTTACATCTCTCAATTCATTATTTTACGTTAATTTGGGGAAATGAAAAAAAAAAAAAAAAAAAAAAACGATAATGAATTTATTATTTTAGGTTGCGTCAATGGTAATGGCATTGATGGTATCATCATTTCCAATGAAAACCCACGCAATCCATATAATTCATCAGTCATGGGTATTTGATATGATATATTCAATGTTTAAACCATTATTGAATAAAGAAATGCAACAACGTGTGTTTTTTCACGGTGATGACATGACAAGCCTTCATAATCATGTGGCGCCAACGTCATTACCAAAGAAATATGGTGGCACACGTGACGAATTGCCATATTATAAATGGATCGATTCATTAAGTATGAAACCGAAAATTGTTAAAGAAATGCAAACAGTCGGTTATGATATACCAGATGAAATATTAAATAGAATAAACAAACATTAATTATCCATATTTTATTATCTTTTGTTTCATCATATTATATCATATTTTATTTTGATACAAAATGTTTTTATTCTATTTTTCATTTCAATTATAATCACTACCAATTTACTTGCAGTAAAAAAAACAAAAAAAATTAGAAAAGAGAAAAATTATTCCGATAAATAATTTTACTTATTTGTGCTATACACTAAATGTAGTTTGCTATTATTATTTTTTTTTTTATAATTATTAATATTTTTTTCTTTTCTTTTCATTTTCATTTTATTCCCCAATTTTTGAATTTTGATAATTATCAAAAATTCAAAACCCACAACGTATAACAATTGAACAATTAAATTTTTTACGCTATAAAAAATTTATATCATTAATAATTGTTACAATATTATAAAAATAAAGCTTGAAAAAAAAAAAAAAAAAAAAATTATTACATTGTTTGTTTGTTTCTCGCTTTTTACCATAAAATTTCTACCCCCTCCCTTTTTTTGAGTCTTTTTTTTCAATTTTTTTCATTCCCTCCTTTGGATTTTATATGTGAATCTAGATGCTACCGTGGTACGGTTGAATAATATCGACCCGGGGTCGAATGGAGAGAGTCGCGCATGGCGCACGCTTCAATACAAGGGAAAATGTCAGTGGTAGTGGCGGTGGTGGTGGCGGCAGCAATGATGATGTAATATATATGTGTAGGTGGGTATGGATATGTGTATGTTATGAAGTGGCAGCACCGTAAAATGAGAAAACGCTGGAAACACAGAGAAATTGGTAGTAACCCGGCCAGTCCCCCGCGCGCGGGCGGTGCATCCAAGAGACCCTCGGGTGCATGGGTCGACGGATCGCAAAACGAATAGAAAGAAAGACAAAGATAGAAAATTATTGTTTGTCATTTTTATCATCATTATGACACAGAGAGTGGGTGAAAGTGTGGGAAAAAGCGAGACATAAAGAAAGGACAGAGAAAGAGAATGGGAGAAAAAAATTTATTGTGGAAAATACAAGTGAATACAATAACGAGATTGTGTCAATTGAAAAAGTGCGAAAAAAATAAAAGACAATACGATTATTTTAATTTTTTTAAATATATCATGTTTATTTATACGTGATATATTTTTGGATTTTAGTGTGTGAAATCGATAAAAATTGAGATAAAAACAAGTGATTGTGAGAAAATTAGTAGAGGAACGATAAAAATTAAAATTGAACAAGCAAGAAACGAAAAAAAAAATATAATAATAAATAAATAAATAAATTATAAAGTATCATTTTCTCAATTTTCATTTCAAATTTTATTATTATTATTATTATTATTATTATTATTATTTCTTTTTTTTTTTTAACGGAATCATAGAGTTTGAGGGTGCGGATAGATACACAAAATGTGACGACCGGCGCAGCAATGGGATGATGAAATAAAAAATAGTAATAAAAAACAAGAAAGAATGAAGACGTAATGATACTCAATCGGTTCATGGAATATGAATACAAGGAAAAAAAAAAAAGAGATAATTAAATAAAATAAGTTGATTATTGTGGTGTGCGTGAGTGTATACGCGTAATTATAGGAGTAAAAGTAAATTTTTAAAAAATTAATAAATAATATAATTGTGATTTTTTTGTTGTTATTATTATTATCATTTATATATTTCAAATAAAGTCAGAAAAAAAAAAATAAGAGCCGTTTATTATATATATATGAAATTATTTTATCAACGAAATCAAAATTAATATAATGAATAATTGATTTTTTTTTCTTACTTTTTTTTTTTCTCCCTTCTTTTTGGTCTATGTTTATAGAATAACAATTATTGAATAATTAATAATAGAAAATAAGGAGAAAGGAAAAACATGGAATAAATAAAACGTGCGCGTGTAAGGTGCACGAAACATTACAATAAGGGGTGAAAAAGTCAACTCAAGGCCAATCAGAAATATGGATCGAGATATAAATCAACATTTTTCATCCCTACAGTGAATCAAAATAAAAAAAAAAAAAGAAAAAAAAAGAAGAAGAAGAAGAAGAAGAGGAATATAAAAAACAATAGAAATAAAATAATAAATAAATAATGGAAAATATCGATTGTTAAGATAAATAAAAATAAATAAATAAATAAATAAATAAATAAATAAATAAATAAATATAATCATCATGTCTCAAAGACAAATATTATTGAATGAGGAGTCGTACCTTAAATCCGGTCGACCATCACGATTATTCAAAACAAGTTTTACAAATCCAAAATTAGAACGTCTTTATCGTGCATCGTCATTACAACAACGACGCGGTGGTTTGCATTGCTTTTTATTATCAGCAATATTATATGATACGTATACATTGGCATCACCAGAATCTGAACCATTTGCTAAAGGTAGTATTGCAATATTTCTTGGATTAAATCTTGGATTATTGGCATTAGCTGAACGTGGTACAAAAGCTCGTGACAAATTATGGTCAGCGTTACCACACATGGCGTGGCATTTATCAATGGCACAATTACTTGGACAATTATTTTTAAAATCAAATGTTGTAACACCACGTGATAGTCTTGGCTGGCTATTATTATTATTATATTTATTATTTGCAACATTACCATTGAGATTATTGCATGCGACATTGCTTGCACTTGGTACTGCAACTACTTATATTGTTGCTGTTGTTGGACTCGCAAAAATACCAACACAAACGCCAATTGAAGTTCTTGTAAGTTTATATTTATATTTCAGAATTTAATTCATTCTAATATACACCAGTTATTATCTTTTTTTTTTTTTTTTCTACTCTTGATAATGACTAGAAAACAATTGATACATCAACACGCGTGAATATTCTATATATATATATATATATATATATATAATAATTTTTTAATTTTATTTATTACAACAATATACTCATCTATTTAATTGTTTCATTGTAATTATTATTTTATTATTATTATTATTATATTTTTTTTCTCTCGTAACTTTTATATAAAATAATTTACAGATAATAACGGTGACACTGTCAATTGGCGCAGCGGCATTGGGTCTATCTAGTTATTCATTGGCTGAATTTCAGCAGCGTCGTGCATTTTTGGAGACACGACAAAGTTTACAGGTTCAATTGGTAATTGAAGAACAAAGCGCTGAACAGGAGCGTTTATTATTGAGTGTATTACCTGAACATGTTGCGGTTAGAATGCGTCAAGATTTAGGTGCATCATTTGATACGCAATTTAAAAAAATATACATGTCAAGACATGAAAATGTATCAATACTTTATGCTGATATTGTTGGTTTTACTGCAATATCATCAACGTATAGTGCAAGTGAACTCGTTAAAATTCTCAATGAATTATTTGCACGTTTTGATCGACTCAGTGAATGGTGAATATAATAATAATAATAATAATAATAATAATAATAATATGAATTTATTGATATTTATATTCAATATATTCAATGTGTAATTATTCATTGAATTAGCAATTTAAAATTTCACTCATATAAATTCTTACTCTTTTTTCTCTATTTTGGTCTTTATCGATTCAACTTATACACTGTTATTTTTTAAACGCTCAGTTTCTCTGCACACTCTCACCCTCTTTCGTCCATTTGTTGAAGGATAGAAAGAAAAAAAAAAGAAAAAAAAAAGACGATTTAGTCTCAACGTAGAATAGTCAAGAAACAGACAAATATCAACATACAGATATACAGTAATAAAAAAATATCACTTTGGATTATTTTTTTATGAACAATTACAATAGAGATTGGTCAAAGATCAACAGCTAAAAGATAATATGCTTCAATCAAGTATATTATTACTGAAGTAAAATCCTATGTTAAATCCATTGAATTCTATCTATTTTAGAGTGAAGACTAATCGAGAATTCATTTAACATTTTAAATCTACATTAAAATTTTTTAAATTCAATATTAATTCAATAGGACGAGAAAAAATAAGGAGAATAAAAAGAAAAAGAAGAGGGAGGAATAAAATAAAATATAAAATTATTGATGGAGATTTTTTTTTTTTTCTTCTTTTTTTTTATTTTTTCAGGTATGAACAATTGCGAATAAAAATTTTGGGTGATTGCTATTATTGTATTAGTGGTGCACCTGTTGAAAGACCAGATCATGCAATATTGTGTGTTCACATGGGTTTATCAATGGTTGATGCAATAAAATATGTACAAGCAACAACAAAAAGTCCTGTTGATATGCGAGTTGGTATTCACACTGGTGCAGTATTGGCTGGTGTTCTTGGTCAGAGACAATGGCAATTTGATGTTTATAGTAAAGACGTGGTATTGGCAAATAAAATGGAAAGCAGTGGAATGGCAGGGTAAGATGATAATTATAAATAAATCCAAAGAATAAAATATAATAATTTTTATTAGAATTTTTTGATTATTCTACTTTATTATATTTGTTTGTTTTTGTTTTTATTTTTATTTATTTATTTATTTTTTTGTTCCTTCAAGACGTGTTCACATTTCAAATACAACATTGAGTTTTCTTAATGGTGAATTTGAAGTTGAGCCAGCGTATGGTGAAAAACGTGAAGAAGCACTGGCACAAGCTGGTCTAGTTACTTATTTTATTGTACGTGCATTAAAACCATTTAAATCAACAATGACAAAGGCTATTGCATCATCAGATAATAATAAAGATCTACATGGTATAACTGATCATGATGATATAAAAAATAGCAATGAAGATTCGGATGATTTTAGACGACGATTGCGTGCAGAATTGGAAAATCGAGGTTTTAAAAATGATAAATTATTTTTTTATTATATATACATAATTCAATTGATTTAATTTCAAATGATGATTAATTTTTAAACAGCTGGTGGTACAGAATTAAAAGGTCACGCATCGTGTTTAACATTACAATTTGAAGATCCAAATGTTGAATCGGCATTTCACAATAGTGGCGAGGCATTTTCACCCCTCTCACTTCTTGGTATGAAATAATAAAAAAATACAGATGAAAATTTACTATTTGTTTTTTTTTTTTTATTCGTTGTATTTTATTTGTCATTTATAATTTGAGGTGGTCCCTTGGTGATGGTTTGCACATCGGCGATATGGAGATTACAGCCATGGGGTCCATTTACATGGGGTGGAGTTGGTGTTGTCACACTTTTTGGTATTGTCCTCGCCGGTGCTACGTGTTTATCTAGTGCAGTACGTGCACGTTGGCTACGACGAATTCTCGCACTGTTAATGATTTTTTCACTCATTCTCTTCGTTATACTTGACATGGTACGTTCAATTAAATATAATAAATTCAATGTTAACAATTAATTATTATTAAATGATAAAAATAAAAAAAAAAAATATATATATATATATATATTTATTTATTTATTTAATATTTAATATTTTCAATATTTACAGGGAAATTGTGCAATTGTTGATGATGTAGAGCCACCAACAAATGCATCAATGAGTTGGAATCCACGTTGTCCATATCCATCATATTATTCATGTGTTGGTGTACTTGCACTTATTGTTATATCAATGCCAGCATATATCAGTTATCTTGGTAAATCCGTGATAATGTTTATGTTGGCTGGTGCCCAATGTTCAATAAATATTCTTGTACTTGGACCGAGTCTTGATCGTGAGGACATTGCAACACATCAACCACCACCAGATCAACCAGTTGCATTTCCATTGAAATATTCATTATCAGCGACATTAATTACCATTGCAATTACTCTTGTATTTGTTGCACGATACGTAAGTATTATAATTAAATTATTTATTTATAAAAATAGAAAAAAAACAAAAAAAACAATAAAAAAAAAATTAATTTTCATCTTGTCAATTTATATAGTTAATTTTGAATTTATTCTATTCAAATATACAAAATTTTTATTATAAATTCTGAGAATATATTTTATAAATTATTTATCAGATAAAAGTCAATTTAGACGTATCCAGGGGATCATTTAGATTTATAGATGACTGAGAGAACAATTGAGGGTGGCTCGTATTTTGTAACAATAACCGAACTCAATTTGCGATGCCAGGAATCGATTAAATGTATACGTTTGCTTGTATTTATGTACGTCCGAGTCTTGTTATATCGTATATATCAACACACACACACACACACACACACACACACACAAGAGGACATATGTGCACATAAACGTATGACGAATGATTCGGGAAAATTGGATTTAGATTAATTTTCCATTATAGACTCATGTCAGTTTTCTCTCCCTTCTATTCACATAATTTCCGATTTCATTCAATTCCCCAATTATCCTACAGACAAATTATTGCCAGTAATGAAACTTAAATTTTTTATTTCTTATTTTTTTTTTTATGTATAAACAATTTTGTTATTTATGATTATTAATTATACTTCTTCTCCTTCTTTTTTTCTTTTTTTTTTTTTATTATTATTAAGGCGGAGAAAGCAAGAAGAATTTTATATTTACGTGGTCGTGAAGTTGTGGCCCAACGTGAACGTGCATCAGACATGAAACGTCGCAATGGCGCATTAATATATAATATTTTACCACCACACGTAGCTGCATATTTTTTATCAACAACCCGACATCATGATGATCTTTATAGTCAGAGTTATGCTGAGGTTGGTGTATTATTTGCGAGTATGCCAAATTTTGCTGACTTTTACAGTGAGGAGAGTATTAATAATCAGGGTTTGGAGTGCTTGAGATTTCTCAATGAAGTTATATCAGATTTTGATGCGGTGAGTTTGAAAATTTTTTATCTATTTATTTACATATTATTATTATAACTATTAATTAATATTTTTTTGTTGCAAATCAATTTTCCAATTATTATTCCTTTGATTTTTTTTTATTTTTTTTTATTAATTTATATGATTTAATTAGATTTTAGATAAGAGTAAATTCAAGTGTATCATCAAAATAAAAACAATTGGCTCGACTTATATGGCGGCGTCTGGATTAACTGAAGATACTGAACCTGAAGATGGTCCACGATGGAGTCATTTATCAACACTCGTTGAATTTGCATTGGAACTTAAAAAAGCATTATCGAGTATTAATGAACAGAGTTTTAATCATTTTGTTTTGAAAATGGGAATTAATCATGGACCAGTTACTGCTGGTGTTATTGGCGCTAGAAAACCACATTATGATATTTGGGGTAATACTGTTAATGTTGCATCGAGAATGGAGAGTACTGGAAAAGTTGGTCACATACAGGTAATTCATTTTTTTTTTTTTACTTTTTTATCTTTTATAATATATATATATATATTATTTTTTTTTTTAGGTTACTGATGAGACAAGAAAAATATTAGAACCTTTTGGATTTGGATTTGAACAACGTGGAATGGTTTTTGTCAAAGGAAAAGGTCAATTATTAACACATTATTTGACGTCAAAGGACGGAGTGAATTTGGAATTGGACAGTGATTTACCAGTTATTCCAACTCATCCAATTATTTATCAATAAAATTGTGGGGAAAAAAAAAAAAAAGCAAAAAATAGAATGAAATAATTTTGATTGAAAATTACTGTGAAATTGAATATCAAACAGAATTTTACCGTTCCAATGAAAAATATATAATAAAAAAAAATAAAAAAAAAAATAGAATTGTAAAAAATAATAATTGTGAACTTTTGAAAAATTTGTTTATCATGAGATTTTACAAATTGGGCTTTCAATGCAAAGAAAAAAATTGTTAATGTTTAGATTGATAATTTATTTTATTTTACTTTTGTGGAAATAATAGATGGACATAATTGTATCGTGTAAAATAAGAATATAAAAGGAGAAAAAAAAAAAAAAAAAACAAAACAAAAGAAAATATGAGGACAATTATAATGCCATGACAAGATAAATTGATTTGCCACGTAACTTAATTAAAATTCAAAAGTATACGTCTGACTAATACAGTACGTGACTACTTACTGATTCAGTCTTTGAATTATATCTACTGTTAGTTAAATACACCGTGACACATTTCATGTCTGACATTGTATAATGGAGGTATCAAATTAAATGTGAAAAGTGTTCGAAAATATCATCTATGCAAGATGTAAAGAAAGAAAAAAAAATGACAAATGATGTACGAGAATTCATGTTACAGAGTGAATATAATAATACATAACTTGAAAAAAAAAAAAAAAAAGAAAAAAAAAACAATAATATTAATAATAAATATGAGTCTGTACATTAGAAATAACAAAAAAAAAAATGAATTTCTAAAACTCGGCGAATATTTTATTTTTCTACATAGAGCGCCGAATTATACACTACAGAGACTCATTTATCACACTAGAATATTTTTCTTTATACATATTTTTTTCGTGATTTCTATAATAATAGATGTAACATAAAATTTACGACGAAAAAATATATAATTGTGAAAAAAAAAATTAGCGCATAACCTACATCCATATACGAAAATGAAACGGTATAAATGAAAAGAAAACATCGATATGAAATATCAAAGAAATTAAATGAATTTCTGATAAAGTATTTATTGATATTGAGAATAAATTGCGCACGGCCTAAGCGCGGAATTTTTGCAAATGAAAAAAATAACAAAAACAAAACAAACAAAAATAATAATAATAAATGAAATTGTAAAATCAGGTATATGATCATATTAATTATATTGTTGAGATAAAAATAATTGATTTTAATTAATAATTGAATGATGGTGACTCGTGTGTCAATAAAAATCGACGAAAATAAAACAAGGAAATGAGAATATATATATATAAAATGAACAACTACAGCTACAAATGATTTAAATGAATATGTAAAAAAAAAAAATAAATAAATAAAAGTAAACGCATTGATAAAATCATATATTAAAAACAAATGATAATAACGAAAGACAATGCGGACAACGTTAGTTCGATTTGATTATTCAGACATTTCCGATTTGTGTCAATCCAATACGAAAAAATAAAATATATAAATAGATAAGAGAAAAAAAATAATTATTGTATCATTAGACAATTCTATTGCACGAAATAAAAATGAGAATGAAGAAATGAAAAGAAAAAAAATAATAATAATATCTAATAATAATAATTGCCGGGTGTGCAAAAAATTGAGTTTACCGTAAAATTAGCAATAAATAAATACAGGAAATTGAATAAAAACAAAATTAATGAAGAAAATCATGTAAATAATTTAAATGAATTGATGAAAAATATAATACCAAAATTGAAAAGAGAATAAAAAGAAAAAAAAAAAGGAATCAATTGATAAATAAAAGATGAATAATTTATCTAGTTGTACGAAACGTGTATGTAGGCATGTGGAAATATTAAAAAAAATATTATTAATATATATAAATAAATAAATAAATGTATATGATATAATTCGTTATTCGTATATGAAAATATCTGTGTATAGCGGAATATAAAAAATTAAATCGTATAGCGATGAGAAAAAGGGAAAAAAAAAAGAGAGAACGAAAAAAATGGAATATCACTGTAGATAAAATAGCACTAGATGTGACATAAAAAAAAAAAAAGAAAAAAAAAACCAAAAAAAAAAAAATGAAGGATAGAAGTATAAAATAAAAATGAATTTAAGAGGGAACACGTTATATCTTACTACAATGAATAATAATTTGAAATTTAAAAAAAATAATAAATATATTACAACAATAATAATTATATCAAAGAGCGAAACGATAATAATCGAATGTACGTAATCGAATATGAATAAATTACACGAAAATAAATAAATAAATAAAAAAATAAAAAAATAAAAAAAATATATATACGTACTAAGTATAAAAATTAATTTCATTCATTTGTTCGAACAAAATTTAACATATATCAATTAATTATATAATTTATTGAATATTGATTAAAGATTATTATTTTTTAATTATTCATTTTAGACGATAATTTTTTGTTGAGGAAAAAAATATATATTCTTTCTCTTTTTTTTTTTTTCTCGATGCTTATAACGTTATTTATTTACAATTTTTCATTTGAATCTATATATATATATACATATATATGTATAAGTATATTTGTTTATTATTATTTTAATGTGTTTAATGTGTACAAATTTGATTCAATCGATAAAGATTTTTTTTTGTTTTTGCAAAAATTAGGGTGACAAAAAAAAAGTCAAAGTACGAATTTTCAATGAGAGAGAACAATTACATAAATTGTATTTATATTTACATTTTTCATGATATAAATTTTATCATATATACATTCATATGTATATATTTATATATTGATTTTTCAATTTAATTTTTTAATTTGTTTTTTTTTTTTTTTGTTAGTTATTATTATATTTGAGCGTGAAATGAAAAATTTTTAATATAAATATGTATAATATTTCATTGAAACACAACTCGGCAAACATTACAATTACAAAATAAAATTTTGCGTTATATGGAAGATCGAATTATGGAGTTTATTTATTTATTTATTTATTTGTTTATTTATTTATTTTTTTTTCCAAATTTTTTCTTCTTCCATTTCCCAATACTACAATTACGTTAATTTCTACTGAAATAATTGAGTATTATACATAAATTGAAATTGAAAATTTCATTCTATTGTTGAATTTAACATGTGGAGAAAAAAATAATAAAAAAATAAATAAATAAAACAGAATTTTTTTTCTACGGATTTTTTTTATATTGAAAAAATTCTTTTCTATGACAAAAAAAAAATCAATCATCGGTAGTGTGAGAAAAGAAAATATTAATAAAATATTGAAAAAAAAATAAAGTGGAGAAGAAAAAAAAGAAGGAGAAGAAGAAGAAGAAGAAGAAAAAGAAGAAGGCACACGGAAATAACTCGGGTGACATTACAACGTGATACGATCGCAATGTGATATTTTTAAACTCACAGTTGATTTTTGTAATGACGTGAGTTTGACGACAATAATAACACATGCATCAATAGTTTTTTCAAAAAGAATTCATGTGTAACTTTGTTCCACCGCATTTGACTTGATATTGAACGGCTTTTTTTTTTTTTTTTCTTCTTCTACATTCACACTAATACTCGCTCACACCCACACCCACTCCTACACACATATATTTATATTTTACATCTACATACAATTAACGATTTTCATTGAGTTAAATTAGAATTTAGAGCACTTTGGATAAATTTTTAGGATATCAATTCAGATATTTTATAATGAGAGAGTGGCATTGATTATTTATAATTTTTCTTCTTTTATCATGATTATTTTTCAATATTTCATCTTCTCAATTTTCAACTGTAAATTATTGCAATGAATAAATAAAAGTGCAATTAAAGTGCAATCCATTTCTCTTCTTTTATTTTCTTATTTCTATTTATTTATTCATTTTTTCATTTTATCTTTCATTACTTTTTGTTCCGCTTTTTTTTTTCCCTTTGAATTCATTACTATTTTTTTCGTTTGCATTAAAATTCTCACGTACATCTAAACAAATAAAATATAATAAAATATGCACTTATATTTATTCATAAAATATTTTATATTTTAATCGACACTCGTATACGCCAGTGTATACATAAATAAAATTTAATTTGAATAAAAATAAAAATAAATAAATAAATATCTTGTAAGAAAAAAAATGTTTTTATTTTCTTGCTCGATCAATTTAATTATTGAATGTATTCCCAACAATTTCATCATTTCATCATTTCATTCAACACATACTATGAAATATTTCATGAAGAAAAATATTTCATACAGTATCTGATATTGATCTTCATTTCGACATATCTAATTAATTCCAAATGCATTTGCATTTACATTCATATACACATACGCATGCACACAATTTATCTTGCTATTCATCTATTAAATAATTCATTGAATTATTTTGAATATTTAGTTTACACCACATTCTTCAGTATTAATCCAACTAAAATTCCAAATTAAATCCACAAGTTGAATTATCCCTAGATATATTTAAATATACTCAAATAAATAGATATAAAATATTATAATATTTATGTATTGATAAAAAAATTATCGCTGGCACCCTCATCATTATTATCATCTTTTGAATGATGAAAATGATAATATTGTTTAACATCGGGTACCAGCAGCCAACCTCACGTTCTTACAAATTTATAAACAATACCAAATACAAGTATACTAACTAACATTAATACCAATGCAGTAACAACTTTTGCAAATGCATTTAATCCACTTTCAGTGTGTTGATGTAGCCGTCGAGTTGGTAATACTCCACGTTTATCAGTTAGACCACGTGCCAATGCTGGAAATGCTAAACTCTGGGTGAATGTTAATTTGTGTAGGGATTCAGAAAATGAATAAGGTCCAACTGAGCCACGTGCTGCTGCTCGCATCAACGCAAATTCCAAATCCATTGCGTCAAAAACACTGTACCTAAATTAATAATGACAATAAAACAAATAAATAAACAAACAATTGATTAATTTACCTGCTACTACGACGTCGATCGTGAATTGATGAATGAACAGACGCAAATGTTGAACTTGGCATGGAACGTAGACTGCTCGTTGTTGAACTTGATGGACTTGGTGGTAATGGTAATTGTTCCTCATCAATTGATATTCGATCAGGTGATGATGGTGGTCGATCAATCGTATGATGATTGTGACGTAAATGATGTAAATATAAACGTGCATGGTCTGGATGTAATAAACTTGGACGTCGTGATTGTTGTGGGCTCATTGACGTACTTGTGCCTGTTGCTCCACATGGCAATGGCGATGCCTACATCAAATATTTCAATTTAATTAGTGAAATAAACAAAAAATATATATATATATATATTTTTATATATCTTATATTATCTAAGATATTAATTATTTATATTTTAATACTTTTTTTTTTTTTTTCAATATTGAATTTTAATTAAAATTCGTGTGTACTTTACTTGAATTGATTCTATTCCACTGTCATTGATACAGTCAAGATGATGGGAGTCTGGGAAAATAAATGCCTCACCATCAGCTTCGCCTCTTGGCGAATCGCTTGGCCATACTTGCAATAAAGGTAAACCACTTAGTGGTTCACTACGTATAACATCGGCTGTTACCACCACTGGATTAGTTTGACTGCTCGTACCCAAGTACAGTCGACTCAACTCTCTTAGAGGTTTCTGTTTGAAAAGAAAAAAAAAAAAGTTATTGTTTAGTTTGAATGTAATGTTTATCTCAGGTAAAAAAAATGAAATAATAATTCTATTTATTTATTTGTTTATTTCCAATTGAAAGAAAAAAAAAATGTTTGTGTGTGTATATATATATAATTAATTTAACGGTAACGTGCAAATATTTCATTTATTTTTTAAAATTTTTTTCTTTTTACGAAAATGACACGTATAACATTTGGTTTTGCTCCAAATGATGTTGAATATGAAATGTAAATGAGTGCACCACTAAAAAATGAATGACGCAAAATACCATTATATATATGTAACAGTGAAAGAGATAATAGATACAATACGAAAATTCGAATATTATACAGATGAGATAGTGATGAATTAGAAATTAAGACAAAAAAAAATTATAATTCTCCATTTTTCACGGATTAAATTATTGAATGAGGAAAAAAAAAAAAAAAAAAAAAAAAAGAGAAAAACATAAATTTACTGATATCTTTTGAAAGGAAAATATTTGAGATTAATGTGATAGAATTCATGGAGATAAATAAAAATAAAAAATATAAATAGAACAGAAAAAGTACAAACAAAAAAAAAAAAAAAAAAGAAGAATCAGCAATAAAGAAAAATAGCAATGAACAATTTTATCATGTAATTGATATCGACTGTAGCCTTGACATTATTGTCGAGAAAATTCACGAAAAAAAAAAAAATATATATATATATATATATATATATTATGATGATAATAGTAATAATAATGATAATGATAATGATGGTAATAGAGAAAGAGTGAAAGAAATATGATGAGATGAAGAAGCAAAAGGAATTTCTTTGTTTCACGTTTGTGGGTGAATTTTCTCCCCAAGGATACAATCGTAAAATGAGTTTTGTAATTTCATTGGACAAAGAATTTTTTATTGTATTTTTAATGACTGTGAGTCTTATTGGATAATATAAGACGATCGATAAATTATATTTGACATTTATATAACCACGCAGAATCGTGCAGAATTAAATAATAAATATGTTATTGCAGGAGAGTCAAAATTAAAGGTTGACGACAAAAAAAAAAAAAAAAAAAAAAAATAGAGCCATTGAGTAAAAAATATTATTTCGTATTCTGTAACATTTTTTTCTTTTTTTTTTTTTTCTCTGTTAATTTCTTTATTGTGTGTATCGTTATTTCATATTATCTCAAAGTATGATCGTGAAAAAAAAAAAAAATTATTAAAAACTCTGATGGAATTTTTACGAGAGTTTTTGAATTGGGTTAAATGATTTAGTTACGAAAAAATATATATACATATATGTATATATGGAAAAAAAAAAAAAAAAAAAACCATAAATAAAAATACAAATGAATTTTATTGTATGACCTTATCGCACTTTTTTTTTTGCTTTTCTTCTTTATACATGTATATATATTTTGTATTTCATTTTTCATCCCCTGCTGGTTCCTATTGAGCAATGCAACAAGTGCTGAGTACAAGGTCGAGGTGAATATAAATCACTTATTTATTTATGTAGATCTTTCCAAGTCGCAATAGAATAAAAAATATAGTAAATAAAATAGAATAGTTGAACATAAATATATACGTGTATATGGTTATTCATTTATAATTATTTTTATTATTATTATTTTTTTATATTTTTTTTATTTATAATTTAAAATGTAATTATATCAAATTTCTTTATTCAATTGTGAAATTAAAATTTACACTTGCATTGAAACTTTGAGAGATAGAAACAAATAAAAAAAATATATAAATATATATTTTATTTATTTATATATTTCTCTGAGTTTATCGATAAAGTAAAAATACCAAAATTATTGAAATATTAAGATTGCGTGTTGGGGGTCGAGGATAAAAACTAATGTTACGATATTACCATTGACCGTCACACTAAAATTTATATACCACCATTAAATTAATGATTATAATATACATGAATACATAAATTATATGGATAAAAAATAAATAAAATTTTTTTTTCTTTTTTTTATCGCATACAGTACTTTATGTTTTATATTTATTCATTTATTTATTTATTTGTTACACTTATGCATTGATCGTAATTGATGAAAAAAAAAAAATTAATAAACATTTAATATAATTATTTATAATAAATAAAAAAATATATATATATTTTTTTCTATAAACCAAATATTTTTATTTCTTAAAAATAAATGAAAAAAAAAAAAAAAAAATTAATAAAATAAATAAATCACAATGTATTGACGATTTTTGTATTTTTTTTTTTATTTTTTTTTTTTTATTCCACTCTCATATTTATTACACACCGAATAAATAAACATAAAAACTCACCTGCATATCTCCGAGCTCATGGCCGCAATGAGCATTAACTTTTCCATCAATATATAAATCCAAAAGGAAAAATGGAAAAAAAAATGGGAGGGAATTAAAAATAAATCAAACGATAAAAATTAAAAAATGAATAAACAAAAAAAATTTTAATTAAATTTTTCTAATGAAATAAAAAATAACATGATGTCTCTAAACGGAAGAATAATTTTTATCACTTATCAAAATACAATGAATAATAATTTTCGGTATATATTTATAAAATAGATATACACATTTACACACTCACGTGTACGCACATACATGAGAATTTTGTGGTGTCGCGATCACGATGACTCGCGGTAAACTGAGTATATATAAATCGCGCGGCGAAAAGTCAAAATTCGTTTGCTAAGGTGTACACCAAGTGTGGATATAACCGTGCGCAATGAACGTGTGATTCTACAACCACCACCACCACCACCATTACCATCACCATCACCATCACCATCACCATCACCCCTTTCCTAAATTTATGCTATGGTTTTAATGAGAATTGGCAGACAAGGGTGTGAAGCAAGAAAGTAAATATACAAAATAATATTCGATAAAATGAGAGAGCGAGAGAGACGGAGAATTTGTACAGGGGTGAGAGTAAAATAAAAGGGGATGGAGGAGAAGTGAGTGAGTAAGTAAGTAAAATGGAAGTGGACAGACAGTCCAGTATATTATATATATATAGAGTTTGGGGGTTGTATCATAGCGCGCCAACGACGTTGACGGTGACAACGACACGCTAGTGCAATCAGGAAGGGGTTCCAACTCTATATACATTTAGTAAATGTATAATATGAGTGTGTATGTAATGAGTGTGAGTGAGATAGGTAATAAAGGAGGGCGCGACGCCGGCGCGCGAACTATCACGTAGGTCAAGGTCACATTCGTATTGCCAGTAATACACTCGCTACAAAATCATTTTTATCTATATATACACATTTTTTTCTTTTCATTCCTTTTTTGTTTTTTTTTTTTTTTTTTTTTTTTTTTTTCGAGACTCAGACTGCGTTAATATCAGCAGCTGTTCGCTTAGCCATTAGATAGAGATTCCTAGCATGAAAATATTTTTTATTCATTTTTTTTTTGTTTTTACCATTCCATTTTTAGTTTTTTTTTTTCTTATTTTTTTTTTTCAGGGTTTATATGTCTAGATAAAAATGAATTTGAAAATATTTTATGAAGGTAAATCGAATTGATCACTTTATGTGTGCGCTATTTTTTTTTTTTTTTTCGAAGATGAAAAATAATGGAAATTTTAATGAATTTATAATCTTGACTTATTCAATTTTTTTTTTGTTTTTTTTTATAATTATTCTCAATGTATCATTGAAAATTATATGGCAACACAAGAGATAAATTAATTGTCATATTCAATATTTAATTTTTCAATTTATTTATTCATGATATATATTAATAATAAAGTTTTTATATTATATGTAGATATAACGAATGTATCAATTTTGATATTCCCTCTGGGGAGTGTTAAATTGTTAACGGATGACACGCGATATATGAGGCTGGTAATACTTCACGTTTATATATTCGTGTAGATAAATTTAATAACAGCAAGATGAGTAGGGTGGATTATCAATGTGACATGTATATCATTATTAATCTATATAATATGTGTGAAATATATATATATATAAATAATATAAACGCATGTTCAATTATATTTTACATTAATTTAAAAAAATCAATAATAAATACTAATAATTAATAATAAATGAATAAACAAATAATAATAATAATAAATAAATAATAAATACTAATAAATACTAAAAATATATCCATTGAATATTTTCAATCGTTGAAATATATGTTTAATACGAAATTCCGTAACAATTAATAATAGAACTATAAAATTATATTTTTTATACTACTAGTTTGATTATTTTTATCATAATATATTGTATGATAAATTATTTTTCAAATACGCCATGTGAAATTGACACATAAATAAATAAAATTTAATTTTAATATTTATTATTTTATGATTTTTTTTTTCTTCTTTTTTTTTTTTGATATTTTCATTTTAAATTAAATTATCAATTATTCATCAATGTATTTTGTAATTTTTTAATAAAATAATAAAGTTAGTTGTGTACTCTCTCTCTCTCTCTCTCTCTCTTCATTATTTCAAACAGACGCTGTATACAATGTAGATATATATATATATGAGGTATATAATATTTATAAGTAAATTGAGACGTTAGACTGCATGTATAATAGAGTGCAGACAATTTTGTCTGGAAATATTAAATTCACGTCAGGAGAGTTTTGGATATGTGTCTAAATGTATGAACGTATAATTTATTTTTTATTAATTTATTTTTACATTGTTTTGATTAATGTTAATGAAAATAAAAAAAAAATAAATAAATAAATAAATAAAAAAATTGATAAATAGGTATATTGATATTTTTATTTAGTAATTTAATAATAATTGATATTTTTTCTTATAATTTTTGTAAATAATTAATATTATCAACGGATGATGTTTTTATTAATTTTATTTTCTGTATTGATGATTTCAATAAAATCATTATCTTTTTTATCATCATTGATAAAGATATCATTTGTATTATTATCGATAATATAAAATTTGTTGATTATTTATTCAATAGATGGCGCACAATGTGACTATATATGAATAATATATATATATATATATGTAAGGTTCAGTTATGTACGCGCAATATTATATGTATTATAATTTGATTCATCTTGTGGCGATGATGATGATGATGATGATGACTTCGCCGCCGGCAGGGAAAGCTCATTTCGCTTTTGAAAAGTAAAGTAAATAATATATTACAAAAAAAAAAATTTAAAAAACGGACTTATGATGAAAAAAAAAAAAAAATAAAAAGATGATTATGATAATGATAATGAAGCAAAAGAGTAAGTGCAATCAAAAAATAAATCATTATGCGTTTAATTATTAAACAAAAAAAAATTTAAGTTGATGCTTCTTCTTCTTCTTCTTCTTCTTCTCATTTTTCATTGCTTTCACTATTTATATTATGGGGAATTTTTTTATTTTATTTTTTGTAACTGTTTATAATATTTGTGGCGTCTTTGTATTATTTTCTTTTAAACTTTATGTTATTATTTTTTCTTTGAATGAAAAAAAAAAAAAAAAAAAAAAAAAAAAACAGTGATGAAAAAAATATTGTCAAATTATAATGTAATGATCTTTGAAAAGTATATAAAGTCAGATAAAAAGTCAGAATAATTATAAATTTCAAAAAAAAAAAAAAAAAAAAAAAAAGTGATATTTGTGTCATAACTTTTGATTACAAAATTGGCTGATATAAAAATGTCTCAATGTCTATTTTAAATATTTAATTATATTCATTTGTATATGAATCATTGATGATTGCGTTGCATTTATACATGTATATATATTTGGATGATTTCAATATAATTGAATATTAATCACTTGAAAACTTCATTTTATAGGACATTATTATATATTATACTTTTTAGATATCAAACGTCATATATGAAATCCATTCACTAAATATCAAGTCCATTCACAATCTACTTAATATATATAAAAAGAATTGAGAGAAAAAAAAAAATGACATAAAAAAAAAAAATTTCATAATATATTTTGAACGAACATCAAAATTATTTTTTTAAATTCATCAGCTTCGTCACTGAAAAATCATCAATTATCAATCACTTATATACAATGAAATCTTTATAATTAATTTATATATACATATTTATATTAATAAACAATAGGGAAATGGATATAATGTTGAAACGGATAAAAAGTGAAAGAAATTATTCCTTCTTTTTTCTTTTTATATTCATTCTGTTTTTTTTTTTTTTTTTTTTTTTTTTTCTTACCTATTTGATTATCATTCGATGACACGATCAATTTCGTATGAAACAAAACTCGCACGTGTAATGTACAAATAATAAAAAAACAAAACGATAAAAAAAAAAAAAAAAAAAATTATTTACCACACGATGAAAACGTGAGATTCAAATCAGTGGCGGCAAACAGAGATAAATACTTAAGTGGGTATCTCGAATTTACAATGCAAGACGCTCCCTATTGTGAATGTAAATGTCGTTGGGTTTATAAATTTCATTGGATACGAACAAATAATTCAATTATTATTATTTTTACTATTGTCATTATTGTTGCTGTCGTTTTTTTAATAGAAAAAAAAAAACGATAAAAAAAAAAACAAAGAAACAGTAAAATGTTTTTTTTTCTTCTCACTCTCCCTTTCAATATATATATATATATTTTTTTTATACGTGAAAGTTCGAAAGAAAAAGAGAGGGATAATAATAAAAATAAAAAAAAGAAAAGAAAAAAAAAAAAAAAAAAGGAAAACAGAAAATCAAATGGCAATAATTCATTGAAATAGCATTTAATAAATATTATGAATAGATAAATAAATAAATATAATTTTAAAGGTCACGATCAGTAAAATTCATATTTAAATTTCATAGAATTATATAATATTATAAAATATTATAAAATATTATAAAATTTTTTAAAAATAATAATAATAATGATGATATAAGTAATAATAAAAATAATATAAATTATGATATTATCATTACACAATTTTTGTAGTATATAACAATATTTTATTTACTAATAGAATAAAATTATAAAGTTTAAAATTGCGTATAATAAAAAATGATAAAAAAATTTCCCCCATTGCAAAATGACCTTTAAAAATCGCAGCCAACCAACATTTTAATAATGACAACGACAAACGACGATGATACAAAATAAATTTACTCTATACTGATGTGAATACAGAATGATGAAATACGAAAAATTATGTGTCTATAATTTTGTCTATGTATTTGTATTGAAGATCACTACTATAAATAAGTGAATGTATCATATATATATATATATAAATGAATAAATAAATCAAATGATGACAACGACGATGCAATTTGATATTATATCATCTCATCACACTCTCAAGAATAATTTTTCCTTTCCTTTTCCACATCTATTTGTTTTTGTTTTTGTTTTAGTTTTTTTTTTTATAAATTTCTAATTCAATAAAAAAAATTAATTTTAAATCTTTATCATCAATAAATCCAATGCTCTTTTCTACCCTCAAATTAAACAAAAATTAAAAATATATGGCAAAGAAAAAAAAAAATTAAAAACTCAATAAAAAAACAAAAAAATATTCAGATCCCTATCTGAAAAATAATTTGAAGAATCATTTCACACAATCATATATTATCTTAACATTATTAACAATATCAATTGTGAATGGTGAAGAGGGAGGAAGGGAAGATGGGAGAGACTGTAGTAGCAGCAGCGATGGTAGCGGCAGCGCGCAAAAAAAAGAAAAAAAAAAGAAAAGAGAGAATTACTACTCAAGTTGCGTGTGTGTGGTGGTGGCAATATAAAGCCCAAGCGATTGTGGCGCGCCTCAGTCAGTTTTACAAAGCGTTCACACATACGGTATTTTCTAAAGCCCTCCCCCACGCCACCCCCATACACACGCACACGCTGTTATTCCTACCCCTGAATTGTGTATTAATCTATACATTCCACGAGAAATAGAAAAAAAAAACAATAAATAAATAAATAAATAACGATAAACGAAATAGAAGAAATAAAGAAAAATAAAAATTACAACAGTAAAAATATTTAATCCTTCATGTTGTTTATATTTAATAAATATTTATCAATCAAATGATAATGTATGGGTAAAAAAAACTTTTTTTGTTATTGTTGTTGTTTTTTTTTTTTTTTTTTTTTCACTATTTTTTTATGTGATTAATGTACGTCACCGGAAGTTTAGTGTTAAAATAACTCGGTCTCGTCCTTTTATATATAAATAATTATGTGTATATAACTGAAGCCTTCCATTTACAAACTTCTTTCCTATTGCCATCTCAGTTATCCTTTCTCCTCTCCTCCCTCTCACAATCTCTCTCCCTATTTTTTTCTTTTTTCTTGTTTTTTCCCACTTTTCCCCCTCTCTATTTCCCTCTCTCCGATTACTCTTCCGCCACTTCTGGTTACTGCCTTTCTTCGACGATCGACGACGACGACAACGACAACACGACAACCGACGACAGCAACAACGTCCAACCACCACCACCACCACCGCCACTACCATTGCCATCGCATTTCAATAAAAAAGCGAACGAAAGTGGCAACTATAGAGAGGGCCACAGTGACACACACGTCTTGTCTTGTGATTCCTTTTTTTTTTTTGTTTTTCTACATAAAAACTTGCAATTTATAATTTATTTATTATTATTATTATAAATTTTTTAAATTATATTGTTAATATTAATATTATTATTTTTATTTGTTTTTTTTTAAATTTTTTTTTTATATCATCAAATATTGTGTGACGGGATTGATTTATTTTTTGTTTTCTGATATTTTTTCTTTCTCTGTTTTCGCGAGAGGGGGATTTTTTTATTTCTCTCTGTTTCCCCCATTTTTTTTTTTTTTTATTCTTCGTTTTCTTCGGTAAACGTCAAAGAAAAGGAAGCAAAAAAACGATTACGCGGGTGTGACAATTTATATATTTTTGAATATTAAAAAAAAAAAAAGAGAAGAAAATTAATAAATAATAAATAATAATTAAATAAATGAGGATTCGTAAAATGAAGTCCTCACTGGTGATTTTGCTGCTAGTCGCGGCAATTGCCGTCACTCGTAAGTAAACAAAAACAATTTTTTTATTTACACATAAATATAATATATCAGTGAAAATAGGAAAAAAAAAAAAAAAAAAAAAAAAAAATTTAATAAATAATAATAAAAATTATGAATTATCAATATTATTTTTTAATATATAAATTTAATTTTATATTAGAAGTAAAATGAATTAAATATTATTTAAAAATTAATGAAGAGAAATTTCTTAATGCATACACTCGATCATTATTATAATTATTATTATTTCTTCCATTTTATTTTCATCTATTTATATATACGTATATATTTTTTTATTTATAATTATTATTATTATATAAATATATATATGTATATATATATATATTTTTTTTTTCAATATAAATTTATTCTCAATTTCTCTGGTTTATGCTAATAAACCTTCTTGGCCACAGAGAGTGAATAACAAGAACCGGTTCCATAACGCTCACTAGCACTCACACCGGTTTGTACAATACTATTAACAATACACGAACACGTAAACTCATAAATATATATATGTATACATACATATGTCAATCGATATACTCTCAATTTCTATAATTATTTATAACTTGTAATGCAATTTTAATTAAATAATCATAAAGGAAATTTAAATTGAAAAGAAAGAAAAAAAAACAGCAAAAAAAAAAAAAGGGAAAGAATGAAGAAATTTTTAACTCATTATTAACTATTGTGAGGTTGTTTTTTTTCTGTATGAAAAGTAATGATAAAATAGGTGGGTGAGATGAAGTAAGAAAAATGAAAGAGGGAAAAAAAAGAAGATAAAAAAAAAAAAAATAATAAATAAATAATCAAGTGAACGTTTGTTTAGTGCATATATGAATGCAATAGATAAATTACATAAGAGATTAGAGAACGTGAAAGCTCTTTTTCATTTCGTGTGACGTCATTGCATAATCATATACATCGGGTAGACTAAACTGCTGTCTGTATCGCGACAGTATAAATACGTAAAGGCATTAGAAAAATCATGTGTGAAAAAAAAAAAAAAAAATTAAAACGTCAATATTTCATCGAGAACTTTCCATTTAGAGAATCACGAAAAAAAAAATATATATATATATATATATAATAAATAAATAAATAAATAAATAAATAAATAAATAAATAAATAAATGATAAAATGAAACAAAATTGAAATAATATTTAAATGGAATGAAAATAATTATTATCATAATTATATATAGATAAAAGTAAATGAAATAAATATAATAAATTTACAGAGGGTACAAATGTTCGTGTTAAACGACAGGAGGAGACAAAAAAAGAGGAGAGCTTTGAAAGTGAAATATGTAAGGACAAAGATGCTGGCGAATGGTTTCGTCTTGTTGCTGGTGAAGGTGATAATTGCCGTGATGTTATACAATGTACAAGCTCGGGTTTACAAGCAATACGTTGTCCAGCTGGACTATATTTTGATATTGATAAGCAAACGTGCGATTGGAAGGGTGCAGTTAATAATTGTAAATTAAAAAATAAAGAACGTAAAGCTAAACCACTATTGTATACTGAAGAGCCATTGTGCGCTGATGGACAATTGGCATGTGGCGATGGTTCGTGTATTGAACGTGGATTATTTTGTAACGGTGAAAAAGATTGTCCCGATGGATCTGATGAAAATGTTTGTGGTAAGTTAAATAATTTTGATTAATAAACAACAAAATGTATTAATAAATTAAATAAAGGTAAATTTATATTTATTTATTTCAATGTATAAATTTAATTTGATTAAAATTAGATATGGACAATGATCCAAATCGAGCACCACCATGTGATCCAACTGTTTGCGTATTACCGGATTGTTTCTGTTCGGAAGATGGCACAACAATACCCGGTGATTTACCACCAAAAGACGTACCACAAATGATTACAATTACATTTGATGATGCAATTAATAATAACAATATTGGATTATACAAAGAAATATTCAATGGAAAACGTAAAAATCCAAATGGTTGTGAGATCAAAGCGACATTCTTTGTTTCACATAAATATACAAATTATTCAGCGGTACAGGAGATGCATAGAAAAGGCCATGAAATTGCCGTACATTCAATTTCGTAAGTCATCATAAATAATTTTAATAATAAATAATAAATGATAAATAATCAATAATTTATATTCTTCTTATTCTTTTTCTATTTTTACAATAAGACACAATGATGATGAACGATTTTGGTCGGATGCTACAGTGGATCAATGGTCAGCTGAAATGCACGGAATGAGATCAATTGTTGAGAAATTCTCGAATTTAACAGACAATAGTGTTGTGGGTGTACGCGCACCTTATTTACGAGTTGGTGGTAATAATCAATTTACAATGATGGAAGAGCAAGCATTTCTCTATGACTCGACAATTACCGCAGCACTCAATAATCCACCACTATGGCCGTATACAATGTACTTCCGTATGCCACATCGTTGCCATGGAAATCTCCAACACTGTCCAACAAGGTAAGAATAAATAATGAAAGTATTTCAATATATCATTATCTTATATAATTTTATAATAAATAATTATTGTCATTAATTTTTCGTATCTTTCTCATTTTGTTTTTTGTTTTTTTTTTTTTTGTGAATTAATTTTATTTAGATCACATGCAGTATGGGAAATGGTAATGAATGAATTGGACAGAAGAGAAGATCCGGAAAATGATGAATATTTACCTGGATGTGCAATGGTTGATTCATGCAGTAACATATTGGATGGTGAACAATTTTTCAAATTTCTAAATCACAATTTTGAACGTCACTACGATCAAAATCGTGCACCACTTGGTCTCTATTTTCACGCCGCATGGTTAAAAAATAATCCAGAATATCTCGAAGCATTTTTAGTTTGGATTGATGAAATATCAGAAAAATATAATGACGTTTATTTTGTAACAATGACACAAGTTATACAATGGATACAAAATCCACGTACCGTAACTGAATCGAAAAATTTTGAACCGTGGCGTGAAAAGTGTGTTGTTAATGGACCACCAGCGTGTTGGGTACCACATACATGTAAATTAACATCAAAAGAATTGCCTGGTGAAACAATTAATCTACAAACGTGCGTTAGATGTCCAAATAATTATCCATGGTTGAACGATCACACTGGGGATGGTTATGCTTAAATGAATATTTTTTTTTTTTGCAATTCAACATTTGCCTAATTATTATTTTATTTTTTTTTTCATCCACCACCACCGCTACAGATCCCCTGTGTCCTCACCCCCTCTATTGAAATTATATTGAGTGAGTGTAATTCATTCTCATGTGATTTTTCATATATAAAAACGAAAATAACGAAAGAAAAAAAAAAAAATAAAAATAAAAAAAAAAAGTTATAAATAACAAACAAAAACATCCAACAGATTTTTAATTATTATAAATAATATGAGTGTTTGAAATTGAAGAAGGGAGAAAAAAAAGTGAATGAATAAAAATTTGTGTATGTGTGTATGTGTGTAAAAGTGTGTGTGACTGAAAAAGAGAGTGAGAAAAAATAATAAAAGAAGATGGTGTAATTTTTTTATTTAATGTGTGTAATATAAACACAAGTCTAATTGACTCCGTTCCCTTTCCCTACACACCGTTATCTTTGTCTCTCCTAATTGTCAATTCTTCTTTTACTTTTTTTTTTTTTTTTTTAATATCTTTTAGTGAACAATTTTCCACGAATGATCTTATTTTTTTCCTAAAAAGTTTAAATTCCTCCATTTCTCCTTCCTTAAACTCAATTTAATTATAAATGAAAATATAAATGTGTATGTATACATATTTATAGTATACGAGAGTATGTATAATAATAGCGATGTGTTATTTGTATTTACACAATTTACGAATAAAATATCAATTTCTTTGTGAAAATAAAATCAATTGATTTTTTTTTTGTTTTTTTTTTTTTTTTTTTTTTTTCATAGATAAAAATGAAAATAAAAAAATTGCAATATATTTTTTTTTTACTTTTTTTATATAAGAGGCGATTTATTTATTTATTTATTTATTTATTTATTTTTTGTATTCTTCACGTCATTCGTGAAGACTTTCAATATACCTCGAGCACGAACGTGTGTCGTGAGGTGATTCGAGGTCGCGACTCGAGAAATCCGTATAAATATAAGAAAGAAAAAAGAAAAGAAAGGGGAGGGGAAAAAAAAATTATTGCCAAGTATGTGAAAGAATTTAAATCGAGGTGAGAAAAGAGGAAGGGAGAAAGATAGAAATGAGGTAAGGAAAAAAAATAATAATTATAAAAAAAAAAATGTAAAAAAATGCGAAGGGTGTTCGAGACGTTTCATCGGGATAAGATAAATTAAGATCAAGGCCACGTATTCCAGAACCTGTGATAATGTCAAGCATGTACTCGGAAAGAAAAAAATATAATAATAATAATAATAATAATAATGAATAAAAATTAATGAATAAATAATTACAGAAATAGAAAATAATAACATACGAGGTGAACCAGGATACGTAAGTTCAGTTACATCAATCAATTACTATTGATAAATATAACTCATGTATCCACATCCTTATATTTATGTATTCACAAGAAAAAAAAAAAAAAAAAAAAAAAAAAAGAAAGAAGAATAAGAATAAAATAATATCCTCAATATAAAAAAATTAATAATAATAAAAAAAAAGTTATTTTATTCACGTTCATCACAACAATCAGGAAGAATATTCGATAAATTTCCTCTATTACTTGATACATAATTGATATTTTTCCATCTCATCGCATCAAAGATAAAATAATAAATAATAATATCATATTTATATTTATTATTATTATTATTATTATTATTATTATTATCATTTATTCCATTTTTCTTTTTATTTTCAATAATAAAAACGATGACTGTGTGAATTTTACTGTTATTTCCCATCAGGTTGTTCAATAAATTGTATACATGTGCAAAAAAATAACAACATGAATGTGAAGATAAAAATAATAATAAAAATAAAACAATTTTTTTTTTTTTTTTCAAGTGATGACGATAATAATAATAATAATAATATAAAAAGAAAGATAGAAAAATAGCGAAAGTCAGCAGCCTCATCAAATGTCAAACGCCTGACACGATTGCATTCCAATGTTTTTTTATATTATTTTTCTCTACTAGCAAACATTCGAAGGTGTTTTTTTATGACACATCCACTCCTTTGTATATAACCAACGTGATATATGAATAATAATTGTAATTATAATAATAATTATCATAATAATAAATAAATAAATAATTATAAAATTGTAAAATAATAATCAATGAGTATTATTTTACAATTTTATGTAAAATATTTACGAAATTCAATTATGAATTCCAATAAAAGGACATTATGCTATTCATAAATTCGCCTACAGATTAATTTTATTTGACATTAAATGATGAAAACAATGGAAATAAAATAATGTTAAAGAATAAATAAATGAATAAATAAATGAATAAATAAATAAATTTTTTTTTTGCATCATGATATTTATAACTTTGACATTTGAAATATATTTATTTATTTATTGATGAATTGAATTTTGAGTTGGGATATTTTATTTAAATTTGATATAAATTTTTCTCGTCAAATATAATAATGAAAATAAATGTGGAAAAAAAGAAAAAAAAAAAACAAATACAAAGAAAAATGAAGAAGCAGAACAAATAAATTTTTTTTTTTTTTTTTTCATCTAATGTTTAAATATATTTCCGGATTATTTATTGGTCAATAATGTAAATATCTTTCAGGATATATCATTTATATATGGAGACCATGGAAGGTCATTTCATACGTTTGAAAAACTTGTTTTGGACACGGAACACAAAAATTGTCTCGACAGAAACAGCCTATATATATATATATATATCAACGATTAATGGTCAGACGAGATATACAACTATATACAAATACCTTTTAAAATCTCGCGTAAGCGAAAGTAGTGAAAGCGCATGATGGCAGACACAAATATTCGCAAGTAAAAAACACCAAGGCCAATATTATATTTACTTGGTTGTTTAGGACTTTTTTTTTTTTTTTTTTTTCTTTCGTATATTCACATAAATATAAATATATTTAAGAAATATTAATTATATATCAAATTTTCTTAATTTATTGATATTTATTGAAAAAAAAAAAAAAAAAAAAAAAAAAAAATGTATACAAACGAAATAATTTTTTTTTTCTCTTGCAATAAACAGTTTCTATTGTTTAATTAGAGTCAGAAAAATTAATTATTTATTATAATTGAATATATATCTAGCAAAATTTTCATTATTTATTTATTATTCTATTTATTATTTTTTTTTTTTCTAGATTATTGTAGAATTTTGATTTTTATATTGAAATGAAATGTTTGTATATTTATACGCTTGGTGATTTTTTGTGCTCGATTTGAGACGACGTCTTAAAGCGGAAGCCGGTGAAATTAACTTCTATATACTATATACTTATACTATATACTATATACTAGGTCAGTGGGTGACAGAAGGCGATCGTTGGAACGGATTATTACTGCGCCTTTATATATAAACCAGCTTGCAAGTCACTCTCTCTTTAATTCTCATCTTGCACTCTCCATTTACTCAATCTCTAATATCAATAATAAATTTTTCTATACACAAAGAAAGAAACAAAAAAAAACAGAAAAAATACTAAAAGAAATTACAAATAATCAAATAATTATATTAATTTATATCATTTGGATATAAATTCAATAAATTTACATGGAAATTTTTTTTTTTTTCACATTAAAATTAATTATAACAAAATTTATACTATCAATTAAAATATATAATATTAATCGATTTCTATTTAATAAATATATAAATATTTATCTCTTATAGGTGTGGATTAAATTTAATATACATAAATATTTGACATAATTGAAAACAAAAATTTTTTTTTTTTTTTTTTTTTTTTTTTCTTATTCATGAATTATTTTGTAGGCCAATGGATTATGATAATTCATTGAAATATATATTCATGAATATAAAAATTCACATGTGGAATGTTAGCAAATGCTAATATTAAAAAAATAATATCATACAAAGAAAGTTTTATATATTGTATATAATTATACATAGATAAATATTATCATCAATTATTAATCGTGTTCACAGCATTTGAACATTTATGCTACTGGTATTACAGTGACCCCATTACGCTTCGATAAGTAAAAATTCTTCATCCATTTCAAATAATACATAAATTATTTACTATTATAACGCTGACAAAAAATGAAAACTAGGTGATAAAATAATAATAAATAAATGAATAAATAAATAAAAATTATATAATATCTGAGTAAAATTATAGAGTAATTGATACATTAAATTTTCTTTTACTATTTCTCATTATTTTTCTTCTATATTATTCTTTTTTTTTTTTTTTTTTTTTTGTCTCCTCTTTATACTTCATTGTTACGATTCTTATTGTATTTATTTATAAAATTGTCACTGAGTTAATACATTCTCAATTTATATCTTTGACACTCTCACTTACTCCCTGTCTTGTAATTTCTGTCCACACCCATTATTTAAAAACACCCACACTGAAATAGCATTCCACAATAAATTTTTTCTTTTCTATTCTCTTATTCTCTCATTTCCTCATACTCCTCTGGTCTTATTATTACCATTATAATTATTTCTTCTCTCCCCTACCGCACTACACCCAATCACCCTCCCCCCCCTCCTCCTCCCTCTCTCTCATTTTCCTACTCTCATAAATATTTCATAATAATAAAATATGTAGTTGCCAATACAATAGATCAATTTAATATGTATACAGAGAAATGTTATATTTAATTTTTGTTTTTGTTTTTTTTTGTTTTTCTAATCATTGAAGAATTAAATAATATATTCATAAATATATTGTTAATATTAATCGATAATTTTCCAATATACAAAAAAAATTATTTAATATATAAATGATTATTGAACTATTTATTAATCAAAATTATTATATCTCTTTATTAATTTTTTTTTTTTTCTTTTCCTGTTCATTGTTCAATACACCTTTCACGCTCCATTTATTGTCTTTACAGAGGAAAGTAAAGTTAAGTGTTCAATTTCCAATTGTATCAACATCAAGGACAGTGAAATTAAAAAAAAAAAAAAAGAAATATTTACAATTAAAATAAAAAATTATATAATACCGATAAAATGATTAAAATTATTTGAATTGAATCAAAAAATTTTATTAACTCACAGTAAACTCGTCTAAATAATTATTAAATATTTTCTTTTTATATGTAGAAAAAATTCGTTTATATATATATATATATATATATTTTTGTTTTAATTATTTATTATTATTATTATTAATTTATCTCAATATGTTCATGTCAGTATGGCCTCTTACACACAATTGTACTGTATACTACATCGGCCTCGAGTTACAGTGTTACGTGACATATAATGTTTGACAGTGAAAGTTATCGGGTATTGCTTGAGGGCAAAATGTCGTATATATATATAGGTATATGTGTAAGGATCTGTATATAAACCATATTATTTTATTTGCAGTTGAGTATTCAATTCCACCTTCAAATACCCAAGTATTTTACCTTGCATAATGTAATTCAAATAATTCAAGGTATTCATACAATATATCATATTTACAAAATAAAAATTTTTTATTTTAAATCTATATAAGAAAAAAAAAAAAAAAAAAATTGGAAATCAATTGATACAAAGTGATAAATAAAATTTTTAAATAATTTAAAAAAGGAAAAAAAAAAAAAAATTATATTTGCAACAAAATCATACAATAATAAATAGATAAATGAATTTAAATATTTTTATCAATCACTTATTTATGTATTTATTTATTGTTGTTTTGTTTTTCATTTAATTTTTTATTTAAATTTTATTTTTTATTGTGTATATCGTATCAGAGACAAGGTCGACGCTCAAACAATTTTGCGAGTAATAAAAACGAGAGGGAGAAGAAAATAAAGAAATATAAAAAATATTTTTAAAAACTAATTTGACAAAGTGTCTGGCCAAGTGGATACCTTTATTACAGATGTTGATATAATCTTGCGATATAAAACATCAAAATGGATATCTATACATAAAACAAAATAACAAAATAAAAATAATAATAATAATAATAATAATAATAATAATAATAATAATAATAATAATAAATAATAAATAAAGTATTGTATATATTATATATATGTATGAGTTATTGAAGACGACGAGAAAATAAAAAAAAAAAAAAACCTTCTTTATATATAAAGTAAAAATGGGTACGAAGAAATCGTTGAAATTTTATCACCATCTCCAACTTCAGAGTGTATATTTTATATGTATATGTGAGTGTGTGTGTTTTTTTTAAAATGGACTTTTCATGGCGAAGGTCGTTGTTTAAATTTTTGTGTCGTTGGACCGTGTGTGTAATAAAATCCATGAAGATAACAGGAGAAAAAAAAAAAAAAAAAGATGAAAGAAAGAAAAAGTAAAGTTGAAATTTTTTTGTTGTTTTTTTGTTTGTTTGTTTTTTTTATTATTTTTTCTTTTCATATATATATATATCAATGTATTCGTGTATTGAACGTCTGAAGGGCGAATTATTTTTGCCATGTATATATGTAGTTTGTGACCCTGCTATGCAGTTGGTTATGATCAACTTGGTGAAAGTGACGTGTGACAAGGTCGTCCCTTATGGGAATTTATAAAAAAAATAAAAATAAATATATAAATCTCATAAATAAATTATTTGTGTTCATCATTATTATTCTATTATTTTTCATTATTATTCTATAAATTTTTTTCAAGTATTTATTATTAATTTCAATTAAAATTTATCTTAAATTAATGAAATTTCTACTCTATCAATTTGTAATTATAAATAATATATAAAATATTGAATAAAAATAAATAATAATAAAACTATTACTATTACATTTTAATTACATCGTAAGTTTTGATTATAAATTCATGGACATCAATTCATCAAACAAAAACAAAAAAAAAAAAAAGAAAAATTTCCTTCATTAATAATAATTTACATAAATAATATCATGTCTATTTTCCATCGTAGTCATCAATTAAATCTATACTTGACGAAAAAAAAAATAATAATTTTTCAGAAATAAAATTCAAAATGCAATAATAAAAAAAAAATTAAATATACTCTAATTGCCTTATATGTACATGTATATATATATATATATATATACACGTATTAGTATACAAGCAAGTTTCTCCAGTTCAACCAAGTTATTCCGGTCGTGATGTCGACCTTTTAACTGTTGGTTTGCGGTTGAAATCCAACAAGACAATCCAAGATGTTGAATTTCGAAGAGGCAACCGCTAGAGACCGTACCACGCGCGCGTGATCGTTCAACGTCGCTTTATACCTATCATTATATATATATGTATATAAAATGCAAGGTAATGGTGGTAAGAACATATGTTGTATTGAGACGAGAGGAAAAAGGCGTTCGACGATGAAATTGGAAATCGACGAACGATGCGACCGATAATGCTCCTGCGTCTCGAGGCTAATTTAGAAAGGTGATGTATGGGTATATAAAAATTCGGGTCGACTCCAATATATATATATACATATATTTATATATTTTATATGTACTTTCAATTCGTTTGCCGAGATTCATAATGATTTAAAGATATAATAATTTTTTTATTTCAACTTCCCTTTTTTTTTTTTTTTTTTCTTTTTTCAATTTTTATCTTTATTTATTTACTTGTGTCATCTTTTTGTCCACTTACCCTTCCCATGATTTTTAAATTTTCATTTTGTGATATTTCATTGTATTATTTAAATATTTCCATTTTTTAAATTTACATAATTAATTGAATTGTAACATTTTTTATCTTTTTTATTCATTTATTATTCTATGAGAGTTGAAAAAATTAAGAAATAAGAACAAAAAAAAAATTATGGATTGTACGTAGGTTGATTCATCAAAATGTTTCATTTCTATTTTTCTTTTTTGTTTTTTTTTTTGTTTTATATATTGCTATTATTGTTATTATTTATTTGTGACAAAACAATCGCACAATTGTAACAAAAGATTTTATTTTATTTTTTTATTATTATTATTTTTTTTTTATCATTAGGATATAATATAATGAGTGTATTTGTAATGAAACAGAGACAGATGGAATGACGGAAGGTCATACAATGCAATAATAATGTATTCCCACACACATATATATATATATAAATAAATAAGTATTAATTACAAAAAGGAAACGAAGATAATAATAAATAAATATATATATAATAATAATAATGCAAATATATTTTATATTTGAAGGTGAACTACCGCATTCAAGTAATATCCGGTGTAATTATTTACTTCCAGCTTACAATTATATACGTATAATTTATTATTACAAATTATTTATTCTATTTTATTTTATATATTTATTTGTATTATTTACATGAATAAATATAATTCAATATAACATTTAATTCAAATATCATTTGAATTTCACGTGGAAAGTTCACTGTCGCGTTGGTAGAAAATATTTTATAAATAAATATTGTATATATAAGTATATGTATAGGAGTGGTATGTTTGCCACTGGCGGTATATATATATATGGTATCATGACTACAAGTGAAGTCCAAGCGATGGGAGCGCCATTTCGAAATACGAGATGTGCATATAATTATATTTAAACATGTACAAATATATAAAATGAGCTTTCGCCTACTTGAAACACGGTGCATTGACAGCTGTACATTACAAATAAATAAATTTAAAAAAAAAAAAAATATTCTTTTATTAAATTTTTTTTTTTGTTTTATCTTTACACTGTCACGCATCGAAATTTTTTCTTTCTCTGTATATTCACATTCTCTTCCAACATTTACCTACAATTTATTTACATAAATTTTTATTTATTGCAATAAAATAAAATTATAATTATTTCGAATTTTTTTTTTTCTTTTTTTTGTTTTAATTCCGATATATTTATAATTTGAATAAAATCATTATAAATAAGTGTCATTTATATCATATTAATATTTTTTAAGAGCATTATAAGCTTCTGTGGCTTACTGGTAGAGTATACGTCTGGTATGCGAAAGATGCGGGTTCGAATCCCGTCTGCCGGCGGACAATTGGGAATCGAATTTTATCACGACCACCTCTTCTTACACGCGTGAGCTATTCGAAGACCTTTGAGAAACTTAGTGGAGATCCGAGGTCACTGAGTCTCCAAAGGGTCTCAGGGGGGGTACCCTTCTATTGATGTTTGTTTGGGTCTGTCCAACATCAATATCCCCCCCCGAAAAAGCTTCATGTAAGTCGAGAAAACGTGAAAAAACACGAGATTGTTTGACGGCAGTAGCTCAATGGTTAGAGTGTTCGTCCAGTGATAAAACAGTACATACGTCCACAGAAGATTTTTTTTGTTTTGTTTTATTCGTTTTTCAAAACAAACAAAAAATCGACTTGAAAATTTTATGATTTTAATTACACCTTATAACATATAAAATTTAAGTACGATTATTAATCAAAAAAATAAAATCAGAAAAAAAATCGAAGTCTTTTACATTGAATAATCTAATCCATTATCAAATCGATAAAATACAATAAACATTTCTACCTTATAACATGTAATTTTTTTTTTTTTTTTTTTTTTTTTTTTTTTTTTCAAGTACATTGACTTGACTATGTCAATTGAGGTCGATTTTTTTATATAGTTATAATCATGGAATATAATAATTCAATTCTATTCACGATGTGGTCATGCATGTAGAATACAAATTTGTGACGATGTAGTTTATAATTTGTTGGGTACACTACTCTAGCTATTGAACCACCACAAACGAATTATTTTGTCGTGGTTTCAAGTATAAATATATACAAACCACGTGTATATTACCTTGACCGTGTGTTACGGCCCCTCTTGAGTTTTGAATATGTTACGGGTTTATGCACGAGTGTGTTCAATTGAGGGTTCATTGTCCAATGTCCTCTGGTTGTCCGTTGTCGATATTGTTAAAAGCACAAGAGAGAAATATAGTGAGGGAAAAAAAGTTTTTACATACAATTTTTTTTTTTCTTTTCTTCTTTTTAAGAATATAAGTGGGTTTGTATTTCTCAAGATTAGAATGACAGAGTAAAAAATAAATTTTCAAAATGATAGACAAAAACGAGAAGAGATAAAAATAAAAAATAAATAAGATAAAAATCACAAGAGGGTAAGAAAAAATCAAAAAATAAATGAGAAACGATGGGAGGACGATGATGCTTATTGTATAAAATTTTAAATATCTCATTATTTTTTAATTATTATAAAATTCAAAAGATGAAGAAATGAAAGAAGAAAATGATAATAATAATATTTTGGAATAATAAGTATCCGGATTCTTTATTTTATTATTATTATCCTTATTATTTTACTTTCACTGTTTTAATTGTTTCACTGTGAAATATTTATGTAAATTTTTTCAAATTTTCATCTATGATAAATGTATAATTTTTTTTTATTAATATTTATTTACTATGATATTTTTTTTTTTTTTTTTTTTTTTTCCCAGTCGATGGAGAAATATCGAATTGTAAGGAGATGAGTGTAGGTCAGTATGACTATCTATAGATATACGACTATGATGATGGCGCCGAGTCGTCGAAGTATTTTAAAAACCACATTGGCAACTGACATTTATTGAACCTTCGTCTGAATGCACCGCACATTGTCCATTTTTTAGTTATTTCAATGTGATTTCCCCTGTTATTATTATTATTTTATTTTATTTTTTTTTCATCGTCTTTATTCATACATTTATCTATTTATTTATTTATTTATCTACATTATTATTTTTTTTGTTCGTTGCAAACTGATTTCGTGGAATTATTTATTACATCTCAAACATGTAATGCCTTTTTCTCACTTATATTTTTATACCACAATGATTCCAAAGGTATTTTTCATCTTGATTATATCTGTCGAGAAAAGAAAAGAGACGTGAAATTTCTTTTTAATATTAATAATAGTGTGTGTTATGTTGTCTTTCAACCGGTTTTTTTTTTTTATTTTTTATTTTTTATTTATTGATTATTATTATTATTTTATTTCTTTCCTTGTTTTTTTTTCATCTACATCTTTCTAATTCTGTTCTAATTTTCAATTTTTTTTTTTCCCCCTTCCTATTTGTTGAAATGTTTTTTTTTTCTTTTTCGTTTTTTATTCTGTATTATTACTTTCTTTTCTTTTCCCCCTCTACATCTGTAATTTATTTTTAGACCTTCTGTGAAATTTACCACACAAAAAAACACCATATGAATGACAATGTGTGAATAAAAGTATAAAAAGATTCAAGATAATCAAGTAACAATACAAACTAAAAGAGAAATGTGAAAAAAAGTACAGAAATTTCAATAAATTCAGCTAGAAAAATATTTTTTTTGGTTTGTTTTATTATAATTATTTATATATATATATATATATATATATATTTTTTTTTTTTTCCTATTTTTAATCCTGATTTTATTTCTCATTTCACTCTCTATACTTTGAACACACGTGGTGTAGTAGAGAATGCTCGCCTGCCGGCTTGAAATCTATGGCGTAAATAACAAAAACAGGTTTTCACCTTTTTTCATTGTGACGGTTTGAAAAATAGAAGGTGAAAAGAAGTAGGGAAAAGATGAAAAAAAAAAAATAAAATTTTTTTAAAATAAAAATTAGATAAGTTCAGATATTTTATGTATATATTTTTTTTTCCTTTCATTTTTTTCATGTTTTCACTGGGATAAAAATATTATTTGTCATAGTGCAATAATTTTTTATAATTTACTTCATGTATATATTTGGAATTTGTTATTGAAATACCCAAGGATACATTAGTGACGAATAAATTGTAAAATAGTTACATTGTCATAGATATTTAAAGAATATAAATAAAGAAAAAAAAAAAACAATATAAATGAATAAATAAACACATAAACAAATAGAGAAATAAAGAAATAATACATAAAAAATTATTTTAAACAAAAGAATAAAGAGAATTTCAGTATTTATTGATCACTATCATAACGGAAAAAATAATAAAATAAATTGTTGATTCATAATTTATAACATCATCAACATCACCATCATCATCATCATCATCATCATCATCATCATCATCATCATCATCATCATTATCATAATCATTATCATTATGTATACACCCATGTTCTTGGTTAACAATACATTTTTACAGTTAATTATTTAAATAAATAATATTTAAAAACAATACAACAACACACAATGAATGGAAATAAATTTTTCTTATTTCCTCTCGCTCATTTATCTTTCCCATTGCTTTATTTCTTTTTTATTTTCATTTTTTTTTTTTTGTTCAAACAAATGGGGATGTTCTACGTTTCTTTTTAACTCCATTATTATTATTATTATTATTATTATTATTATCAATTTGATTTTTTTTTATTTATTCAAATTATTTGGATGAATAGTAGAAGTTACGTGAAATAGTTTTGAAATAAATAGACGATAGACTTTATTGATATAATTCATGATGGCAGCACCATCCAGAAGGTGAAAGTCTTGAATTGCCGAAGAAGAAGGAAGAAGGGTAGGAGAGTGGTGGATGCACATATAGAAGGGGGCAAGAGGGCGCGGCTTGTCCAGACGTTTTCTGTCCTGCCGACGACAATCATGTCGCCGAAGTTGATATTTCTTCTTCTTGGGTGTATAGCAATACTTTCTGGTGAGTTTTCAAATATACTTATAATATTTTACCAAATAAACCAAGAAAAAGAATAATATATATTTGAGAAATAAAAGCAAAAAAAGAATTTTTTTGTTCCCCACAATTATTTCTTTATTCTCATATCACTCATATATATAAACGAAAAAAAAAATATATATATATATAATAATAATTAATTAATTAATTAAAAAGATGATGAAATGAAAAAAATTTTTTATTGAAAAAAAATTTTTAATTAATAATTTTTCTATATAAAATAATAATATTGTATTGCAATTATAAATTATATAGGTAAATAAATAAAAAAATAATAATTATAAATAAATCGGATGAAAAGTAAAGATGAAGAATTAAAAAAAATAAAATGTAGAAATATTAAATTGCACATCCGGTGTGTCTGTATTGGTGAGAACTGCCTGTTGAAGGCTTTCCCCTATTGCAACTGACTTGTTGCCCTGACATTTTCAAGACTTTCTACTTCAACGATCAGAGATAAAGAGAGCGCGCTCGAGAGTAAGAGAGAGAGAGAGAGAAAGAGTTCGGTGACCCTATAACGCGTTTTGTTTTATAACAAAAATTCATTTGACATTTTAACCGTCAATATTTTCTTAAAAACAATACAAAATATCAATAATTAACCATATATTATCATTGATTATTATTTAAATATATTATTTATTCTCAATTGAAATAATATTTTAACAGTGACAACAAGAGCGCAAGATTATGAAAGCGATGATACAGATCCAAATGCTGAAGAGTTGTGCGAAAATAGACCTGGCGATGAATATTTCCGGTTGAGCACAACAGGCGATTGTCGTGACGTTGTCAGGTAAAAAAAAAAAAAAAAAAAAAAAAAAAAAAAAAAAAAAAAAAATATTAATTAACTAACATATAAATATAAATATATATAAATAATATCATGAATAAATATTATACCGTGATATTATAACGCATATTATACCTTGATTATGCAATAATCTTACAAAACTTTCCACTCTTAATTCAAACTTTTTTTTTTTTTTTTTTTTTTTTAATATCATGTATTTATATATTATATATAATTGCGAATTTCTGTATCAATTAGTATAGAGTAATTGGATTTTTTTTATTTATTTTTTGTTTTAATTAATTCAAATGTGAGTTGTGAAAATGAGATATTGATGATAATGATATAAAAGAATGACTTCAATGGGTTTTTGTATTTGTGTATATGGGTATGTAGAATTAAATGTATATATGTGTTGTGCGTGTGTGTGTGTGTGTGTGTGTGCGATGCTTGAAATATTGAATATGAATGCAATAATATAGGTGTGACAAAGCAACTGAAATTGGAGTTACTCGATTGGCAACAGTCAAGTGCCCAACTGGTTTAGCATTTGATATTGAACGTCAAACATGCGATTGGAAGACAAATGTGAAGAATTGCGATCAGCTTGAGAGTAAGAGTTTAAAAAGAATAATATTATTATTTTGAATTTATCAAGACTCAATTCCGTGCGTATTTTTGTTAACTATGTTCAGGTGCACACGATCTGGACTGAAGCAAATAACGTGTCCCAGTGGATTGTCATTTGATTTGGACAAACAGACCTGTGACTGGAAGGGCAAGGTCCACAACTGTGACCAGCTCGAGAGTAAGTGACGCACGGGGAAGTTATATGAACTGAATGGAATTCATGTCAATATCTGAATGATGTCAAAACTTTTCGGAAAATTCGTTTTATTTATTTTACATTATATATATATATGAACATGTATTTATTTATTTATTTATTATTCTCTTTTTCAACATTTTATTCTTCTTCATTTCTTTTTTTTTTTTTTTTTTTTGTTGTGGAATAAAAGTATTAATGAGATAATGATAAATATTGAATACATGTACATGTAAAATTTATAAATTGAGAATATATATGAGAAGCTTTTGACAATGAATATCCCAGTCATATAAATCGTAGACTCGCGCCGTAGCACGCAAAAATGAAAAATCAAATTTTCGCACATATTATTTTTTTTTTTATCTCGCTTTTCATAACTCGCCTATGCCTGCACATAAATACTTTACATATATTGTATAATATTTATTTGCTTTATTTATTTCTTTATTTATTTTATCATTATTATTATTATTATTATTATTATTATTATTATTATTATTGCTTTCTAATGACTAATATCTAAATTTTCACTTGTGGTTACAAACATAAATTATTTAAAGATGCTTTCACATAGGATCTAAAATATTTTATTGCATTTCACTTTTCTTTATTATTTTATTTCTTATTATTTTGTTCTATATAACATTATTATTATTATTTTTTTTTTTTTTGTATTCTTGCATTTTTCCCATTTATCCCATCATGAAATATATTGTGAAAAACAAATATTGATTGACCGAAGAAAAAAAAAAAAAAAAGATAAATCATCACTTAAATGTATTTTCTTCCATCGTGAGCTTTGACTTGCTTTATTTATCTTTTTTTTTTTTTTTTTGCATTTCTCTTGCTCATCGATTGTCTCTGTCATCATTCACGTCATATACCTCTTCTCAAAGATATAATTTTTTTATTTTTTTTCGTCTTTTTCAATATTCGCACTCAGCTTGAGTTCGAAAAAAAAAAAAAAATAAAAATAAAAAATAGGATATAATACATACACTCTTTATCATTGCTCGCTACTTTGTTTTATTTTTCTTGCTCTGTGTTTTGTGCTCACTCTCTATTTTTCCATTGTATCTGTGACATAATTGAAAGAAGAGAAAAAAAAAAATAATAATAATAATAAATAGAAAATAAATAAATAATGTAGTTTTCAAAAAATAGAAAAAAAAAAAAAAATTAATAGTAATAAATAATAAAGCCACATATTCATTCAAGCAAAAAATAAAATATAAATAATTTTTCATAAAAAAAAATTTATATATGTAAAAATATGAGCGAATGAGTGAGAAGAGACAATTTTATACAGGTAAAATTACCTTTAATTGCACTTTTTCTCGCTCGCATAAATTTCAGCGTGTTTCGCGCGTGAGCCAACGAAAGTACCCAAAAAAAAAAAGAGAAAAAAAAAATACGCGTCACAACTCAAACAAAATTTATATTTGACTAACAAAAAAAAAAAAAAAAAAAAAATGTTTCACCATTTTTGGTTTTTTTAAAAAAATTTTTTTTTTCAAGTTTCAATATTAAAATTGTAATTGTACATATTATTTGAAATACAGATGACAGACATAACAGTATTTACATTTAAATAAAAATTATTTAACAAATAAAATAAGATGTAGTGTGTTCCAAATATGTAAAATGCAAATAAAAAAAAACAAAAAAAAAACAAAATTGGGAGCAAAAACGTATGGAGTCGGGTCTTGGATAAATTTCAAAAGAAAAAAATTAATTATACAAAAAAAAAAATGAGTATAATTAATCATTTAAATACTTGAAATTTTGTACATATAAAATTAATTGTTTCATTGCTGAATATTCGCAGAGCCACGTAAAATTCTTCCAATACTGAAAACTGACGAGCCAATTTGTCCCGATGGAAAATTATCGTGTGGCAATGGTGAATGTGTCGACAAAGAATTATTTTGCAATGGAAAACCCGATTGCAAAGATGAATCTGATGAGAATGCATGCAGTAAGTAAAACCCGACACAGCATCCATTTCTACAAAAAAAAAAAAAAAAAAAAAAAAAAAATTGAAAAGAATTAAAAAAAAAACTAGACAAATAGGAAAAAAACACACACACACTCACATTGGCAAAATAAACTAAATTAAAAAAAAAAAGTTGATGATATATTTGTTATTCATTAATTTCCAGCGGTTGAAACTGATCCAAATCGTGCACCAGACTGCGATCCATCGCAGTGTATGCTACCAGATTGTTTCTGTTCTGCTGATGGTACACGTATCCCAGGAAATCTTGAAACAACTCAAGTACCACAAATGATTACCATTACATTCAATGGTGCAATTAATATTGATAATATTGATTTATATGAAGAAATATTTAATAATCAACGACAAAATCCAAATGGATGTACAATTCGTGGTACATTTTTTGTTTCACACAAATACACAAATTATTCTGCTGTACAGGATCTTCATCGTAAGGGCCATGAAATTTCTGTATTTTCATTAACCCACAAAGACGATCCACAATATTGGGCGCAAGGATCATATGACGATTGGTTAGCAGAGATGGCTGGTGCAAGATTAATAATTGAACGTTTTGCTAACATAACCGACGGTTCAATTATTGGAGTACGTGCACCATATTTACGTGTTGGTGGTAATAAACAATTTGAAATGATGGCAGATCAATTTTTCGTTTATGATTCATCAATAACTGCATCACTTGGTCGTGTACCAATTTGGCCGTATACATTATACTTTAGAATGCCACATAAATGCAATGGCAATGGTGGTAATTGTCCATCACGATCACATCCAGTTTGGGAAATGGTTATGAATGAACTTGATCGTCGTGATGATCCAACATTTGACGAATCATTACCAGGTTGTCATATGGTTGATTCATGCTCTAATGTACAAACTGGTGAACAATTCGGTAGATTATTGAGACATAATTTCAATCGTCATTACAATAGTAATAGAGCACCATTGGGTCTTCATTTCCACGCATCCTGGCTCAAGAGTAAAAAAGAATATAGAGAGGAGCTCATTAAATTTATTGAAGAAATGGTATTGAAACAGGATGTCTATTTTGTTACTATGATGCAGGTTAGTGAATATGGAAAATATAATCATATAAAAATGTGGGGGAAAAAAATCTATGTGAAGAAAAAAAAATTATTACAATAGAAAAAAAGTAGATTATGTAATAATTTAATATTTATTTTTTTTTCTTTCTCATTAATCGTAGGTTATTAGCTGGATGCAAACCCCAACTGAAGTGTCAGCGCTTCGTGATTTCCAAGAATGGAAAGATAAGTGTGATGAGAAAGGACAACCGTATTGTTCATTGCCAAATGCGTGTCCATTGACAACACGAGAATTGCCTGGTGAAACTTTACGTTTATTCACATGTATGGAGTGTCCCAATAATTATCCATGGCTTCTTGATCCAACTGGCGATGGTTTCAGTGTAAAGAAATAAATTGTGTTTTATAATTGGAGGGAAAAAAAAAAAAAAAAAAACAAACAAACAAACAAACAAAATAAACAGTAGAATTGTAAAATTGTTTATCGCATAATGAATTTTCTATATAATTGCAAGATTCAGTGCTATTAGAAAATTTTAATGAGATATGTATGCGATAAAAAATCATTTTAGAGACTTTTTTTCCACTTGTAAATATCCACCGAAATATAATAAAGTGAAACAACAAGAACGAAATATTAATTAGAATTATCTATACAATGTACAAAACAACAGAGTCAAACTATTTCTGTGAGGAGAATTTATTATTAATATTTTTCTCTGTGTGTGTTTGAAAATAACAAATAGAAAAAAAAATAATAACAATAAACTGCCACGTGTTCCTATCGAATTGTTTTCCTCATAGTAAATAAATTTAACATAATGTGAATTTTATTTGCATCCACAATTGTATAATATGAAATTTATTGATCGTGACCGAAGTAATTTTGAACAAAAATAATTGAAGAAAAAAAAAATTAAATAAATAAAATATGAAAATGGCCAATAAACAAATTTATTTCATATTTCTTTTTCATTATATATCCTTTAGCATGAAGCTTTTCACTTGAAAGTTATACGTATGGGATAAAAAAAAAGAAAGATTCCTTTCGATTTTCGACATCAATTCAACTTTCAGTTGAGATTCAACACAATAAAACCGGTTGTTTCTCTTTTACTCTCTTATCGTCGTGTCTTGAATAGAAATTCACATATACAATCGTCCATAATTTATTGATCACCATCATAAGAATCAAAAAGAAAAAAAAAATTAATAAAAATAATCAACAGGTGAATGTCTACCATCACTTGCACGCTCATTTACCAGTTTGTAACATATGAAAAAATAAAAATAACAATTATTTGATTAACTGTAAACGAATAGACTTATCAAAAAAAATATTGATATTATTATTTTTTTTTTTTCAGGAAAAAGGTGATAAAGATACATTAACATTTTATATTACTTCATTTTCATTTTTTTTCTTCTCCTCTATTATATTAATTATTAGATTTCTTATACATATATATATTAAATTATAATTGAAAATTTAAGCTCTTGTATTTAATTATTTCTACAATTGATTTTTAACTATATAACGTGTGCTATTAATTATTCAACATTACGCAATGTATGCAACGTATTTCGCAAAATTATTTGCCAACATTGAGCTCAATCATATTTTCGAATTGATTTTGATTCAATTTCGCTTTTGTTCTGATTTGCAATGAATATTAACAAAAATTTTCACTCAAATTTTCATGCATGAAAATTTAAAGAAAAAAAAAAAAAAAAAGATTAAATACCCTCATTGAAACATACGAGGAAAATTATTGTTAGAAACAATCAATTGTAGTAGTTTTCTAAATAAAGAAGAAAAAAAAATAAAAATATATATACACATAAATCCAATGTAATAACATACAGTCAATTAATTAAAAAGTTCGCCAAGTGCACTAAACAAAAGACAAGAAATCACAATAATTACATGGGTAATTGAATAATTTTAAATATATATATACTTCTAATATAATATTTGAAATTTTATTACACGGTATATTTTTTTTTTGTTTACGACTTGAGCTAATAAAATTAATCTGGCTAAATTAATTCATTTTTTCTTTCACATAATAATGGTACCAATATTATCTAATTTTTTTTTACAATTTTTCACGCGAATTTTATAATATTTTTATTTTATTCACGTGTAATATTTACTATCCGAATACTCAATCAATGTGCTCCGCACTCTTATCAACAACGCAAAACATAAATTCATGCACTCACAGCATACACATTCATACTCAATAGCAATTTGTAAATAGAGTACCATTGTGCCCAACATATTTTCTAAACAAAAACATGAATTATCGTATTTTTTATTTGTTTTTTTTTTTTTTTTCATCTCTATCTGCATTTAGAGATCGATTAAATATAATTATCTACACCAGCAGTTATTATATGTGGAGTAAACTTTTTTTGTTTTGTTTCAATGCTATCGACGCTTTTTCTCTTCTCTTCTCTTACCTTTTAATCCACAAAATATATCCTAGATTTTGTTGCCCGTGCTTTAACTAATTTATTTGAATTGAATAATTTGGGTCATATACCCATATAACTACAAAAAATAAAGGCACCGCATATACTCAAAATTATTAACAGAATCACCAACCAAAATGGCAAAGTATCTGAAATAAAAATAATACATAATGATTTTTATAATCTTCAATAAATAATTTTTCAGATTGTTAATATACTTACGTCTGAATGGAATGCTGTGTATACAAATTTTATTGTCAACTGATATACTGACAACAGCAGCTTCTGAATTACTTGTAATTGCTGGTCCATTCAATTGAATTGGTAAAAATTCCAATCCAGTAACGAACATACTGTGTGCACCAGATACATGCAATATCCTTTGCAAACTGAATGCAACAAATATATCAATGGTACCAGAAAACATCGTACCAACAGCTACAAATTTCCCATCATCTGATACGGCCATTGCTGATAATGTTTCTTTGAATGATGTTGATTTAATAATTGATCCTTGTTCAACATCCCACAATTGTAAAAAACTCGGGTTTTTCGACAAAATTGCATTTGACAATGTGAATAATTGATCTTTGGATTTTTTTTCATCGAGAATACGAAATCTTAAACGTTTATACATGTATTTAGCATTACCAGGTGGACACCATGATAATTCACCATCTTTAATTCCTTTTGTTACATTCCAAATAATTGCACGGCCATCTTTTGATATTGTTGCAACTAAGTTTCCATCAGAATTGAAATCAATATCATCAATTTCTTTTGTATGTTCTTCTAAATCATATAATTTTTCTAAATGTGGAAATTTCCATAACCTTATGACACCATCTAATCCACCAGTTGCCATAACTTTTCCATTTGAACTTATCCTGACTATACGTTGAAGTGGCTCTGACTCACTATTAATGTGAACAAATTTATTTATAAATTTCGTGTAAGTTTTTTTTTGTTTTTTTCTTTTATTCTTTGAAATTAATTCAACTTAATGAAAAAAAAAAAACAAACAAACAAAACAAAAAAAAAACAAAAGAAAATTATATACTCACGTAAAATCTGTTTGTATACTTATTGATGGCTGAAGAATAAATTGAAGTTTTTTACATTTAAAATTTGCATTATTATCCTGTTGAAATTCTTCAATTTTATCTTCAATCCGTTCACTTTTTCGTCGTTGTCGTAAATGTTCCTCTGATGTACCGCCACTATTATTATAACCACAGCTATTTGTATTAGTACCTTTTAATAATTCACCATTCTCCAATGTGACTATGGTTGATTTAACATTATACAATTGACAATGACTCTCTTGACCCGCAACAAGCCAAGTTTTTTTTCCATCATTATATGATGCACAATTCATAACAACACTGGCATCTGTTTTGTGACCAGTGACTCTTTCAGCAATGAAATTCCAGCCATCATGTGACAACTCAAAAATTTCCTGATAATGCAAATGCAACAATACGAAATAAATAAATAAGAAGAAAATGATAAATATATTTATCAATAGATGTAAAAATAATAAATTATAATTAAAATTGAAATTATAAATTATTATAATAGATTATATATGAATGTGGAATGTTTAATTGTTATATTACAAATATTTATTACTAACAAAACCATTGGAAATTCCTGTTTTAGCTGAACCACCACCACCACCAACGAGTATATGTCTGCTATCCAACATCTGAATAGTATAAAGTGGAAAATTAACCCTTGCAAGAAGGCCGCCTTTATTTTTTCTTGGTGGCATTGTTTTTTACATAAACAAATTTATCGTCAAACACCATACACTTCTAATTTATTCAAATACCGTTTATTTATTATTTAAAAATTGAATTATTTGACAATGTTCATTGTCAAACTATGATGTGTATAAAGTTCCACGTTTCACACTGGTGCCGCATCATTATAATAATAATATTCAAGCTGAAAATGCTCAATTGGAAAGTCAGATTCTGCGCATGAGTACGCGCCGATATGCGCAAATTACAAAAAAATCAAATGCATATATATATATATATATGCTATTTATAAACTCTGATGATAAAACAGTTTATTTTCTAATATTATCAATTGATCAATCAACAGATTGATTTTTTTATTATAATTATTGTATAATTACCGGCAAATAATTGTGATATTGTATTATTCCTTACCATTTTTATAAAAATATTTATTTCTTAAAAAAGTAATTGTAATCATTCATATATTATTAATTATATCTACACATTTATGACTGTACAATTTCTTTTTCTTTTTTTTTTTATCACCTCCAAAATAAATTTTTATCTGTTATCAATATTTAATTTTCATAGATAATATTTTTAACAGTAGCCAGCTTAATAATAATAAAATAAAATTAATCAATATATTAATTATAATTATATAGAAATATTTAATACATACTTTTTTTTTTGTAAATTTTTATACACAATATGAGCTTTGCCTTCAGAATAAAATCTACATTGGCAAATAGTCGTATGATTATTTGCTGTGCACAATTCATATTTTGCACATTTAACATGATCATACGCATAAACACATTGATTATTTTTACAAATTTGATGATCATTGCATTGACTATTATCAGAACACACGAAATTGACAAATTCAATTATCGAAAAATCGAAAAAGATGAATAAAATAAAAATAAAAAAATTATATATTAAAATTAATAAGTAAATATAAATTCATATATACATATATTATATGATAAAATATCATAAATAATTTTGGTATATTTACTGCGTATGCATTTTCTGTAAGGATTTTCATTCAAACCATCTAAACATTTGCACGTGTATGTGTGATTTTCAGGCAAACAATGAATTATTCTCAATAATGCGATATGATTTGTTGATAATAAAGAATGAAATAAAATAAAATAAAAAAATAATGGTCAATTTATTAACAAGCATTATCATTGATTAAATAAATTTTGTGAACAATAAATTATGTGATGGATTAAATAGATGTTATTACATTTATATTAAAATTATAAATATATATAATGTAAAGCAAATCAAATATTTCTCGATTGAAATATATATATAAAAGAAGAAAAAATACCATTTACCGTAATTATAAGATCAATATATAATTTTTAAATAATATTTACCATAGCAAACATGTGAAAAATGATATTTTTGAATGTAAATATTGCGTCGATAATGTAAATAAATAATGCGTCGATTGTTTGAATATTTCGATATCTCGAATATATCTAAAATATCGATCAGTCTTAAATGCAATGGCGGCTATGTCAAGTTGGTAAATTAACCAGTTTTTTCTCTGCATTTCGTTGGTCAATTGACGGGTTATATTCGCTTTTTTACGTCAAATTCAATTCTAACAGGAAAAATTTACAGTGATTCAGTGGAAAGATGGCGGGCGTTATTGCTCGTTGTATTCAAGTACCAAGGAGACAATTAGGTAAATATATAGTGTATAACATTCCATATCTTCAAACAATTATATGAGAATAATTAGAAATAGTCTAGCATACAATACAGTACTTTATCTTTCTGTATACATAACCTGTTTTACTTGAAAACACATAAAAAAACAATCTCTGAATATTGTACAGGTTATATAATTTAATATTATTATTTTACTTGTAGGTCTCCTTGGTTCTACTTGTATGACCAACCAACAATCACGAACATTCGCTGATGCTGCCCCAGAGGGAAAGGTGAATAATTACTATATAATCCAAACTACATAACAAAAACATTGCGAGGACAGAAAAAAAAGGGGGAGGGGAAAGAAAAACAACTTTCTACGTAGTAGATATGTTGCGCAATATGTCACAATATCAATCGATGCAATAAATTTCATTTTACAAAATGACAGTAGCACATAAATTGTTTCGATTCATAACACTTGTCAAATGAATTACTAATATATTTTATTTTACAGAAATTTGGCAGTCCCATGAATGATGAGGACAGAATATTCACAAATTTATATGGCAGACATGATTGGAGGTTGAAGGGTGCAATGAAGCGTGGTGATTATTATAAGACAAAAGAAATTCTTGATAAAGGTGCAGATTGGATTATCAATGAAATAAAAGTGTCGGGTTTGCGTGGTCGTGGCGGCGCTGGATTTCCATCTGGGATGAAATGGTCATTTATGAATAAACCATCGGACGGTAGACCAAAATATTTGGTGATAAATGGAGATGAAGGTGAACCAGGTACATGTAAAGATCGTGAAATTCTCCGTCACGATCCACACAAACTTGTTGAAGGATGTTTAATTGCTGGTCGTGCGATGGGTGCATGCGCTGCGTATATTTATATACGTGGTGAATTTTATAATGAAGCGTCAAATATGCAAGTGGCAATTGCCGAAGCATATCAAGCTGGCTTGATTGGTAAAAATTCATGTGGATCGGGATATGATTTCGATATTTTTGTTCAACGTGGCGCTGGTGCGTATATTTGCGGTGAAGAAACAGCATTGATTGAATCGCTTGAAGGTAAACAGGGTAAACCAAGATTGAAGCCGCCATTCCCCGCTGATGTTGGATTATTTGGGTGTCCAACCACTGTAACAAATGTTGAAACTGTCGCTGTAGCGCCAGTAAGTTGAAAAACGATAATTTTCTTCTTTATTCATGCTATCCCATTATTATTACATGTTGATGTTATTTTTTAGACTATTTGTCGACGTGGAGGATCGTGGTTTGCATCATTTGGTCGTCCAAGAAATCATGGAACAAAATTATTTAATATTTCAGGACATGTTAATAATCCTTGTACTGTTGAAGAAGAAATGTCAATACCAATGAAAGAATTAATTGAACGTCATGCAGGTGGAGTGATTGGCGGTTGGGATAATTTACTTGGTGTTATTCCCGGTGGATCATCAACGCCTATCATTCCAAAAAGGTAAATTAAACTTTAAGAAAGTTTGAAATACGTCTTTGAATATTATAAAGCAAATTATTACTTTCCTAATTAGTTTTCTTAAGTAAAATTTCAATATTTCACCTATTTATTACTTAATTTATATATTATTATCATTAATTTTATATTCATTTAATGCAATTATTATTTTACAGTGTATGTGATGAAGTTCTTTTAGACTTTGATGATCTTGTCAGAGTACAAAGTTCATTTGGTACAGCAGCACTAATTGTAATGAATAAACAAACAGATGTTATCAAAGCTATTCAACGACTTATAAGCTTTTACAAGCACGAATCGTGTGGTCAATGTACTCCTTGCCGTGAGGGAATTAGTTGGATGTACAAAATAATGAGCCGGTGAGTGCCAATGTTCATTATTATTTTTTCTTTTTTTTGTATTCATTTCGATGATTCATTATTAATTAAATTTTTCTCATAGATTTGTCCAAGGTAATGCAGAAGAGCACGAAATTGATATGCTTTGGGAATTGACAAAGCAAATAGAATTACACACGATTTGTGCATTGGCTGATGGTGCTGCGTGGCCTGTTCAAGGACTTATTAGACACTTTAGGCCGGTAATTGAAGAAAGAATGCAAAAATTTAAGAAATCAGCAGTGAATTAATATAATATTTAGATAAAGATAATAGATTTAATTTATTAATTCATAAGTAAAATTGAATTATAATAAACAAAAAAAAAATAATAATTAACAAATATGAGGAATTAGAATTTTCATTCTGTATTATTCAATTGGTAGTTGTTTCAATGAAAATAATTTACTGAGGATTTGTTCACATTTCTTTCATACTAATGTAATAATATTATAATTCAAGGTACAGATCAAATAAAAATCAATATTATATTGTATTATAAAAATAATTTTGTTTTATTTTTTTATTTTTAATTTCAAATCATCAATGAAGCATTATAAAATTATCATGAGCACTTGTTATTTTCAAAATATTCACACATATTTGATAACCATTTATGTGTGAACACTAAAATAATTGGATAATTATTTCATCCATTGTCTATATATTTCAAAAAACATTTATATATATAAAATAAATATTATATTTACACGTCATGTTTTTTTTTACGCTCCGACTCAGTTTTAAAGTTCATTTTAGATTTATCATATTTACAATTGAATTTATGAATCGTATTTACATGTTTAATAATTCATTTAACAAATTATCGATCAGGTTCATCTAATGAATCATTGAGTTGATTACGATTTTCAAAATAATCAGATTCATCAATACCAAAAAATCTCAATGTTGATCTTAAATCACCAACTTCAGGATATGTTGGCCAAACGTCTCTCCGCGTATTGTGATTGTGCTGATGACGCGCTCGATTGTCCTGATGATGCACTTGATTGTCCTGATGATGTCTTTGATTTTCTACACTATTTTCACTGTTTATATTTTCATTGTGTATATTATGAGAATGACTTGCAACATTTCTGACCATTGGTTGATTCATATGAATGTTATGTCCCCAATTATCAACATTATGAACGTAACGGTTATTGTAATTTATTTGAGGACCATTATAAAATCTATGATACACCCAATTGAGTATGTTGCTGTCTTCAAGACAATTGCACTCATCGTCAGTGCTGATATCCTCATCAGTGGTGCTGTCCTCATCAGTGGTGCAACCATCTTCGTCAATGTTGATATTATTCTCATGCATGTTGATATTTTCGTTCATACTGATATTTCCGTTCATGTTCATATTCTCATTCGTGTTGATCTGCTCGTTGTGTACGTTCATTGGAACATAGAAATATGGATGTTGATTATCAATATGAATCCCATTATTCACATTCAATATTGGCTCCAATACAAAAAACTGCATTTGATTATGAATTTGTTGATGTAATGCCAAATTAAAAGCGTCTCGATGCAGAATTGGCGGGATAATAGGAGCTTCTGTAGAATAGCGTTGCATTTTTTCTGCTTCTTATCAATTCAACAACTGGAATAACAATTAAATAGAAAACAAAAAATTAATCATTCTGTTTAAATTATTAAATTATTTGTAATTTATTTAAATTTAAATAAGAAAATTAATTTATTTAAAATTTGTAAAATAATTTTTATACCTTCCAAAATTGACAAATATAATATTGGATTGATGCAAATGCCGTCGAGAAATAACGTGTTCGTTAAGATAGAGAAACGACTCTAATCACTGTCAAGTCAAAACTGATAATATGTGGTCAAATTACAAGGGCTTTTATATTGTCCGACTGGGCTGGAAATGTAAACGTAAACCAATAGGAATCAACTTTCAACGTAATTAATATTAAACATTCGACTTTACGCTACACCACATGACGACCATTATCTCTGATTTTATGATCGTCCCTTTGCCTTTAAATAGTGAAAAACACAATTTGCTAATCCCGTATTACACATAGACTTTTAATGACTTTATTTTATTTATCCAATTTTTCTTCACATTTATTATTTTATCTATTCTTTTTACATTTCTTTTAATATTTCTCCACAAAAATGTTAAATTATTTGAAAATGAAAATAAATTTTTTCCCACATCAAATATTATTTCATTGAATATAAATACAAATATTTTTATATTCAAAATCCAAGAATATGAGAAAAACAAAAAACCAAAAATTTAATACAGTTATTTATTTTGATATTATTAATAGAAAGAGAGAATAAATTTTTATGTATTTATTTTTTCATACACATCATGTTAATTGTGTAAAAGAAGATAAAATGACTATTCATTAATTAAATATTAACATCAATATTCGAATTATTTCTTAATTCACATAACGTTATTTAAAAATGAATAAAAATAAGATTTCACACCTTATAAAATACAACTTATAATAATTTACTATAAATGTCAAGTCCGTTTAGTGTTTAAATTATACTTTGAAGGATTATCAGATATATCTGACCCTTACGTGGTAAATATTTCCATCTATATATAAATTATACAAAGTTTAGCAATTATTTACCGTCAGCTTACCGAACAATATATCTTTGTTTATAATAATCTCTTCTGATTTATATATTTAATGATGGAGTGAACGTCTTATTTTTCACACTGAACGTTGTCCCCTACAGTTTGGTTCTATACAATTAACATTATGACGAATAATTACCAAGAAATCTATCCGGATTATTTGAAACATCATTTGGATTTTCCAGGATATAATTTAACACACTGTGAACTGTATTCACGTCTTTACATAAGACTTTTAGACTTTAAGATACAATTTGACCTCTACTAATTAACAAAGAAAATCAAAATAAAATATTTGTTAATTCACACTGTACGTGTAGAATTTTAAGTGACTGCAAAAGTTAAAATTTCCAAAAGGGACGAGACAACGGGATCATTAACAAATCATAAAATGCCGAAGGGACCAGGAAGAGGGGGAGGGACGGGGGCGGATTATTACTTCTCCTAAGAGGTTTTAATAATTAAATACCATATAATTATAATGGATATAGGAAAATAATGTGATCACTAATTTATCAGTTCCATTGAATCCGATTGAATGTGGATATTAATATATATTTAATTATAACCGTAAAATTACTGTATAGAAATTGAATAAAATAAAAATAATTACTATCATTAATATAATTAAATCTGATAATATGTCGTAGATAATTATTATGACATGACGTATTTGAAATTTAGTTTTACATTGTAATTATATTATAAAGCTATGAATTCATTCTAAATTATATGATAGATAACAATTGAAATGATAAATGAATTATAAAAGATGAGAAATACTTTCTTATATAAAACGTGAAAATATTTTCTTTCATACAGGACCAATATATAATTTTATTGTGTAATTGCAAAGAGAAAACAAAATAAAAAAAGAAAAAAAATACAAAAACAAACTATTATTTTATTTTACTGCAATGCTGAATTGGATGATTCATTAATAATTTTTCGCAATGAATTTATATATGTATATTTATTTTATTTATTTTTTTATTTTTATATCACACCAATTATATTATAACTTAATTTTGTTAGTGTTAATAGGCAAACAAAAATAATAATAACTAAAATTTATTATCTACGTGAATTAACTACGTCATCAAATAAATTAATGCTACTGAAGAATAACATAAAAGTATATGAATATTTTTCTGAATTGATTCTCAGGTAAATTTCCATCATTTTATATATATATATATATATTTTTTCCTTTTTATTTCACAATAATCTCTCTATATTATTGCAATGGCCAATATCCAAGTACAGTTTATTTCACCTCAAATTAATTTATGTACACCACTGTATAGTAATTATAAAATTAATTCAATTGAGGGTAAGAAAAAAAAAAATAATAATAAATAAATTTAAGAAAAATTGTTTATATATCAATAAAAATAAATGAATGCATACAGTTGTAATTTTTATCGAACGATAATTAGTATTTATTTCGTCCATTATACAAGTGTTTTTTTTTTATTATTTATTTGTTGGTTGTTACTCGTCATCATTCTCTTATTTCATTTATTCTATTTTTTTTTTGTTTTTTATTATTATTCACGAACTCTAATTATTTATTGTTACAATACGTCGTTTATAATGTGCGTATACAATATATATATATATATATATATATATAATATATACAAAAGCACGCGTTCGATTTACAAACTGACATAGATTTTTCTTTTATTTATTTATTTATTTTGTCTTCCCTCATTTGATTGCCTCCAATCGGGACTGTCTTTTTTTGCATATTTTATTTTATTTTATTTTTTTTTCTTCCATAAACATCTTTTTGTTTGTTATCGTTTTTGTTTTGTTTTGTTTGTTTTTTTTTTTTTTTTTTTTCCCCATTACATGTATTTATTTATTTATTTATTCTATGCTTAGATAAAGAATAAACGTAGCGGTTATATGTATGTATGTATGTATTTGTGTATTTACAGTAAAACACAAGGATTGATTTACCAGATTCTTGTTAGTAAGCGCACAAAATGTCTTTTATAATAGGTCCATTCAAAAACGATTGATCGCTTTTTTTATTTATATTTATTCTTAATTTATTTAACGTTAGGTAATTATTTATTTATTTATTTATTCCATTTTTTTTTTTTCTTGTTGTTTGACTATATCTCTCATCTAGTATAATCGCCATTTAATCAGGTCATGCAAAATCACACGAATTTTTTTTATTTAATTTATTATTATTATTAATATTATTTCATTTTTTTTTTTTTTTTTTTTTTTTTCCATTTTATTATTAATTTCATTTATACGTGGATTTCGCCCATCCCTAAGGCCAATTTTTTTTTTTCGAGACATACGTGAACGTGTAGTAAAATAATATTGTCGGTGTCGGCGTGAATTGGAATATTTTATTATTACAATTTTTAATGTGTAATTCCATCTAGATATAACTTGTCAATCTTTTTTTTTTTTTTTTTTTTTTTCTCCTATTGTTTATACACCTGATTGAATTTATTTCTCTTTACTCTATCAATTTATTTATTTCTTTCCTTTATTTTTTATGTACCGATAAATACACCATTGAGGATATGATTTTAGCTCACGGATGCTCTCCCATATGCTAATTATGACCGTGATTTTCTATCGTTTATTATTATTATTAATATTATTATAATTATAATTATTATTATTATGTTTTTTTTTTCTTTTTATTTTTTCCTACCCACAATTTTTCCTCACATTTTCTCTTTTATTCTCATCACTTTTCTATTTTATGATTTCATTTTTATTGAGAAAATTTTTTTCTTCTTTTCATCAGTTATACAACACATGCTGTGTTTACTAAATCTCATATAATAATCGGCCTACAAAAATAGATGTCTCTCTATTTTGCATTTTTCTGCCATCTAAATAAATCCGTGGCTATTATCTGAAGAATTCGATTAAAATTTATTCTAGCACGTTATACTCACATTTATTATTCAATCACTTATTTCATTGTCAATATTGATTTTATAATTATTTATTCTCAACTTATCATTGAAATAATGAAATTTTATATTTTCCTAACATAAATATTACGACAATAATCATAAAAATAACTATTGGAAGTTATAATTGATATTTATTTATTTTATTTATTTATTTATTTATTATTATTTTTTTTTTCTAATTTTTCAATTTTATTTCAAATATTTTTTACTCAATAACAAACGTGCTAATAATTTATTAGTCGAATCCTTCGGCAGAGAAGCGACGCTATTGGACACTGCGGCGGTGTGTGTGATTGGTCCCACAAAAAAAAAAAAAAAAATAAAATAAAATAAAATAAATTAAAATAAATAAATAAATTAAATAAAATGTTCGGGACCAGAAGCTACTACACAAATATATATTATTATATTAATTAATAATATTTTAAGCATCATAAAACTTGAATGTATAATTGAGAAATAGTTTTTTTGAAATAAAAATTGTGGCTCAAGTCCCTCCATTTTGTCTGCTACTGCGGGTCCCACTTCTCTTTCTGTATTTTTATATTTATCACTTTAACAATTGCCAATTTCATGGGACAGCAATTTATAATTTAAAATCAATAATGAATGAATAAGAAAAAAAAAATTTATATTATAAGATTGATATCGCGAGTTATCCACGCCCTCGTACGTTTCATTATAATTATAATTATTTATTATTTATTTTTTAATTAATTAATTAATTAATTTTTTTTTTTTCTTCGATTTCTAACACGGATATGGAAGGCACGGGGGTTGGGATATAAAAAAGGATAGCGGAGGTACATCTGCATTAATGGGAAATATTATTTAATTGTTGATTTTGTTGATGTTATTTTTCAATTATTTAATAATAATTATTATTACTTTTTTTTTGTTTGATATTTATTTTTCTCATTAATTAATAATGTTATTTAATGGTTAAAATTTTATTCATCAACTATCGATCGTCATTTCCATTATTCCAATCACTGGCTGCCCATGATGGTAATGGGGTTTCATATTCCCATCCTGGACCGCAATAACGCCATGCATGCAAATACATAACTAAATCAGATGGTTTTGGATCACGATATTTAACTTTGCATTCATAACAATGTGGATCGACAGTGACTTTTTCATTGGTGAAATTTGAATCTGGTGGTTCAGAACCCGTTTGCGTTCCCACTGTTACTTTTAATGTTGCAACAGCTTGTGTTTGTTGTTGCGGCTGTGTAATTTGCTGTTGTGATTGTTGCTGTTGTTGTTCGTCATCATTTAAACCAGGCGTTGACATTGGTGATGTTTCTTTATCGCCATTTGAATTTGATACGCGATCTTCCATATCCAATTTAGATTTAAATAAACTCATTTCTGAATCGCCATCCATTCCCAACCAATTTTCAGCATTATGAATACCAATAAGATCTTTAACGAGTTCTTCATCACTTTTACCAATTTTACCACCTTTACCTTTCTCCGGTCCAAACACAATATGATTATATAACGGATCATTTACAACAGGATAACCAAGATACTGTAAATGTACACGTATTTGATGCATACGTCCAGTTTGTGGTTTGCATAAAACAACTGATGATTTTCCATTATAACTCAAACGTTTGAAACGAGTTATGCAGTCTTTGCCTTTTTCTGAAACTTTACAAACCCCAATTTTATATGAAACCACTTCAATTGGCTCGGAGCACACAACTTCATCCTCTGGGAATTCACCCTCTACACGACAAACGTATTGCTTGTGAACCTGCAATTTTAAAAATGAAAAAAAAAATGAAAAAAAAAATTCATATCGATTAAATTTCAACAATAAAATTCAATAAAATCCTATTTATATATATATATATATGTATTTTTTTTTTCTTTTTCTTTTTGCAGCACAGTAGAAATCATTTTATATCTGATCTAATATATGTATATATATATATATATACCTGGCGATTTCGAATTTGATGCTCCATTTGTCTGGCTTTCTTTGGCGTCCTGCCAAATAATAATATCCCACTTGTGAGCCTATCCAATCGATGAATAGTACGTAAATTCTTTAAATTATATTCTTTAGCAAGAATAAATACGACTGTATTGTGACGATAGCGGCCACACGGATGAACCTGAAATTATAGTTTCAAACAAAATAATTATTAAATTATATCAACATAAATTCGTAGACACAAAAATCAATTGAATATACAAATATTCAATTTCAATTTGTTATTTATCATTCATGAATATAACAATTCACATATATTCCAAATATTTTTAATAAATGGTCAATTAATAAACACAATAAAAAATTCAATTTAAATTAAATTATTACATATTTAGTATAATCATTATTGTCCTGAATCATGAATTCATGCAATCATGCAATGAAATTGTATACAAACACACATACATACATACAATATAAACGATTATAAATTTTTCGAATGTATAAATAAACACATGATAAAATGGATATAAATATCGGTATATCAGTGAATCATTTGGAATAATATGCTGAATTGTATGGATAGAATTAATTCATGTTCTATAAATAATTCTCCACTGTATGTGCGTTTGTGTATTATCATTTATGTATTTGTTTGCATATATGATGTCTCGAAAAATCTGTGTCACCTTACATTAAAGCCTTACAGACAAAAAATATAATAAATAAATATAAAAAAAAAAAAAAAAAAAATACTTCGGAAATGTAAAATAAATAATACAACAAAGATAAGAGTTTAATTAATCATTTGGTTGATTCAAATACTCATTGAATTACTATTTTTACAAATAATCTTGATAAAATTTGAACTAATTTATTGACTAGTATTCAAATGAGATATACGAGAGAGAATAGAAAATGTCAATATTAGATAGTGAGAAAATAAGTGGTAGGAATTGGAGTGGGGTCAACGTGTGTAAACAGGAAGACAAATCTCGTAAATCAACGATGCAATTCCAATGCAGCTGTTCTAGTCGAAAACCCACGATTAAGTGAATCGACGAGGTTAACTAAATATCTGTATATATATATATATATAATATATGTGTATGTATAGTGAGTATATTATTGATGAGATATATGAGGAATATATTGAGTAAAATAGTGTGATTTTGAATGGGACATGCACACGTCAAATAGAATTTGCGAGGTGTCGTCAATGATTTCATGTCACGCTGGTGAAGAAAAAATATAATAATAATAATTATAAATAGATAAATAAATAAATTCTAATCTTCTGCATTGAAAATTGACTATGCAAAAATAAAATATAGTCAGTGACGAATAAAATGATAAAATACAATATTAAATAGTGATTATTAATTTATTTTATTTTATTTTTTTATTTTTATTTATTTATTGGAAGAGGAAAAAGTTTGATGGATTAATTTTTATTCAAGTTTATTTATATTTATATTCTGTATTTTCTTCTATATCCGTATAGATTTATGAATGAATGAAGGTTTTTGGATTACGTGGTGGCACGAAACAGAATATACTTCTCCCGTTGACTTAGCATTTCGTTCTTGTTTTGTTTTGCTTTTTTTTCTTCTTTTTATTTTTCTTTATTTATTTTCTTTTTTTTTTTTGTTATTTTTTTCGTCCAAGTTCGCTCGTAAAAGTCATACGCCTTCAAAGCAACTGATGTAATGTATGACTTTCAGTGCTTTGCTTTATTCCATATACATATAATGGGGAAGTTGGAGACTTCCGCAAACACGAGAGCACATTACTCTTCCTTTTCCACTCTGCCTTTACTTCTTTACTTGAATATATATGTATATAAATATATATTTTTTTAATTTTCTATCTCTCTCTCTCTCACACACACACTCACACGACGTTTTTACTTTTTTTTTTCCCTCCTTTCCTATTTATTTATTTATTTATTCTTTTTTTTTTTTTTTTTTTTTTTTTTTTTTTGAGTGAATAAGGTAATCGAGAGCGTTGAAGTGAGAAAGGTGGTAATGGTGAGAAAGATCGAATTGTGGAAGTGGCTCATGAATTGTTTGGTTGGATACCAGCCAAGTATTTTTATTATCACGATTCTCTTGTGTATAACTTAGTATATATGTACTTTACACTACCCATTGCGCTATTACTATTAATGATGTTTGCTGGTTTACGTAAAAGCAAGAATCCCGGATTGTGCAGTTAATAAATATTACCCCCTACTAAAATTTTTGCGCGGGCGTGTTACGACAGATGGACATACAATAAATAATACGATATTAACATTCATGTCAAGCACGAAATTTTTCATCTTTTTTTATTTTTTTATTTCTCTTCGTTCTTATTTTTTTTCTTTTTTTCTTTTTTGTATTAATTTTTCTCTTAATTATTATTATTTTTTTTTTCTTCCTCATTCCCATTCAATTTCTTTTTGAAGAATAATTAATAATCATGCAAGAGTGTTTCGTGGAGATTTTGAAAGTTATGAAAATAAATGTTATATAAATTTTTTTTTTTTATTTTACATATAATAATTATTATTATTATTCAAGTTTTATAACAATTTTTATAATTAATGTCTTGTCTTGATTTTTTTTTTTTTTTTTTCCATTTGTTTTCATCCATTTTATCCAACATTAAATGCATATATTATTAATCATTTGGATGTAACAAATATCAAGCATTCAAATCTCAATGTAAAATAATAAAAATAATGTAAATAAGAGGGAGGAAGAAAAATGAGCGTGGAATAGACCATTGCGTAATGTACGATTGCAATCTCCAATGCACTTTGTTTTTTATTATATTTTTTTTTTTTTTTTTTTGCGCTCTCTCTCGATGCAATTACTTTTGTCGCTTGTTTCGCTAGTATTTTTATTTTCTTTTTCTTTTTATTTATTTATTCATTTTTACTTGTCTCTCTTCTCTTTTCTCCCACTCTACTTGTCATCCTTGCATCAATAAATTTTCATGCTTCCCCGTCTAAATTTTATTCAATTTTTTATTTATTTCTCACAATTCATATCAAATTTAACTCATGACTAATAATATTTCTTTCAATATTTTTCCTCTTTTTTTCCTCTTCTTCTCTTTATTCATTAGCGAATTTTATGAATATAGAAAATATATATATTTATTTATTTATAATTACGCATAATAACCATACGATCAACAATTTATTTATTGATACGTAACGGAAAAAAAGGAAAAAAAAAAAAAAAAAAAAACGAGTATTCAATTGTTTTCATAAATAATAAAAGAAATTAGAATTATAAAATGAATTGTCATTAAGGCAATTTCATGGTTTATGAATACACTCATTGCAATTCGAATATAAAAATTAATAAATAGTTATATATATTCAGATAATAATTATACACTAAACTTCATTATATTACAGTAAATTTATTTAAAAAATAGAAAATAATAAAAATATATAGATAGATGCTCATGATTTATATATATATATATATATATATATATATATATATTTTTTTTTTTTTCTTTTCTCAAATAGAATTAATCATTAATATGAGCGATAAAAATATACATACACATTTATATAAATGAATTTTCCACTGAATCTGTGATAAATTTTTTTTGCATTTTATCAATTTTTAATTTTTATCTTCGCCTCTTGCGATAGTTTATTTATTTATTTATCTATCTCTTCACGATCACTTCGTTGTTTTTTTTTTTTTTTTTTTTTCTTTATATATTTCATTCATTATTATTATAAAATATTTATTTATTTTTTGAAATTTTTTTCTCAATATATATTCGTTCAACATGAATATGGAAATAATTTGACGCTCGCCCACGCGGATATCACAATCGCGTGAATCCTCACAATGATTTTGCGGTTGCACACGTACATATATATGTATTAGATGTATGAAGCTTTTGCAGATTCACACAGAGTGAGTGAGGGAGAGAGAGAGAAAGCTCATTTATCCTAATTAGCAATTCCAGCGATAGCGCACGCTCGCTTCACAACTATATACTACATTTTTGTCTCTCTTTCTTCTATGTCTTTTGTACGTTTAAAAATAATTCGGTTTATATATATATATATATATCATCATATACATAAAACATGATGTGCGATTGTGAGCTATTTTTTTTTATTTAACGTTGGAATGCTGAGTCATAACCAGTGGCAATGGATAAGGGAAGATGAAATAAAGAAAGGAGAAAAAATAAATGACAGTAAAATAAAAGAAAATGTGCGAAATAAAAAAAATATCAAAATAAAAATGTCATATGGAGGTTTTTTTTTTTTTCGTTTCTCAAATAATCCAACACATATTTATGTTTATATCGGAATAAATTATTATTTTTGATCGCGACATCACACAAATATGTTGTATTTTTTGTTTTGTTTTTTGTTGTTTATCTTTTTTTATTCTGTGTCTTTGTATTTTCTTCGTCTATTTTTTTCTTGTTTTTCATTTTCATTTTCATTTTTTTTTTCTTTTTTTTTTCTATTTGACTCTGTTTCTTTTTGAATGTCTCTCCTCTTTTTATCTCGAGATAATTGACAAAGCGAACTCACCGTCCATGCAATAGCCAGACAAGAGACACTCGGGAGAGCAATGAAATTTTACCTTCAACAAAATCGGTACACAAACACACGTATACAACATACACATGTACATATATAAGCGAAAACAAATAAATATATAAAATGATAAGTAGATGGAAAAAAAAAATATTGCACAAAGAATATAAATACAAGAGATGAATAAATCATTGAGACAATAGGTACAGAGACTACAACAGAATGAAAAATAAAAAAGTATAAAAAAAATTATAAAAATAATTAATAATACAATATAATTATCAAAAATAAAAAGAATAAAATGAAATAATAGAATTTTAATATAAATAATAAACAAAAGGAATAAAAGAATGTAAATGCAAAATAGGAAAAAAAAAAAAAAAGAGAAGAAAAGAAGAAAAAGAATAAGAATAAGAAGAAAATAATTTTTAAATGTAATGAGTAATGAAATGAGAATTAATATAAATAATAAATTAATGTTATATTTTGGCAGTACAGTCCTGTGAGTACACCACTTACAGGGATAGATGCGGGCTTGTTGACCACGACGACGTCCTCGTCCATGTGTATCACCGTGATCGGCTCCGAGGTGACTGGCACCTCGTGTCTGTAACACAACCAATCGAATACCAGGCTTAACGTGGCTTTGTTTTTCTCTTGCACATTCAAAATCTTCATCATAAATTAAATTACTCATCATTCATCCAGGAAAAAAAAAAACAAGAAAAAAAAAAAAATTAATATTAATAAATAAAAAATATTTCATTTTTACAATCAATTAAAAATTGTCAGATAAATTTATATTTTTTATTATATATATATATTTTATGACCTCACTTTATCTTTCACGAATATATACATATATTTTTTACATAAAATAATATATTGTATAATTTTGTTGAATAATTAAATAATCGTGACTACAATATATATATATCGAAATTTATTCATATACATAAGTGAATATACGATAATTTGACGATAGATAATAAACAGCATTGATTCTAAATTCCAAATAATACACTCAAATATATATATTTGAACAATTATATTATTGTACGATTTACAAATTGAACTGATTAAATTAATGAGAATAATCCATTAGTCAGATTTAATGGATGTCTCTGTGCAGTCGTGTGTATGCCACAGGCATTTCACTTATTCCTCGGGGACAACTACGAGTGTTCTAGGTAATACACATTCTACACATACTGTAAAATACTAATATATATATATATATATATATTGGACCAATATCTCACCTGCATTTGGATAATATCATTTTCAACAACAATTAAATATATACGACAATTAATACATTAAATTGTAACTAAATATTTATAATCTAATTTAATATATCAAAATAAATACAATAATTATTTTTATATCAATATTATATTTTTTTATTCATCAGTATCAATATAATTTTTCTAAATGTAAAAATAAATAAATTTTAGTACAAACAAACAAAAAAAAAAAAAATTAAAAAAAGTAATTTTTTTCACAAAAAAAATATCAAGATGAATTTTATCCTGAATTGATCTATATCATATAAACTGTAATACTATTCCATATATATGTATAACCGGCAAAGCTATTTTCTATCTTTTATCCTATTTCTCTTTGTCTTTCACCAATAGATCTTGTACACCCAATGTGTATAAACCTCGACGTCCCTCCACCTTCACGTCCTCCACCTCAAGAATTCCTCATTAATATTCCAGAATCTCACGCGAGATTACAACACCGATCGATTTTACCTTGGCAAATAACATACAAAACATTTACACCACTACAACTACTTATATATATCTATTTTACATATATATACATACGTAAATGCAATGTCGACGGCATCACAGTGCGTTTCCGTTTCCAAACATGAAAGAATCTCAAACTAATACATCTCTCTTCTTCATTCTCACTGTATTTATATATCTATATATACATATATAAATTTAAACTACATATATATATATATATATATATGTAGTAGCAACGAACACGCGATCAAGTTGAAACTTCATGTGAATAAATGTTGGTGAGGTGGCAGACGAGCCTCCCTTTATTTGCCGATATGATCGTGGTTTAGTTCATATATCCATATATACAATGAAAAAGGTGAGAGGAGGGGAAAAGGGGGTGAAATGATAAATCATGCTGTCACTCTTCATGTAGGGGTGCGCCCTCGACCCTTATATATATACAAATATATATATATATATAAATATATATTTATTTATCTAGTCCATGTTCAGTATTCACATGCACGAAGATGATATTTTCTTGTATTTTTTTTTTTTTCTGCTTTTATTATTGAACGAATGAATTGACAAGTTTTTTCTTTTTGTGATTTTAAATGTGAAAGGAGGGTTGGGTATTGTTGTGGTTTTATTCATATTTTTATAAATTGTGATAATGTATTGGAAAATATGTAAGTGGATGGGAGAGATAGGGAGGAAGGAGAAGAAGAGAAGAAGAAGGAAAAAAAAAAACGAAAAAAAGTGAAATTGAAAGAGGAAATATTAATTTGCTTGACGTTGTTGATATATATTTATACTTTTTTCAATTTTTCCTCTTGATTTGATATAGAAGTTGGATTCAATGATGATGAAAATAAGAAGTTAATGTGATGTTGTAACTTTTCAAAATGAAAATTTCCTATGTATATTGAATATTATAAATATTTAACACTGGAAGAATAAAATTAAAGATGAAAATAAAAAAAATAATACATAAATAAATAGATAATTTCATATCTTTAGATATTTCAAATGTCTCTTTATCTCATGATTTTCCGCCATCTCTACTATTTATTTAATTATAAAATTTTTTATATTAATTTTTTTCATTTTATTATTATTTAGTTCGTGTAGAGTCTGAAATAGATGAAATACTGAAGTGAACAGTGAGAAAAGTCATAAATGAAAAATACAGAGATGTGTAAAATAAAAAAAAAATTTTTAAAATATATAATGAATAGATTGTGTGCAAATGAACTATATTGAGGACAAGGGGTTGTCGGTTCAATGGTTTTTTTTTCGCCACTCTTCGCGTCCTCATTTTCATTTCTATTCTTTCCATCATCATCATCATCATCACCATCATCATCGTCATACGAGTCTTTAAGCACATGGTATTATACATAACGGGGAAGTCACGTCAAGCGGATGTGAATGGGTGAAGGCCGAGCGACGATTTCCGATAGATGCCACTTTACATTTGCACTCAAATATATATATACATATAAAAATTGATACGTGTCTTCTATTCTTTATTCATGTCATATACATATATATCAGTTCACACCATTTAAATTTCCTTTCAATTTTTTTCTATTGTCTTCTTTAACTGCTCGTGGTAAGTATTGTTGATTCTCCCTTCCGCTTCTTATTTATCTTTTTTTTTTCTATTTGATTATTATTATTACTATTTTTTTTTTTTTTTTTTTTTTTTCAAATGTCTAGATGTCACGTATCGACCATTAACCAATGACAATTTAATACTTCACTTCAACTGTTTTTTTTCTTCTACATTACAAAAATAATTTTTTTTTTTTTTTTTTTTTTTCCCCAATAATTTACTGAATCTCAATTTACTGGTAGATTAAAAAATTTGTCACACTATAATGCTATTGCAATACACTAAATTTTGTATATTTTCAATGAAAAACAAAAAAAATATATATATAATAATTATTATTATTATAATTATAATAATGAGAAAATATGTGAAAAAAATTATTTAAATATTCAATGTGATTGTGACAAGTGAAAAATTACTGGATAAAATTTAGTTTACGTCAGTATATAAAATTTATTGTTCATACAACAGACAGTTATTGCACACTGTACAGTTTATTGACAATATAAAAAAAGTTAAAAAATGTAATTTGTTCATATATATAAATATAAATTAAGTTTTGTATGCAAAAATAAATATACGAATGTCTGCACAACATCCGAAGAAATGTTTCTTTATATCTTTTTTTTTTTTTTTTTTTTTTTTTTTTCTTTCGATTTCTTGTTTTATCTTAATGCTGAAGTTTTACGGACTCGAGTCCCGCTCGTAAAACGTTTACTGCTACAGGGGGTTGTGAATGTATACGCTCAACCCTCTCTCCCTCGATCTTTCTCCACCTATATAAGTTTATATATCTACACATACGCACATATACACACACATAATGTGTATGATCCAGTACCAAAAGATACCACAATATGTATATATAGTATATGGCATCGTGGACTTTTTTTTCTCCTTTGCCACATTGAAATTTAGTTTCTCTATTACGTTTTACCACTTTGGTCACCAACTTGTGGAAAATAACGAGAGGAAAAAGAAAAAAAAAAAAAGAAAAAATGAATAAATGAAAAAAAAAAAAAGAAAAAAAGAAAAAAAGAAAAAAAAAAGAAAAGAAATGAAATTTTATTAAAAGTCAAGAGACACCAACTACACGAGTAGTTGATCATTATTTCTTTTATTCCATCTCTTCTCTTTATTTTCTACACTTTTTTTCTCAACGCCTTATGCGTTATTTATTATTTTTTTTTTTTTCCTCTTCTTATATTTCAATCTGTATATCGATGATGAAGTCATTTTCCGCACTTCTCGTATTTACCATTTCTCTATCATTATTTTCTCTTCACCTTTTTTTTTAAAATTTTTATCTTCAATAGCAATACTTCACCAATAAAAGTGAAATTCAAACCCGGATAAAAGAAAGGGCAGGAAAAAAAATGAAACAAAACAAAAAAAAATTATTAATAATAATAAAGAAGAAAGAAAGGGAAAGAAAAAATGAGAGGAAATGAATAATGTCACTCCAACGTCCCGCCATTTTCCTTCTTACACTTTTATATTATTTATATATATATATATATATTTCATCTGTATTTGTATATGTGCGAGGGTATATATAAATGTTTTCTATGTGTGATGTACACTTCTTTAAACTTGTTCACACAGGTTTCATTGTCTATTACGACTGTAAAACTTTTTACGACTGTTAATCTACTGAGTGAAGTTTGCTGTCAAAGGTAATGTCACAGTACACAGATATATATACAGTGACAGAATATATAAACGTGAAATTCTAAATATAAATGAAAGAGTAAATTTACTTGGTGGATAATCATCACGTTATTTTTTCCTTTTCATCACAATGAAAAAATAACAACAATTGAATATAATTTTATTATCCTTTGTCTTTTCATTTTTCATGAAATTATGAATTAATCATTGACAAATTATTATTATTATTATTATTATTATAATGTTTTTTTTTAATTTGAATATAATTTCGATCGTCAAAACGGATGAAATTTGATGTTTGTGTCAAAGTTAAATATCACGATATAAAAATCATTGATTATTATTCATTGTAACTGCATCGTTTTCATTTATTATTTACATTTTATCATGTAAATACAAATGCTGACACACACACACACACACGCAAGAAAATTCATAGAAAACCAGTAGTAACAAGCGACTAATCAACCGTTGACATAGCAACCTTGGCCAATTGTTGATTTATTCTAAACATTATATATTTATAAATAATATTTCAGTGTATTATTTATCATTGAATTATTATAGTCACTGTAACTTGTTATTGCTACATAAATATATATATATATAATGATTTGTGTCCGTATTTTATATCAACAAAAATGATTTTTAGTATGTAAAAATAAAATTAAGAAGAAAAAAACCAATAAAAAAATGTAAAAAATCATAAAATTCACAAATACATTAAATAATTGTTTTATAAATATAATTTTCAACTCTCAAATATATCTATATTTGGTAAAGATCCTTGAATGATATGAAAAGTGATGGGCGCATACACACGTTGAAATACACTACTGTAACAAAAGAATTTATCGTTGTCTGCCAACTTGATGTTACGAAACTTGGCATTATGACCCAATTATACTTTTGCGCCATACGTCTCTCACTCTTTTGTCCTCCCTTCCATCACATTCACCCTTCTCTCCTCACCACTCTCTACCCGATTCTTTTTTCAATCTCAATATGCGTAATAAAATCTATTTTCATATATTAAAATTCAAATCCTTTTTTTTTTTTTTCTTTTTGTTTTTTTTCTCTAAATACACACGATGTATTTTATATGTGCGTTCCAGATGATGAACGTTTTATTCTCACTCATTCATTCATTCATTATTTCATCTCTTTTTTGTTTTTTGTTTTTATTTTTTCTCTTTCCTCCTATTTTATTAACAAAAATTAATTACGTCCATGAATTGTTTTTTTTTTGTTTAGATTTATGGTGTGGTGATAGATAGCATATTTGTGTACGTGTGAGAATGTAATATATTAATAATGATAATAATAATAATAATAATAATAATAATAATAAATCTTCATAACGATTCACTAATAAATTCTTTCGATTATTTTTTTTTTTTTAAATTTTTTGTCTCACAAAATATTCAATCGATTTCTATTTATTCCTTGATTATTTTAAAAATATAAAATTTCATTTTGATCTTAAATATTTCAATTTTTCATATAATTACTGGACAAAAATAATTCATTATTATTCTATAATTATTTAATATTATTTATGAATGAATAAAAAAATATTTGTCATTATAAAATTTTATATGAATAAAATTATTTATAGATGAAGTGATTTATTATTATCCGAACATAATAATATGAAAATTCATGAACAAGAAAACAATATAGATATAGATTGATATAAATATATATATTGTTGTTTGTATGAGAACATTATTGGTGGTAGTTTAATAAAGAAGAGATTGAAGCGTTAACAACTAGCGACCGTCGATATAACCATCAAATACATCGTTAAAATAATGATATCCATTAATATTTGTTTTTGCATGTGTTGAGATAATAATTTACACATGTATATATATATATATAAAGTAAATTATATTTTATATTTATAATACGAATGTTCGAATTCATATCACGTACCAAATGACTTTTAAAAGTAAACACATGTTAAGTGAACATAATTCTTTTAAGTAGTTTATTATATTATTTTTTTTCATCTTCCTCCTCCTCCTCCTCCTCCTCCTCCTCCTCCTCCTCCTTCTTCTTCTTCTTCTTTTTCTTCGTCTACTTTTCTTTTTTTCTTTTTTTCCCTTTTTTATTTGTGTCAAGGACACGTTTTAAACGATTGATTAAATCTCGAGGTGACTTTGTTTGTACAATTATACACGAAACCCATTCAATATTTTTTGAAACATGTTATACACGTCAGTGTGATTATTCAATAAAATATTCATTTATTTATTTACTTTTTCAATGTGTTTCTTTGAACAAATATCAATTTCACATAATTAAAATATCAATGAGTGAATAATTGAAAAAAAAAATTCTTGAAATTCAATTTAATTGTCAATATATAATTTTGTATCAATTTTTTATTTATTTATTTACTTATTTATACATTGTTTTTTAAATTTTTCCTTTCTATCTTTGTTTTAAACCCCTTGATTTATTTAAGGACATTGGTACGATGTGCGTGAGTGGTTGAATGTGGGTGTTTTTGTGTGTGCAATCACACGTGGTCGAGGTGAAATTTTATGGTGTTGGTGTGGGATTTAAGGGTTGCAGGATAAAGCAGTAAAAATGGACCAATAAAGTTGGCCCACGTCGCGTATATGAATGTATATATAAATTGTGCCGTTAAGAGTAAAATAAAATACCGCGAGGAAAGTGCACATGCTCACCCTACTATCTACATAACCTCAAGAATAAGATCCACTTCACTATCTTTGTATAACAAAACCACTCGGTCTCTCACTACTGCTATTCCTCCGCCTCTTTTATCTCGTTTTTTTTTTTGCTCCAATTCTGCCACGAGCAGAATAAATTTTTTCTATTTTTTAAGACACCAGATGAACTTAATTGGCGGGCATTTTAAGTGAGCACACTGGCGTATTGCAGAATATAAGAAAAAAAAAAAATATTTTAAACCTCGTGCGAGACAGAGAATAGAGTGGTTGGAAAAGTGTAATCGAGATAGAGGTGGTGTACAAGTGAAAAAGTGGTAAAAGTGGTAATGTAAAGCAGAAAAAAAAATTACTGAAAAAAAAAAAAATAATAACAACAGCAAGAACAAAAAATTGTTGAGTATAAAATTTCACTCGCGCCTTTTTTACTGGTGAAGATTGGCTGGAGTTTTTCAACTCTTATTTTTAAAATTCTCTTTCTGTTATTTTTTTTATCTCGTTTGTTTTTTTTTTTTGATTTCATTCCATTTCAGTCTTTCACTGTAGAAACTGAAAACCTCTTTTAATACTCCAGCAATTTGAAACACACACACAGACACGAACACGAACACACAAATATATATGGTCTTTTCGTAAACAATAGTGTTAGAAAACATAGAAACGATGTCTTTTGATATGTTGGGATTAGTACGTTATTTGCGCCATTGTAAGTTATACAAAAAGCAAAAAGCCAAAAAAAAAAAAAAAAAATTAAGAAATATTTGATTCTTCTGAGAAATTTTGGAAAAATTTTGCTGAGATATAACCCTCAGGATAAATTTTCTGAGTGACCTATTTCTTCCTGTTTCATTGAAACAAAGAATGAGAATAAAAAGAAGAAAAAGGAGAAGGAGAAAGAGAAGAAACGGAAAAGAAAAAAAAGATGAAAATTTGAAAATTACAAAGAATAGAATTTTCTTCATACTCATTGTAGACAATAAATATTTTTATTTTATATCATATTTTTTTTCAAGGTGTAATTTTTAATAAATTGATCTTTGGTTTCAATTTAACTTTGACAATAACCCGAAAAAACAAAAAAAAAAAAAACAAAAATTATATATCTTTGTATAAATATAAATGAATTATTTATTTAAAAAAGTTCCTACCCTCATGCATATTTTAGATTTTTCTATTGGTCTCTCATTTTTCATTTTGTGTTTTTCCGATTTTCTTAGCTCTTTCAAATTTCCACACCAGACGAATCAAAATTCTCACTCAGTTGGAAGCCAAGAGAGTAAATCCAACTCAACTGACACGATTCATTCTATTTCACCTGGTTGACGGTGCTATATATTTCTATCTTGCTTGATCTTTTATCTATTGCAAGGAAGCAACAGTTTAAACTATGAAAAGAAAGTGGAAATGTAGAGGGAAAAGACATTGAATGATGAGGCATGTTAATACATGGATAAATATATACATATAAAATATGTATGAGAAGAAAAAAATAAATGAAATAGAAGGGTGTGAAATAAAATGGATAGAGAAAGAGAAAGAGTGAAAATGAAGAAAATAGGATAATTCCGGTAGGAAAATTTCTACAGTTTCTATTTATTATTATTTCAATACTTGACGACAACTCATGCAGCTCAAAAGTCATACACTACATTATATATCAAGAGGATTAAACTTAATGTAATCCTTTAAACTCTCGCTGTATTGTGGTACACTTATTGTCTCAGTCATTTTCTCAATATTACTTTTATTTATATTTATTTTCATCTCATTTCAAATATTTTTTTTTATATTTTACTTTAATTTCATCTACTCTTATAATCCTCAATCTATTTGTACACTTTCTGTAATATTATAATACACATAAATAAACAAAAAATTATAACGTGAATATCACATCAAAGTATTTTATATTACTGTGTAATAATTAATATTTTCTCTTTGTTCATCATTATTCTAATTAAAAAATTTTTTTCTTCCCTTTTTTTTTTAATTATATCACATATACACACACACACACACACACACACACATTGTGATAATTGTGATATAATGACATACTATTATTTCACAGTGATGATAATCAACAAGCAATTGCATTTGATAAAACATTATTCAATAAAACCGAAAAACAAACAAACAAACAAACAAAAAAGATATAAAAAATAGCTCGGAATTTTATTCATTATTCAGATTAACTTTAATGTATTTTTTTTTATTCATTGTCGTTCTTGTTTTTTCTCTTTTATCTATTTGTTATTATTATTATTAATTTTTTTTTTTTTTTTTTTTTTCGGTCATTTATTTGGATGAATGAACACATACAGTTACGAAGTGGATGCAAGTAAAGCCATTCTGTGTTTGAAGCTGGTGAAAATGTAATCCTCTACACGCATTGAATGAATTACAGATATATGAGAAGAAAATAAAAAAATGATAATAATAAAAAGAAAATAGTAGTGAAAGTCATGGAAAATTATCACGTCAGTATTATTATATTTTAGGTAATTTTTTGTTCATTTTATTTCTTTTTTTCATTTCGTTTCATTACTTTTTTTTTTTTCTTCTCGACAATTTACGTTCCACATTTAAATTTGAAACAAAAAGAAATAATAATAATAATAAAAGTATATATACGACAATATTTATACTGTAACGTAAAATGACGTTCTGTATGTAAATTTCTCTGATACTTTTTTTTTTTATTTTATTTTTTTTTTTTTTGTAGAAAAAAAAAAAAAAAGAGAATTGTAAAAATAATATTCCAATACATCTTTAAATTATAATTGAGTATGAATATATATATGTAAATTTAATATATAATTTATTTTATTGTTTATTTACCTATGAACAACATTTGCCAGTAAATCATTGTGCCGTAATCTGTAGTCAACATCTACCCTTTGATAATTCACTGTTAGTGTACCAGCGCGTATACATCTCTCGTATTCTTCAGCTGGATGCGCACGAAATTCACGTGCAAATACTTCCAATATTTTTTCACCAACCCAACGACCCTTTGTAAATGTCGTAAATGTAAAATAGTATGGATAAACCTTTCTGAGTCCTGTAAAAAACAGAAAAAAAAAATAAAAATTAATAAAATCAAAATAATCATCAATTATTAATTATCAATAATATTAAAAAAAAAACAATAATAAATAAATAAATAAATAAATAATAAATTATCCCAAGTGCATGAGCATTTATAGATGAATATTATGAAGATTAATCAACGACCTGATTTTAAAAATTTTTCTCATTTTTCCCTCATTTTTTTTTTTTTTTGGTTTTTTCTTTTTTTTTTTTCCAATGAATTTTTAAATCCTCTTTCTTATTCAACATCTTCCTGATCGGCTTCATCACTTTAATACTCTTTTTCTCGGCATATATCATTCTTTTCATCTACATTATAACACAGTATATACATATACATGTGTGATAAAGACTTAAAAATCAAGGATTAAAATTCTACATCACTTCTTGACAAGAGTAAAACGTGCCAAGTATGCAACCAACTACTCTGAGATCAGACCTTTCCAGAGCAAGTATCTACCCTCATCCAAGTACACAGAGATGAAGAAAAAATAAATAAAAAAACGTGTGTAGTAGTGGAGTAAAACGACAAGAGGTTAGGTAGATAAAAGAGAGAATGAGGAAAAGAAAGAAGAAAAAAAAAAAAAAAAAAAAAAAAGAGTGAGAGTAAGTGAGACACTGACGAGAAAAGAAAAATGAGAGGACAAAAAAAGGTGGAGACACCAATGGACTTTTCGTGGTTACATTTCGTTTCGCTTTTTTTTACACATGAAAAAAAAAAAAAAAAAAAAGAAAAGGCAATAAAAAAAAAATGTCAAATGATGATGGAGACTAAAGACGAGAGAGAAAGAGAGACACATATGCATACATACACACACAGACACACACACATACATATAATATGTTCACGTTCATGAGTGAAAAAACGAGGACCGCATGCACATGCACATGGTGGTGGTATCCAAATGCCTAGAGGGTTTGTCATACGCGAAATGTATACAAAAGAGATGGGTGAGTGAGAGAAAAAAAAAAAAAATTTTCTTGTTTTTAACAAGAACTAGAAGTAGAAGAAAGAAGTGGTAGAAAGACGAAAGACGAATAAGTGGGAAACGAGCAAAGTGGTGAAGATTCAAGAAAAATCCACGTGAAACTTTAACGTGATTTCAACGTCGTGGATAAAAGAGTAAACTTCTTTGCCAATTTCATACTTTTTTATCCATGACCCACTTCAACTTTCCCATAATCTCATCATCATCATCATCATCATCATCATCATCATCATCATCGTCATCGTTATCATCATCATTTAATTTTCTTTATTCTTTTTCTTATTATTATCATTATATCAAACATTTCATCGCATAATTTCATTACATCTTCAATGTATAATTATCATTTTTGTTTGTTTGTTTAATACCAGTGTCACATATTGAGCCCGTGACACGTCATGATGACTTGCATAATCCCTTAAATGATTTTCAGACTAGTTTGCGCGAAATTTAAGGGACATTGCGCGCAATACCATCCCCTCTCCTATTTCTCTTGTTCATATTTTGTTGCTCTTCATTTTATTCACTCAGTCACTCATTCACTCACTTTTTTCTACCCATAAACGTTGACTATCTTATCCACACACTGCCAGTTATATTCTTCTCCATTGTTTTTTTTTTTTTTTTTTAAGGACCGTGTTTAAACAATCATCTATGATTATATCCACGTATTTTTATAATGGAGACACAACTTATAATGTTGAAATGTAAAATGACACATTCACGTATTGGTATAGACTGACATTTGCAATGTTGAATGTAGACGTAAATAGGGATGTGTAACATTATATAGAAGATTTTATAGTGTTAATTGTTGGCGTTCGTGTGCTGTGAACTGTGTAATAATACACGACGACGTCACCCTATATAACTTTGTTAATTGTTGACGAGGATGCCACAAACTTGGGAGTAGTTAAAAAGTGGAAGGTGGAAAAAAGAAAAAGAAAATGGTAAAAAAAGGTAAAGAGAAAAAAAAAATAAATAAATAAATTAAATAAAAATTACGATAATATCAATTAATAAAATATATTTTTTCATGTTATTATTTTTTTTTTGTTTTGTTTTATTTTTTGTACGTATTTTGATTGTGAATGAATTGTCAGTGTTGATTGTTTTATATAATTTTCGTTTTTTCTTCTTTTGCCCTCTTTCAAAGCGGCTCGAGAGATAGGATTTTTTATTCAGGGAAACGATCGTATCACAAATGCAAACACATGTTTTGTTTGTTTGTTTGTTTCATTATCTAGTGTTTTACATATAAAAAAAAAATGTATATATATATGGATATCTGTTATATACTTCGATGAATTAAAATTTGATAATAAATTTTTATCATAAATAAAAAAAATATAGACAATTTTTTTTTTTTTTTTTTTTTCATTGATATGAAAAAAAATTTTAATATCACCAATATTTTTTTTATCACTTCCTCCCCTCTCTTTCGTCTATCCTCCTATTAAATGCAGTGCAGAGGTGAAAATATTTTCACACTAATCAAATGATTGGAAGCAGAAAAAAAAAAAAAAACCGAAACGAATATAAAAAAAAAGGAAAGACCAATAATAGGAATAGATTGTCAATTATTTGGACAGGATGTGGGGGGCGACGTAATTCACGCAATATCTACACACAGATGTAAATTGCAATATGTAGATACACGCCTTTGGATATTGCATTCCTTTATGGTTCAATTTTGCGGCTCAACAACTTCACTGATGAGGGAATGCAGAGGAGTGAGTTGAAAAGGAGAGGGTGCAAACATCGGTAAAAGAGTGAGAGAATGAGAAAAAAAAAAAAAAAAAAGAACTGAACACAAGAAAGGTATATCAAGGGGAAAAAGAAGAGAGAAAAAAAACTGCCTGAAATAGACCGGTAATTTGTGAAACTCAACAACTCGTCACTGAGTGATTACCCAGGGCGCGCAATCTCATCTTTCTCCACCTCGTCAATCTCTTCGCTACTATTTTCAACTTCTTTTTCGTTGTTTTTTTTTTTTTTTTTTTTTTTTTCCAGTCTATCAAAAACAAAAAATAAAATAAAATAAAATAAAGCTAAAATGGAAAGAATAAAAAAAGTGTAAACACGAAGAAATTGATGCTACTTCATGAATCGTGATGAGTTAGTGTCTAATAAAAAAAAAATCTTTTTTTTTTTTTTTTTTTTTTTCTTTTGACACATAATTCTTATTTTATCATATTTATTCAATGGGAATATATGAAAATAATGATAAAAATTTTTGGTGTATTTAATTTTAGAATAAATGATTAAAATCGATTTAAATATTTCTAATTTTTTTTATTTTTTTATTTTTTCTTAAATTTATCTGTAAAAAAAAGTTTTTCTCTCTGTTTCTCTTTTACCGTTAACTTCAGATATGAACGCGTTGGATATTTATTCCACCCAACTATAATTATTCAAGCTTTTAATTGTCGCTTGGCGCAGTAGCTTTAATGCCATTCTGAGCTTATTAAAAATCATTTCTTCGTTACAGAATTTATATTTCACAGCCCCCAGAGGAAAATAAATCCGCTACCAACCCCTTATACAATATATATATATATATATGCATTATTCGTCTATACACGTATAACAAACTCTTGCATATAATAAACTCGTCCCAGTTTACACCATCAATAATATATTTACATTCTCATTTGTTTTCCTTTCTTTCAAATATATATAGATATATATAAATATATTTTTTCACCCTTTTTTTTCTCGTTCTGCATCGTTAAAAAGTGATTACTTATTCATATTTCTATTTTATTTTCTGCTGGAAACTCTGTATATACAATTAAAACAAAAACAAAAAAAAATTATATACAGTTATAAAAAATAAAATTGATATACACAAATAATAATATTTGTATAATTTTTTCGTTTATAAATACTATTTTTATTATGTATTTAGGTTTGTGTAAATATGTGAAACTGCATATAAAAATGGATAATCTATGGATAAAAAGTGAAATGTTATTTGCATAATATACATGAACTTTATATTTAAAATAAAGAAGAAAATAATATAAGATGGAAAAATTTGTGGGATAATAAAAATTGAAGAAAATTCAATGAAAAAAAAAAAAAAAAAAAAAAATTACAAAATGTAATACGAAATAATAATAAAAATTTCTATAAATTCTAGAAATTGTTACTGTAAATACGAAATAATTTTTTCATTCATTTTCTATCATATCAATTGATTTTATTTTTATAACTTTCGATTGAATAATTCAATGTGATAAATCCCATTTCGAAATTCAAACAGCAATTGAATGAAAATAAATCAATACAATATCACTTTTTTCCAACATTACAATTATATATGATTAATGTGCCATATAATATCCTTATTTGTTCAAATTATATTTATATTTAGAATAATTCATGATGGTAAATTGAATTATTTAATAATATAATTGACATTTATAATCAAACCGGATATCAGATTTGTATAATTCGAACTGATTTTTTTTCCTCAGGATATTATTTAAAAAGAAAAAAAAAAAAGAAATGATAATATCAATAGTAATTACAAAAGAATGAAAATACCGTATTTGATATAATATGAATAATAAAAAAATTCTAAATGTCACTAATATAGAACAAAAAAAATGTATTTTTTTTTTTTTCTTTTTTTTCTTCTCATTTACAATAAATAAGAATAAAATTTTTGCCTCAACTTATAAATAAATATTACATTTTTCTTTTCAAACATTCTGCACTTTCTACAATGTCATTATTATTATTATTCCTTTTATTTTTCTCTATAACTTTTTCATCATCATCAACAGTGTGACATATATATATATATATATTTTTTTTTTCCCTCCTTTTATTCGTCCCTTTTATTTTTCACCGTCTACTATTCTTGTTAATAAATATTTTCACATCTACACATTTCATCTTTCTTTCATTCTCCTTACATCCACACAAATAACAATAAATTTTTTTTCTCTTTTCTTCCTTTTGCTTTTGCTCCTCTTGCCCTTGTAATTCTCCCACTATTCCTGTCATCACGAATACAATTATTTAAAACTTGAATGTAATTCTCTCATTCTTTATTTTTCATTTCTTCATCGTTATTTTATTCAAATATGTATGTGAAGGCCTAGATCGATATCCGTTTGGCATAGAAATGAGAAAAAAATATATATACACATACACACACATATGTATATATAAATATAAATATGGATATATGTGAGATATCTCAAGAATATAAGGCAAGAAAAAATGGTAGAAGTAAAAGAGAAGTAGAAGGAAAAAAAAAAACAAAAAAAAAACAGAAGAAGAACATAAATATACTTTCAGTGGCCTCCGAATTTGATATACAGCGTTCATTTTATGCTTTACGTTTGCATACTTATATATATATATATATATATATGTGCAATGTTATGATGCGGAACTTGAAGACAGCTATGAAATTCATATGCTCTGTTGAGAAGAAAGCACACAACCTACTGAATATTTGACACTAGATTTGACAAGTTTGCAAACGCGTTCCTGCCAACAATATACGTGAGGAAAGAATGAAAAAAACTAAATAAATAAATAAATAAATAAATCAATAAAAAACTGGAATAATTTTGTACGAAATAACTTTTTTTATTATTTATTTATTTATTTATTTATTTTTTTTTTTGTATTTAAACAACAATTTATAACAATTAACTTTGGGATATAAAATATCATTGAACTATAAGATTGCAATTCAATAATAATAATAATAATAATTATAAAATAGAACTATATATAATTATATTTATATATATTTATGTATCGATATAAATTGTACAAGTGGGGATGGGGATGGGGATGGGGACGGGAAAGAAAATTTATCTATAAAATACAAATAAAATATGAAATAATATAAATATATACAAATATGGAAAATGGGAAAAGTACGAGAATGAGTGTGAGGACGAGAGGACGAGGAAAAAAAAAAAAAATGTCGGGGTTGAAAGTAGTGGAGAAAATGAGGTCAGATAATATTTAGAGAAAGATATCGGTTGTTTTTTTTTTTTTTTTTTTTCAATTTTTTTTATTATTCACTCATTTATTACTATGTATATGTAGTAAGTTGAAACTGTAGTAAGAAATTTTATAAACTTTGGAAAAAGCCGCTTGTTGCAATTAGTAAATTTAGTGAGAATGCGCTGCAAGTTCGCCAATTTTTTTTTTTTTTATAATGTAGATATGTATATGTGTGTGTTAAGTGTATTAATAAAAAAAAAAGTAGCGAAAAATATAAAATAAAAATAATAAATAGATAAATAAATAAACGAAGGAGAAAAAAAAAAAACTCATGAAAAAATACCCAAAGTAAATTAAATAAATTCGTGAATTTTTTTAACTTATGATTAATGAAAATTATAAAAATATTTATATATTTTCAAATGTATTCTTGAATTATTTTTGTATATTTTCATTTCACAATAATTAAATTATACAAATTAATTAAATACAATACAGAATAATATAAATAGGAAAAAATAGGAACAAAAACAAAATAACAATAATAATAATAAATTAATAAATAAAATAAGAAGTGCAGAAAGAAAAAGACAATGAAGAAGAAGAAGAAGAGAATGCAATCGTTTCATCATCAACATGTTTATCCATATTCAGCTCACAAATCTCAAACAAATAAATACTCGAGGTCAAATAAATTGAATCTCTCTCTCTCTTTTTCTGTTTTATTTTATTTAATTAATTAATTTTTTCCTTTTCTACATATATAGACAAGGGATGTAGTATCACATTTAGCTTTGAACTGACTGAAACGTACAACAGCCATACAGTATTAGTGGGTACAGTAAAGTAACTCCACACCAAATAAAGAAAATAGAGGTAAGAGAGATAAATGATTTAATAGGAGACAAATACGAGAACAAAAAGAAGATGAAGAAGATGATGAAGAAGAAGAAGAAGAAGAAGACACAGAGAGGAGGAAAGATGTAAAGAAGATTTGCTCACAGGCATTCATGATTTTACAGTACTTCATATATATATATAAATTCGTGCTTGGATGGTTTAACAACCCTCAATTCTCCTCTTGCCCCTGAATTACCGTTGGCCTCAGGATTTCTCAAGCTCGATAACACGAGAGACCAAAAGCAGAACGTTTACTATATTGATATACATATATACATATAAATATATATATAATATGTATGTGAACAAGGATGTATAAGAGCAAGGTTTGGAAGAGAAAGCATGAGAAAGGTGAAGGAGAGGGTGGGCAACCGCCTTCTTGACTCACAGAGGAACATGGTTAGATGAGATCAGATCTAGATTTGAATCACGTAGTTTCGAACCACTTTACATCTTATCTTCTCTTTTCCTCTTATACTATCTTGCGTATACGCCTGTGGCACCCAACCCACACACTTCACTCACCCTCCAAATTTTCCATTACTGTCTATCTCAAAAACATGACCGTTTACTTCTATTTTCTTTTGCCTCGTCTCCAAACACAAGAATTATCTTTCCAACTAAAATAATAATAATAAATAATAATAATAATAATAATAAATAATAATAATAATAATAATAATAATAATAATAATAATAATAATTAGAAATTAATAAATAAAAAAAAATTATTTCATTTTATTTTTTGATTTGAATTGGATTGTAAATTTGTAATGTGTACAAGTAAAATTGAATATTGAATTGATTTTATTATTGTATTTAATAAAAAATATATTGATATTGATATCACTGTCAAGAATTTTTGAATTGATGAGTGATATGTGTGTGTGTTGAAAAAAAAAAGTCAATCATTGTCTATCAAGTTAATTTTTTTTATTTTTTATTCATTGTGAATCATTGAAAATACGTTATTGTTACGAATGTAGAGCAAAAGTATATTCATACGAATATGTAAATGTTTTGAATGTCGATATTTACTATTGCATGGTCTAGATGTTCGATGAAACTTGTATGGAATAAACACCCTACTACCACCCATTAAGCCTATTTATTCTTATGATTTTGTATACAATTGTTCAATTGCTATATACATATGTAGATATATATTTTGTTTGATATTTCTCATCAAAATATATTCGTCTCTATTCTACATCTATCATTTTGATTCATCCTCTTTTTTTTCTGTTCGTCCTATTATAACTGAAATATATAAAAAAAAAAAAATATTTATAAAAAATTTCATTCCATATAAAATCTCTTCCTTTTTTTTTTTTTTTTTTTTGTTTTGTTTAAAATAATTATATTGTGATTTTTATATAGCTATGATGTGAAGAAAAAAAAAAGAAAATTAATTTAACATTGAAAAATTGTATATTTATTTTATATAAAATTTTAAAAGAATTAAAATTTTTATATATAATAATATATTGTAAATAATTATTATAAAAATTATTAATGTAATATTATTTGAATAATATCTAGTATTGATTGTACAAAGTAATTATTAATGATGTAGCAATGTGTTATTAACCTAATCGTGGCAATACATTATTTTGTTAATCGCAGTTTGGTTTGGTAAACACCACAAGTATGAGTTGGCATGCCACATGCCGTTGAGATTTCAATCTAAATCGGCTTCAATATAGACATACACGTATATAATTTATTATTGTTTGTATTATGTAGTACATAATTATTCTATCTTTGTTTCTCACCTTTCTCACTCGTTCATTCTCCACTTCATAATTTTTTGTTATTTATTGAATCAGTGAATATTTCCTCATACAAATTATATTATCCCACCGGTATTTTAATAATTTTAATAATTTTTATATTTTCTATATTTCATATATTGTAATTGAATTATTTATTTTTCATTTTACTGATTGGATACAGCATAAATCGTTGATAAATAAAAATTTTATTTTATTTTGAATTAGAAGAAAAAAAAAAACCAAACAAATAAAATAAAATAGTGGATAAATGAATATATACACAGATAAATAGAAATAAACTCACGAATAAAGGGAATATAACACAGTAATAAAAAAAAGAAAAAAAAAAAAAAAAGAAGATAAAAATTATTAAAGACTGCATCAGACTCACCATTCTCTACGTAATAACTAGTCTCGTTGTATCGCTCGTCCGTAAATCCTGGCCTCTTTGCTTTCAGCGCTTTCGTTTCCAATTTTGCCTGCAATGAAAAAACAAAAAAATCAACAATAGCAACAACAACAACAACAACAACAAAGAAAAATAGATGAAAAATAAAATGAAACGATACAAGTAAAATAATTGACAAAAAAAAAAAAAAAAAAACAGTGAATTGTATTTTGGTCAACGTGGTCGATTGAACACCGGTATTATTGCAGTCTTCATTTCACTATCAATACACAATAATTTTCAGAAGTTAAAAAAAAAAAAGAGAATAAATTAACAAATAAACAAAAAAATTTTTTAAAATAAAATTTGCTAATTATAATTAAATTTATTATAAATCTCACATATAATGTACGATGAATAAAAAAAAAAAACTAATCAGTATTACAAACAATAAAATAAAATAAAATAATAATAATGATAACAAAAACAATAACAACAACAACAATAATAATAATAATAATAATAATAATAATAATATGAAATTAATTAAAAACTCGTGGAGTATTATCAGTTTCATCCCCACTCACTTTCATTTTCTCTTTATCTCTTTCTCTTTCATTATTTAATTCTATATATATTTCGCTTATTCGGCACTTGGTAATTTGGTATTTTACGCCTGGCTGAAAATGGCACGTGACGATGATGCATTACATATATAGAAAACTCACTCACTCACTCACTCACTCACTCAGGTTTTATCCCGGTCTTTCTACAGGCAGCTTTATGCTCGGGTTCCTGCATCACGTTTATCTAACAGCGGCTCGCATCGTCGACTCGTGTACCTCTGCCATATATATATATACACACATATTATCGTCATTATTCGACGTGCAAATGGTCGCTCGTTACATTATGATAATATACCATGAGCCTTTACAAATTTATATAATATATAATCCACATATTCACCATACATATAAATGAAATACAATAAAAAAAAAAATAAAAAGAATAGAAAAATAATAAAAAAAATTTTATGTTTTTATATATTACAAAAAAAAAAAAAAAAAATTAATTAATTAATTTGTCATCTATTGGAGGATTTTTTTTTCATTTTTTAATGGTTTTTACGAAATTTCTTAGATGTGGTGCTATTTTCTTGGAGTCTAAGGGTTACGTCGACACGCGTAGTGAGAGTTGACACGAAATAAAAAAATTTTAAAAAAAAAATATATATATATATATATATTGAAGTCAACGTACACAAGAGCAGACAAAGTCATTTCAATTGGTTTGTCGTGGAAGTTGGTTCTTTGCTGATGGATGAAAAAGTGAAAGAGAAAAAAAAAAAAAAAAAAAAATGCAAGAGGAATAAAAAAAAATCGAGTTGAAAAAGAAAAATGAATTCGACAGGGACCAGTAACAGCAACAGAAGCAACAGAAGCAGTAGCAGCATATGATAATATATGTGAGTGGTGGATAAAAGTGCCCACAGTTTGTTACTCCGTCCACTGAAACTTGGTGAATGTTGATTCAGGCAAAAGTTAGTGGAGAGGAATGAATGTGGAGAAATAGAAGAGGTGGATAGAAAAGTGAGCATAAACACGAACACAAAGGGAGTAGATGAAAGAGCAAAGAGGAGAAAAGGGTGAAAATGATGGGCTTGAGAGGAGAGAGAAACGGAGAAACGTGAGGATACCAAAGAAAAGAACTGTCAATGGCTCACTCGTATTTATATGTACGTACCAGTGTGGAATCCCGCGAATTTTCGCGCCAGTCATTCGCTACATCGAATAAAAGATGAAAAGGAAAAAAAAAAGACAAACAAAAAAAAAAAAATATATGAACCTGTGCTTTCTTGAAATCTTTTTATTCTCTCTCTTTTTGTTTTTCTTTTTTTGTTTTTTTTTTTTTCATTTCTTTTTCATGGTTGTATCGACCCACTGCTATACAACCCGAAATTCTTTAAGAAAAAAAAAAAAAAAAAAAAAACTCCTTTTCACTCGCATTTCTCATTCACTTTATCCACACAAGGTAGGGAGTACTATCCATCGCTTTCTCCCTATTACACGTAAATTAATCCTGGCCAACTTTCGACGATTTATGTATATATATATATATTTTTTTTTTTTCACCCATTCGTATTTTCCACTTATTCAGTATTTTTTTTTTTTTTTGTTTGACAGTTAAAATTCAATTTGAATGTTGCATATATTAAATTATATTCTATTGAAGTGTTCATTTTATTATCCAAATCAGAGCAAAAAAAAAAAAAAAATGAATAAATAAAATAAAATAAAAAATAATAATAATAAAATAAATTTATGCATAAATTAAAAAATTCAATGTACGTAAATAACGACATTTGAATAGAAAAAAAAAATAAAAATAAAAATAAATAAAATTAAAAAAAAATAAATATTGAATTATTTATACATTACGGTGAATAAATTTATAAAATATATTGAATATAATAGAAATTATATCCAACTCGAAATTTTTGACATGAAAGAAACAAAAAAAAATTTTTTTAAATAAAAAAAATAAATAAATAAATAATAATTAGAAGGAAATGTCTGTAATGATATATCAAGACAAATTGAATATTAACCGAAATTAAAAGTCACTTCACGTTCTATTTTGTGCACGTGATATTTGAACTTCAACTCGTTAATGAACCATACATACACTCGCACATACACACATACACACACATGTACGATAAACTCTTACTCGCAGATACGATTTAGTTGGCATTTCTCTTTTGGCTCACGTACACGTCAACGATTTGTAACATCCAAAACTTTGATAATAGAATTCATTGAATATATTGCAATATACATTTCAAATATATAACACCAAAAAAAAACAAAAAAAGAATTTCACTTACACAGTCACATTCATCCAGAAGACAGAAAAAGAAAAAAAAACAAAACAAAACAAAAAATAGAAAACAAAAAATAGAAAACAAAAAATAAAACAAAATACAAAAAGACTGTTAATATATAATTTTATCAAATAATATTTATATTTTTATGTGTTAATAAATAAAATACTAAAATATTAATAAAAACCAGACGAAATATCAGTATTTTCATCAATGTCATATATTCATCATTATATTTTATCATTACCACTAAATTCTACACCAACTAATGTTAATTCACACTATGATAAATCATTTAATATCATTAACTGTAAAATATGAAAGTTATGATTTATAATACAATGAATTGTACAACGAGTCACCCAAAATTGTATATGAATTTACTAACGCCTGTTGCTTATCCTACATGACAATAGTTTCCGGTGTACACACGTCATTTGAATTGACTATGCGGTAAAAAAAAAAGATAAAGAGAGTTATGAAATAAAGTGTAATGTAGAGTGTGATAGAGAAGACAACGGACGCGCAACAGCCGGAAGCAACAGGAACATCAACTTCATCATACATATGTATATATTATATATATATATATATATATATATATACACATATATGTATGCACGTATTGCAATGTGTGAGATATGTGTTGAGAATAAATGTGATAGGATATACGCAAACAGACAGCGTATTTATATCTACATATTTTTATAATAATATGATATTTATAAAATAATTTAAAATGACATTAAAAAAAAAAAAAAAAAAAAATTTATTTATTTATCATTATTACTATTTCTATTATTTCTATTATTCCGATGAAATATTTCTTATGTACAAAATGCATTGTGAATTATAAAGATTAATTAAAAAGATTATATCCAGATGAAATATCATGGAATTATTAACGTGCATTTCATATGTAATTCCAGTCAAGTTATTCATTTGATTTACACTCTCTTCTTTGACTTGATTTTTAAAATTTAAAAAAAAAATAAAGAAAAAAAAAATAATATGAATCAAAATTTTGTATTTTTTCTTTTCTCTCTTTCTCTCTTTTATTACTGAAATATTATTTAATTTTTATTTCAATTTTTTTTTTTTCTTTTTTTTTTTCGCTAGTATTAAAATTCAATTTAAAATTTAATTTACCATTTTTTTCCCCCTCATGAATGACATGTGTTAGAGTTGTAAAATTATATTTATTTCATTTCTATAATTATTGAAGAATAACGAAATGAGAGAGGAAAAAAAAAAATAATAATAATAATATTCATAGTTGAAAGAAATATAAAAAAATAGTGACAAAAAACAAAATCATATTATTATTAATTTTTTTTATTGAGCACAAAAATTCATTGGCTTCATGAGATAGATTTGAATAAAAAATATTTACATATGCATGAAAAATAAATTGAAAAACAAAAAAAAAAAAAAAAAAAGAAGAGTTCAAAAAATTGAATAAATATATAAGAATAGAAAGAAATTAAGACAGAAATTATATAAGTGAAGAATATTTATATATTTCTTTGTGACGAAAACGACGAGCTGTAGTGGTAATGGTCTGATGGATCAGACGTATATTTTAGTTAACGGTCTGAGGGACGTGTCTCTCAGCAGTGTAGATTTGCCTAACGATAATCAGAGACATCTCACATTATACAACTATACAAACGCATTTACATGTGTATATACATGTTACATTTATAAATATACATATATACAACTGTCAAATATTGATGATTCAAAAATACTTTTGAGCCATCGTCAAAGTCAAAAGCGATTGACCATAAAAATTTCAACTCCCTTGATCCTATAACATCGTGTTACATCACGGTATATAAAAATAAAAAACTATACACAATCGACCTATATGTCTCATTTATTTTCACATTTTCGTCGAAATACAATTCAGTAAATAAGTAATGTAATGAATATTGACATTAGTAAAATTTATTTTTATAAATAATAAATTATATATATATACCTTTTTTAAATCTTTATTAGCGTCGGTCTCTTCAGCTTTACGTTTCTCTGTTATTTGCGGTGACGCCACGGCAATTGACGGCTCTCTCAATGGCTTGAGATCCACCTGAAATAATACAAAATAATAACAAAAAAATAATTAAATATATATATATATTTAAAAAATATAATACACAGTAATTTGTTACAGTATTGTTGTTGTTTTATTTTTATTTATTTATTTTTTTTTTTTTTCCAAAGGAAATAAATGGTGAATAAAATGAAAATTAAAATAAAATACGAAAAGGGATTATTTTTCATCGCCTACTCCTCTTATATTTTTTCAAGTATATCAAGTAACCCTCAGTCAACAACTAAATAGGCATAAATAAGCACCACCACCAGCAACAACAGCAGCAGCAGCAGCAACTAAAGACTCCCTTAACAACGCCCTTACCTGCATTGCGGGTTCTTCACCCTCATATACTCATTTACGAATATATTTTACGTTATTACTCATTAGAATTAACTGAGGTAGAGAGCGAAAGAGTGAGACTGAAAGTCAAGGGGGAAATAGGTGCACAAATAAAAAGTCAATGAAAAAAAAAAAAAAAGATGGAAAGAGAAAAAAAATTACAACGGTACTCGACCTAATAGAAAAAAAAAAAAAAAAAAAAAGGGAGAGAGAATAGAAAGAAAAATTTCCTTTGCTTTTATGCGCAAAAATGTCTGGTAGCCATCGTGAAAATCTCGTTGCGATTACGATCGCATTTGCAGTGAGAATCAGCGCAGAATGAGGAGAAAAAAATCGACGCGTTGAAACAAGAAATAAAAAATAAAAATAAATAATAAAAAAAATGTATGTATATATATAAAGTCATTACCATTTTGTTAAGAATTTGTGTAGTGAAGTAACGGAAAAAAAAAAAAAAAAAAAAGAGAGAGAGAGAGAGAAAGGGAAAGGAAAAAAAAAATGTCTGTTATTTGAAGAGGAGGAGTAAAAACGCCGGTGATTTACAAGAATATACACGATAGGATGTCGGTGGATGGCCGATATAGGCGTAACGATATTATCGTAGGGTGGAACAAATGTCTCCCCAACCTCATCCTCTCTCACGTAGCCCCTTTATTATTATTATTACTATTATTATTATTATTTTTTACTTCTTTTTCCTTTCTCGTTCCATGGCAGTTAAAACTGTACCAAGCGATATAGTTTGAGAATTATTTTACTTTTACGAGTAATTTGCGCCCACGCATCCGGACTTTTTCACATTTCTTTTCTCGTATACTTCCACTTACTTTTACTTATATATATATATATACTTAAGATGTTTTGTTAGTTTATGTAATTGAACACACATTATATTGAATGTTAATGTCTACAAAAATACAATTGATGATAAAAAGAAAAAAAAAAAAAGAAAAATTACACAGCAAATAGAAACGGGGAAAGTATTACGAATAATTGTAATTGTTACTTATTTTCTATTTTATTTTCTCTTTGTTTATTTATTACTATTATTATTATTGTCTTGTTTTTTTTTTTCTTCATTTTCACTTTACTCTTTTCTTATTATTCTATTTTTCTTCACCCTACGTAATTGAGTTAGCAAAATGAGACACAATTTGTGGTTCATTTATTTATGAATAAATTTTTTATAAACTCCCACATATATACAAAACACAATTATTCTATAAATATCCTGTCAATCCTGTGAAAAAATTAGACAAGCATTGTATTTTTGTTTTATTAAAAAAACATATATATATATATATATATATATATATATATATATATATGTAATAGTAATAAAAATAATAAGAAAAATATTTATTTATTTCTATGACTTTTTTTTTTTTTTTTTTTTTCAGAGTTCGATAACAAAATATTTATTCAATTTAAGAATTAATTTCTAGTCGTGATCTGTATGGTTGAGTGGACTTGAGAAGACGGGGGAATAAAAATTAGAGTGGGAGCCAATCACAAGTGGATGGATGTGCAGTGAGAAAAAAAAAATAATAAAAAAATAAAAAACATGTACTACCAAAGAAGGATAAATGTCTGATCCAAGTCGGGCATTTTCCACTCGATCGTACGATGTATTCCCCGACGACGCTGCCAATGTTCCTATCAACGCTACATTCTCTCTTCCTCCCTCTCCCTCTCTCTATTTCCTATTTCTTTTTCATCTTCTCCCTTTTTTTTTTTTTTTACTTCCACCCTCTCGTCAATCGCTCTTTACTCTACTCAAGGAAACGACAATAAAAGACTAGAGTTTAACTTAACATTGCCTTTTACTTTTTATCCCACTTCGATTTTTCTATTCTTTTTTTCACCATTCACAATTCGTTTTTCACTGATGTATATATAAGAGAATCGTCGACTGTGGAGTTTATCAACAAATCAAATAAGCATCGGTGTATTGAACAAATAGTTTTATACCTCAAATAAACATCTTTCGTTTTCTCTTTTTCTCAAACAAATAAAAAAAAAAATTTTTTTTTAAATTATTTTTCATTCAAGTATAAAGGAAAAGTGAAATATTTAATTTTTCAAGAGATTTATATATATTTCTCTTATTGTATAACGGATTGCTCGTGAGTTATGTGAAATACGTGAAAAAGAAAAATTTAATTTCATCTTTTCCTTTTTTCTTCTATTCAACTCTCGTAGCATTGCATTTAATTTTATAAATACGGTTAATATTTTTTTTTTTCCACTCTCATGCTTCCATCCTCCCTCTTTTACTTTCTTATACGTCTTTTAGTGAATATACACCCTCAAAATTGATGTAAGTGAGCATAAAATCCATTTTTGTCTGCGTACCATTGATTTTTTTCTTGTTTGTTTGTTTTTTTTTTTTTTTTTTTTTTTATTAAAGTTGACGTTGAGAGTACAAATACACATTTATTCACTCACTTAAATCCAAACAATTGGAGAAATACACGAAATGGATCGCAAAATGTGGAATAGGAAAAAAAAAAAAAAAAAAAAAAGGAAAATAAAGAAAAAAATATATATAAAGAAACAAATACAGGGGCAGTTAACTCTCTGTTGTCAAGAATGCGCACTCAGATTATTTAATTCCCAAGACACTAGAAGTTGTGTTTGCACGTAAAGTAATCACACAATTACAACAATTGCACAACTACATACAGTGACATATTAAACGTGACAACGACTGCAACATACAATAATGATCCATGTGCAATTTTGTTTTTTACGTGTAAATAATAAAAAATAAGACAGGAAGAGAATATGGTGGAAATGGGGAAAAACAAAAAAAAAAAAAATTCAAAAGAAAAATTTAATAATAAAATGGTGATGACAACTTTAATGTAATTTTTTTTCACTCTCAATGACTTTTGTGTCTCATCAACAACTTTTCAATGACACCGCACACTCTTCCAATATCCATTTTACAGTTTTGTTAGTTATGTGTGTGAGTGTGCATTTTTATCTGTTAACTTGTCTCAACAAAATGAAAAAGGCAACATTGGGTGTACTGCGATAAACGAGGAAACAAAAAGATAAAAAAAAAAAAAAAAAGAAAGAAAAGAGAGAGAAAAAAAAAAAGAAGAATGCAACAAAAGATATGATAGATAGGTAGATAAGTAAATGAATGAATGAATGAATAAATAAATAAATAGGTGAAGTAACAAAAAATGAAAAAATAAAAAAATAATAAATGACAAAACAGCAATGAGAATAGTCAAGTTTTCTCAATGTCTGACTATACCCATGACTTTTCCACTTGGACAGCAACAAAGTGAAGTGTGTACATATCCAGAGAGAGATAAATAAAATTGTATAGATTTATATATACGTATTTTTTTGTTTTTGTTATGTTTTTTTTTTTTTTTTGTCCGTTCGATTGCCAGGAAATAAAGAAGATGTATGAGAAAATCCAATGACAATGCTCAGTTGAAAAATCTCGTACAACACTGCCCACAAGTATTGGCGGCCGTGTATTCTCGTAGAAATTGTACAGTGAGAAAAAAAAAAAAAAAAGAAAAAAATAAAGACACGACAAGAAAAGACAAGAGGTGGGTGGTGGATGTGAGATTCTTCACTGCAACACTGTGATTTTGTTGTTTTTTTTTTTTTCCCCCCATTTTTTCCTCTTTTGATAACCCCGAGTATGTTGTATTTATGGGATCTCATCAATCTCGATTGTGATTTTTCAACCAACAACTTTATATCATTCAAAAAAGAAGAAAAAAAATAATAATAATAATTAATGAAGAAAAAAAAAAATAAAAAAATCCAATTACAATTCGACTACAAAAAAAAATCCTTGTATTTTCTCCTCGTTGAATTTCATATTTTATATTTAAAAATAATAATAATAAAATTCATATAAACAAAAAAAAATTTTTTTTTTCACAAATTTTCATGTTTTTTTTTTTCTTCTTCAACACACGTATGTTTATAAAAAGAATAGATATATAGCGAATGAATTTAGGTAAGGTAGAAATTATTGTGTGAGTGTGTGTGTGAAAAAAACGGAGAAAATGGAAAAGAAACGAGCGAGCAAAAGAGAGAGAGAGAGTTGACGAACGGAGATTGCTTTGTACGCTTTTACTCTACCGTCTCTGCGTGGTTTGTATGTCAGAGTAGATTAATTCAATACGGGAGCACATGTCGATTGAGGACAGTGTAGAGGAGAGTAAAATATACAAAGTAAAAACATAGAGATATAGAAGAGAAAGAGAGATCGAGTAAGCGAACGAGAGAGGTAAAAAGGAAAACGAGAAGGGGAGGAAAACAAAGAGAGAGAATTCGGGAAGTTCATTAGAGGAGAACCTCGTTTCCTAATGGATAGGGAATCGTGTTTCGTGTTCGTATTTGAACATGACCGAGGGACAGACTACGCCAACGCCATTGCGGCAGTAAGTCTTCTTCTGAACATGCTCTAACACATCCGCAAATATTCATATATACAAAATTGGCAATGTGAGTATATATACAATGGCGATACACGTAAACAATCAGGAAGAAATTAATATCAATGTGTTTACTGTTAGGAGTTATCATTGTTAAATAATAATTTATAATCAAATAGAAATTTCCCAATTTTTTTTTTTTTTTTTTCTTTTTTTTTCCGTTACATATAATTATTTTTATTATTAATATTTAATTATATCATGTATATATATATGTACACAATGTAATTAATATAGAAAACCACATTTGTCGGGTAAATATTACTGTAGTTTGTAAACAGAGAAATTTCTCTGGAGAATGAAGAGTGAGAACATCAGGTGGAATCTTGTAAATTAAATCCCATACAATTATTACTACCTCACTAGCTCTATTTATTTACTCTTATTTTTTTATTTTTTATTTATTATTATTATTTTTTTTTGTTTTTGTGTTTCAATATTTAATAAAAATTATTAATGATAAGTCAATACGTGATAATTCCAACACAATAATTTTTATATCATCGAAGAAACAAAATGGTAATGAAAAATTATACACATTTTACTGTTATTATTTTATTATTATTATTTTTTTTTTTTACTCACATGTCATAGTGCAATACTGTAAAATGTCTATTCTCACTTGCAAGTTGTGTATTTTATCAGTGGAATGACGTGAAATTTCATGCAAATTCTCTCTTATTCTTCTTCACTACAATCTTTCAGAGTATTCATAAAATCGAGTTGTCAAGTTCACAAACTGCACCCTCACCCTCGTCTCTACTGCTATATCATTTACTCATTCCACTCACCAGTAGCATCCAGTGAATATTTGAAAAAAATTGAAGTAAAGAGGGAGATATATATAAATAAAAGAAGCACGAAACGTCGAGAAAATTGATCTTATACGAGTCGTATATGTATATAAGAAATGACAAATTAAAAAGAGATAAAATATAGATTTAAATTCGATTTTTTTTTTTCTCTTTCATCTACTTTATTATTATTATTTTTCAACCACCACTATCACCTCTGTCTCGAAAACCCCCACGGTCTATCTTCTTTCAACTTTTCCATTGTCTTATTTTATAATATCCCCATGAGTATTATATAGAAAATCAAATATAAATTCTATTGTCTCATTAAAATGAAAAAAAAAAAAAAAAAAAAAGGAAAAAAATTCCCCCTCTTTCAGTATAAATATGTATATAAAAATAATGAAACCTGACAATAAGACAATGAGATAGCAACAAAAAAGTAAGAAATTGAATATATAAATATATAAAATAAAAATGGATATCGAATACTTACGTACAAATTTATTTTATAAATATATATGTATATATTAAAATTATTCTACCAATGTATATATGTAAATGAATAAATATGTAATCAAAGTGAGTACTAAAGTGAAATAAATATAATCCGATTGTACGTCGTCATTCAAAATAAATTTATATCAAGTGATAAATTTTTATTTGGATCATACGAAAAAAAAAAAATAATAAATGATAAAATAATAATAATAATAAATAATTATAATAAAAGGAATAAAGACAATATCCATTTGATGTTTTAGGAGAAAAAAACTAAAACGAAAAGAGAAAAAAAAAAAATCCGTATTTGTTATTATATATATTGGATTGAATCACGGATTATAATTCGTGGATGGGTATAAATGTATGGATGAAACAATAAAGAGAGTAATGGAAAATAAAAAATAAAATAATAATAAAAAATAGAAAGAAGATATTTGTGTATATGTGATATAGAGTGATAAATACACAGACACTGGCACAACATAGAGCACAAGGGGGTAATTGAAATGCGAATAAAATAAAAAAGAAAAAAATATTATGGGAGTAAAATGATCGTCAGACACGCGATGTCCTTTTGATCGGCCAACATAGAGGACTTACCCTTCAGTAGAATACGGATTGCGTGCAACAATCAACATACACACATAGAAAAAATAAAAAATAAAAAATAAAAATAAAAAAATATTCATTAATTTTTTATATTCTCTCTAGACTCATCTCTAGATATTTTTATTTCGACCCTCAGTAAATCAACTCGTTTATTTCATTGTTATATATTTCAATCATATTTTTATATATTAAATAAAATTTATAAAATATTTGATACTGTTCATATAAAAATAATAAAATCAAATTTTTTTAATTTCAGTTTTGTTTGTTTGCATTTTATTTTTTATTACACGAATTTGTAGAATTTTGATATTATCACACATAATTTTCTACGATGTTGATTAATTTGTTGACATCATCATTAAATAATTTTACTTCGATGTGAAGTTTCAACGTGACTTTCAATTCATCGTTTTATAGTTACATAAATATGATTAATTAACGTTTATACATCGTAATACAAATATAACAAAAACAAAAAAAAAAAAATTATCTTTACTTGTATTTAAAAAGTTGAGGAATTAATTTCACATACTTCCCTGTTGCTAATTTTTTCCTTTTTTTTTTTTGTTTCCCAACAATTTTGATTGGATACCAATATTATCAATGAAATTCTCTTTGATCACAAGTAATTCAAATTTTTTTATATTTTCTTTATATACAAAAAAATTTATTTGCTATCTATTTTTTATTTTCATCCCATACATAATTAGTGCATCAATAATTGTAGAACATACAGTAGATATGACTATAGTGTCCAGTTATAATAAACAAGAGAAATAAAAAATAAAAATAAATCTCTTTTTTTTTTCCTTTTTTTTTCTACTCCCATTTTTAATTTTGTTAACTTCATTTTCTACAGACGATCATTGCACGAGGCATTTTAAATGTGCCAACGGTCTCTAATCTGAATAATAAAACAGTAAAAAAAAAATAGGAATCCAAGAAAAAAAAAAAAAAAAAAATATGAAACAAAAAAAAAATTATAAAATAAAAAATAAAAATAAAAATATCAAACGAATTATAATTCCAACAGCGTACACTTCATTAACTATGTTCCGGACATAATTAAACGTTCTCTAGACGTTAATGAAGACAAATGAGAAATATGATAAGAAAGAAAGGAAGAAATAAACGAGGAGAATAAAAAAGAAAGAAAGGAATAGAGAAAAAAAAAACAAAAAAAAAAACAAGTGGAACAAAGAGAAATTTCGTTCATATGAAAAGAAAAAAAAAAAACAATATGTTTTTTTTTTCTTTCCTCTTCTACACCTCATAAAAAATTTAATATATTTATTCATTCATATTTCCACATTTCAAAATGACATACACCCATTCACAGTAAAATCATATTCCTCACGACATGTACTGTAGCACAGTCACGTGTACAAATATATATAATACACTGACATAGAGTAAGAAGTCATGCAAAAAAGAGAGACAAGTGGCATCGCCTCATGTCTATACAACGTCAACGTAACAGACATACACATAACATTCCATTTCAATCCTTTTCTCATTTTTACTATATATATATATATATAAACACGTAGTTATCTGACAGCTGTCGTTGTAGGAACAACTGAGGCGCCACCCGCTGCTGTGCACAAGGGTAACAGAGAAGTTGGACGTGGTGGTGGAGGCGAGACGGTAGTCCCGGTGCCAGGAACACCGTGGAGCGCATTAATTAACGTCGGTGCGACGTTGCGCCACCCCCATTCTCTTCTTTCTCTCTTTCCCTCCACTCTATTTCTATACTAACCACTACCACTACTACCACTGCCACCACCACTATCAAATCCTTCCCACCCGGACTCTCCATCCAACCACCAACACAGTACAGATCGTGAACGTTGATAAAGGCAAACGTATAAGTACGTAGTGAATATAGAGAGCAAAAGCCATGCAGAGCTATATATGTCCTCATTGTTTCTTTGATCACACCTATGCTGTATTTCTGCATGCTTTAACTCGTTTCTCATTTTGCGCATTGTCTACTGTACCCAATTGTCAGACCGAGGAGAAAATGAAAAAAAAAAAAAAAAAAAAACCACAAACGAAAAAAGAAAAAATAGAAAAAAAAGAAAAGAATTATTGTGACTGAGAAAAAAGAAGAGAAATGTGATGAATTTTTATATTATTTAAATTATATTGTGTTAATATTTATTTTGTTGATAATAAAAATTGAAATAAATATATTGTAAATGGAAATTTTATGTGTAATATATTAGTATATTAATGAATAAATCAGTTTAATTTAAACTGGCAATTGAGATGGAAGAATTTGTCAGTATTCAAATGAATTATTTACTCAAATATATATATACATAGTGTACATACATGTATACACGTGATAATATGAGAAGTTGGTGGGATATTCGGGTTGTGGTTAGTTATTTACTTGGTATATATACGTATATACATAAATAGAATATATCATTAAGATGTTGATTACGTTGGGTAAAGTGTAAGTGAAAGTAAGAGTCTGTATATTAATTTATATTCATACTTGACTGATGATATAGGATCTGTATAAAAATTTTAAGATATCGGGGATGAACCTTTTTGAAAATGTATTAAAGAGATATACAACAAAACGAAACTTTGTCAAGAAAAATTCTTTGATCTATAAAAAAAATATATATATACACATTTAGTTATCTTATTTTCTCTATATTTTATGTACTAAATTATTTACTTTCAATATATAAATTATGTAACTTAGTAACGATTCAAGCCATCAAAGACTTTTGCTATATTTTCTTTTTTCTTTTTTCAAGTTATAATTCTACAATTTCACGATCATATTTCTCAAAGATGAATAAACGAAAGGAAATATTCTATATATATGTTTGGAAGTTAATTGAAATGAATCACAATACACTCAACTTTAAATATTTCAATTCTAAAAAAAAAAAAACAAAAAAAAACAAAAAAACAAAACAAAAAAAAAATGATTCGATAAGAATATAATACACAAAGAAAAAATTCATGTGGTGAATCATGTAGAAATAACGTAACGTAACTTTCTTTTCCTTTTTTTTTTTTCTTTTTTTTTTTTTTTTTTTTATCGAACCGGTAGGAAAGAAAAATGGGCGAAAAAATTTATTTCATTTAATTTTCTTTTTTCCTCTCTCCTTACTCTTACGTTTTTCATCCTCAAGTGAATTTCACCAACGGTTGGTCACCCCCTTCAATCTTGTATTAGTAAAATGACAAGCTCGTGTCGGGCATGAAATTTTCCATTTCAACGATAGAAATATATTGAACGTTAGAGAGGGTTGTAGAAAAAAAAAAAAAAAAAAAAAAAAAGGAATGAAAGAGAGTGAGAGATCGTGGAAATGATAAAGAAAGAAAAAAAAATCTTGGGTTTGGTAGAATGTCACTCACACTTAAGATCTCGGGATTGTGAAAGACAGCGGTCTCTTTCAAGAGATTTTTCAAGAAAAGACGAAGAAACGGAGAAAAAAAAAATAATAATAAAAGAAATAATAACAACGCGTAGTAGAATACAATAATAAAGAAGAAGAAGAAGAATAAAAAGAAAAACGCGACGATAAAATAAAAGAGACAGACGTAATAGGAGGAAAAAAAAATGCAATAAGAAGAAAAAAAAAAACCCGGCGCCATTTCATATACACAGATATATATTACATATTAAGTTGGGTCGATAGAAGCTCACAGGGACACCCTGTTGCTTGACGCAAACGACCTCACGCCCGCCAATGGTCCACACCCAAGGTCATGTAGAGATGAGTAAAAATATGGCGGTGGACGTGAAAGAAATTTATCTGCGAGACACGCAACTCGTACAGAATAAAGAAAGACCAAAAAGAAAATGGAAGGATGAAAAAGTAGGGAATAAAAAAAAATTAAATTGGACAAATTTATAGAGAATGATTTTAAATATAATAAATCAAATTATATGAAAGTTGATTTACCATTGTGAAGGATAAATATATAAAAAAAAAAAAAAAAATGATGATAATAAAGTACATATACGTATATATATATAATAAGAAGACAGCAGACAAAGTGATGAGAATCATAAACGAATGAGAAGAGATAAAATGGCTGAGAAAAGTCACTCGGATTTCCAACGTCGGCAACTCGAGACACTCTGATGTTTATATATAGGCAATGAAGAAAATTACATGGTGAAACGAAATTTACAACAACAAGGAGTAAAATAACGTGAATATAGTGTAGTAGTGTTAGACAACGTAGACGATGGATACAAGTGGTGGGGTGAATTTGTTCAGGAATGGTCGAACGAGTGTGCGTACACCAGTGGGGATAAAACATCATTAAACTTTGAAAGGCGACGGTGGGGTCTCTCGGGTGTCGTGGATTCGTGTCTTGAAGATTGTCGAAGGACATTACTAGCGAGACGTTTGAGGGGTGAAAAAGAAAAGGGAGAAAAGAAAAAAGGAAAATATTTGTTTGTGTACATGCGTGTGTGTTTTGTGCTACTGTGCAACCGAATGAAAGGTTACATATGCGAATGAAAAGAAAAAAAAAAAACAAAAAAACTTTGCAGTGGGAGCTGGCAACTGACTTTGGGGTCGATAAGAAGGCCTGTTGCACTAACAGACTGAGAAAACTCGAGTGAAAATAGGAAAGATAAATATATATATATATATACTTACATATAGAAAAAACAAAAAAAAACAAAAAACAAAAAAATAATGGGAGAGATAATGAAAAGAGACGTGAGGAAAAGTGAACGAGAATGAAATAAAAGATGTTTAAGGGCGTTCCAGATACTTTATTTCACGAAATCTTCGACTTTACGACTAGTCGTCAACTTCTTTGTCTTCTTCACCAATGTGAGGAATTATATGATGAGAAGTTTTATATTGGTTTTGTGAAGGGAGAACAATAAGAAAAGGAAAAGGTGAAATAAAAAAAAACAAAAAAAATAAAAAAACAAAAAAAAAATGAACAAAAATTACGAATTTTTTGTTGTTGAAAATTAGGAATAAACTTTGAAACCAAATCAAAAGTTTTCACATCTCACCAACGAAACAAAAAAATGAAAAAAAAAATAAAAAATGTCATTATCAATGATGATCACATTTTTTTTTCTTCTTCATTTCTCACTATTTTTAATAGGTGATTATAAAAAATGATCAAAATATTTACAGCCATTGACATACATAAAATACATAAAAATTGTCTTTATGATAACCAACTTACAATAGTGAAAAAATAAAAGAAAATTTATTATTTTACATTTATATATATATTACGATAATAAAGTTCAAACTAAAATACCATCCCTTTAATGATATTACAGTAAATATGATTCCGATTTTGCCTATGTCTGGAAACCGAACCACGAGATTTCCCAACTATTATTTCACAATTGGCAATGGATAATTCTCAGATTGACTTAATGGGGTACTCTTTGATGATCGTAACCACCGGACATTGGTAAACTAAAACCGAATACGGAACGAGGGCATATTGGTAACGTGAAACCACATCATTAAACTATTTACAGCGGATGTCTCGCATCGATGTATGCCTCGAGCACATGAATAGTTTAATTTTGGTAATTTTGACCTTGATCAAAATGATGATGATATGTCTGTACAATTAGAATATTGACAGAGAACAATTAAATAAACTGACAGAATATGATAGAATTTAATTGAAACAATACATATAAAATAATCTATTAAACGAATTTGCGATATAAAATTACATTGAAAACTGCTGAATGAAATGTTTATGGCTCGTCCTACCACAAAATGTTCAACTACCAATGATAATCATCAGTCCTTGATTAAACAAAAGTGTTCAACATTATTCAGAATTTATATCTAGATCCTATTTATCCAAATTTATTGCAAACATACAAAATGTTTCATGTGATGTTATCTATTATTCAAAGTAGTAGAAATATGTTAAAGTTTGGGTTGAATATCAGATAATTTTATATATGAGCATGAATAGGTAATAATAAAGAGTTTAGAAAGATCAATATCATTGTGAGACAATCAACAAAATTAACCCACTTCACAAAATTCACAAATGTTTTTTCAATGACTTTTCGCAAAACTAATTTAATCTTCCAAACCGTACAATTTAACAAATTAAGTACAAACTCTTGTTAAATGGTCAAGTGACTCGCATTCAAAGTAGTGTAGAGTAAAGTCTCACAAGGGAATCCAGTTTGATGAAACAAATGGTCTTCTATTTTTTTTGTCGTCATTGTCGTTCTCATCATCATCCTCGTCGTTATGTTCAATCAGCTGCACAAAACCAAAGCGAATCAGAAGGGCAATTGCATTAATACACTACAAGCGTATATATCTTCTACTATGAAACAACTTTAGCGTTGGAGAAGGTTGAGAATATATTTTACGATAAAGTATAAGAGAGAGTAAAATACAGTAAAACATTAAACTCCAGCTTACAATGTTCTTCAGATGGTTTGGTAAAGTCTCAAGTCTGACCGCATCGATCGCTTGGCAATCGTCTGCGTTTAGATTTATCCGGTGTGATAAATTAGTCAAGATTCAAGCAATGTATTTATTATCACATTCTAAGGATCCTCGTACGCTACATAAAAAAAATATGTATTCTAGAGCATTGCAACTGTCATCTATGAATAATTGTCGGTGTAATAAATTTAAATGGTGTTACATAGGCACATTGCCAGAATTATAAATGTGAAATGATTATAACGATAATGATGATAATGATAGATAAATGTAAAAACTTTTTTTGTATTTTTAAAAAAGTATTATCCAAGGACCAGAGAACATGTACGTGGTTAAATCGTGTTGAAAGTAATTGTCGACGTCAGTCGATTGGTCGCTTCATATGAGCGATCAGGGTCCAATTCTCCAACGACCAAACCAACAATTCAACCCCAAAGATGCAACCATACCACACTGTACATATATACACGATTTTTTTCTGTTCTAAAATTCCCAATGTGAAAATTTTTATTCGTGTCACGTAATGTCCGCGATAGAAACGAGAAAAAAAATTTAAAAAAAAAACAGAAATAATAATAATAATAATAATAATAATAGAATGAGATATCTGACTCTCTACTTTATGAGATTCATTGATTGTGAACTATTGACCCTAAATTAAATTCCATTTTTTTTTTTATGAATTAATTTACGTCTGTAACGTTGAAAAAAAAATCGATCATTGTCCAAGTACTAGTCATAAGAGAAAAACAAAAAAAAATTGTCTCTCTCATTTTCTCCCCGCAATGGTTTGTGCTCTTTTTCTACCTCTGCTTAACTTTCTCGTGCGTTTGCCGCAAATATATCTGCTCGAACCAAGCGGCTTTATAACCACCCTATTCTCAGCTCCACCCTATCTCTGTCCCTTGAATCGATGAGACTCGGTGTATGTGCTGTGGCTCGTGATTCTCTCGTGTCTATTGCTCGTCCTTCTTCTCCACCTGACACTGTCCAGCCACCCTCGGCTACCTTCCGGTCTTTTTCCCCCAAGGAAATCTTACGTCATCCAACCCAACATAGAATAAGAAGAGAGAACATGGGAATAAGTAGGAGAGACAAGGTGAATTCGTGACTTTACAGAATGTATTTACGTTAGAACTCATTGTGGCACGCGCACATGCACTTGATGTCTCGTTAATTTTCCCGTAGTTTTGCGCACATCGTATACATGCAATCACCAATAAAAAAAAATAAAAAAATTCTGTCGCACGATATTATCAGGTGGACACGTTAATTAACTTTGTAAGTAACTAAGTTTCAACAATAGATTTATCGTGATGATTGAAAATAAAAAAAATATATATATAATGTCGCTATCATATTAAATGCAAATTGATTTCTTGTTTACTATCCTACCTATTTGTTTCATGCACTTTATGAACCATGAAGCATTATATTTGGAAAATGCAAACAAAACACATTTAAATAGGGAAATAATAGATTCACAACAGTGTCAAATAAAAGCAGTGGAAAAGAATTGAATAAGGGGATTTCATTCTCGTGAAATTTGTAAAATATATCGATAACAAGCCAACATTTTCCAACATAATTGTTGTTAATAAACGCAGAGAGCTACACTCGTATCACAAAATATATATAAATACATATACCTGATTCTCTCACTGTGTAATATTTTCTCGTTTTGCAAACAATATTGTACATTTGCGGTTATATTATTACACAGTTCATTAGTAAATTTATGAAAATGAATTGTAATAAACGCACCCACGTTAAAATTTATCAAACTACTATTGGCGAAAATACACGTGTATTATCATTTGTGTTTGAAGTTATTCTGTTCATATTATCGGTGACAATATTAATTATATTGTTGTTCATCAGTTAAAATATAATATGAACAGCCCAAATGTAATTTTACGAAAAATGAAAAAAAAAAAAAAACCAAACAATTATAATCATTATTATTATTTAAAAAAATAACTAAAATTCATATACATCATCATACATTTGTTATGAATAATTAGTGGTAAAATTTGTATATTATATGTGAACAGGAAGAAAAAAAAAAAATAATGAAATTTTCTAAAATTCATACAATAATTAAAGCCACACATATTCATTAATAAATTAATAAATTAATTAATCCAATATGGTGTATTTTAATATTAAATTACAGTATTTATAAAACCGTAATGTCATTCAACGATGTCTAAGTTGATTCAGCTCTTATAAAAGATTCCCTTTTTTGATATTTTTTAATTTTTCTTTTCCTCATTTTCTATCGTTGTTCCGTAAAAAATTTTCCATTTCCCAACATCACTCTACCACAGAGAATAGCTTAAGGATGTATATATATATAAACTTAGCCACGTCAAGTCAATGAGTTTATACCAGACAAAACCAGAGGCAAATAAAAAAAAGTAATAAGCGAACGAGTTATTTTAAGCGACGTCTCACTGATGTAAAATTAAATATGATCATTGATAATTTAATAAATTAATATTCGAGTTATTGTTAATTAATATATAGTTGATGACAAATATTGTTAACTAATGATACTCAATGATTGAGGTATTCAGTAATATTTATGTGAATAGTAACCATAAATAAAATTCTGGCAAGCGCCAACATAAAGAGATATAGAAAGGCGGACACAATGAGTTCAGTAGTTGCCGCAGAGGCAAACGAATTAGTCGAATTGCGAAACTGCTGAGTAGACAGAAGATGACATGACGATGCCAAAATATTCTGCGTGACTACACACACACACACGTGTACATATGTACGTTTATATAAATGTGTGTAATATATATGATGCGCATAGAATCTTCATGACACGCCTTGAGCACTGAATAGATTTGACTTACGTAAGTTCTAATGCACAAATAAACGCGTTTCAATGTATACACGACATCAACTTTATCGTTATATTCACATATATACTAAAAATCTATATAGCAAGACTTATTTTATATAGCATTTTATTATCAGTGTCTTTTTAATACAATTTTATATGTAATTTATTAACGATAATGAGCCGACAGTTTAACTGCATGCAACAATTTATATACAATCAGATAATGAATTTAAAAAAAAAAAAAGAAAAATTCATAGATTAATTTACATTAAAAAAAAAAAAACTTATTCATGTTATGATTTTATTTCATATTAAAATTTTTTTTTATATATTTTTATACAAATAAAAAAATATTAAACTTATTATAAAATATATTTCATGAAAATTCAATAGAAAATAATTGAATTAATTAAAAAATGCTATTTTTTTTCAATTTAATGTCCATAATAAAATACTAATATTCATTTCATTCTATTAATGTTCTGAATTATTTGGTTTATACGAAAAAATTGTTGTTATAATTACGTATATGATGCGTTACATTGATATATCCATCATATGCAAAAGCCAATCATGCACAGTTAATGTAATTATAGAGTGATCAAACAAATTTTCATCGCACAATTTTCAAGCACGAAAAATTTTCCCGTACTCATTTTTTTCCACATTGTTCGTGTTTACTTATCCACAATATCCGCGTTACATTGTAATTCCCTCCCACTATTTTTGTATCGCCACTGTCACTACTACCACCACCACTACAATAAAATACATATTCACGTTCAATAAAAATATGGAAAAATATGCACGGGGGAAAAATAAAAATGACTGTATAAATTGTAATAAAGTGTATATGTAATATATGAAATATACTAAAAATATATTTGGATAAATTTGGATATAAATTGAAAATTAGAATGAAAAATATTTAATAAACAAAAAATATACATCAATCAACTAATCTGAGTGTGAACGCGCGCGTGTGTGTGTGTGTGTGTGTGTTTTAGTGAATATGATCGATAATAAATTATCAATGACAAAATGAGAATTTTTCCAGCAGTGAATTGACTAGTAATAAAATACTGAAACATGACACGTGTTGCATTGCGACAGAGAAAAAAAAAAAAAAAAAAAATTCGTCGTGACACGCCAAGTTTCAAGTCAATAAATTATCAATCAACTCACCCCATTGACACAAGCAAAAAATCACACACACGAATTTTCACTTATATAAATATATGTGCGTAGCCAAAGAAAAAAAAAAAAAAAAAAAATTATGTCAAATAAATACAATTACTGCGAGTTAATTGTATTTACAAAAAAGAAAAAGACGGAGGATAAAAATAAAATAAAAAAAAAATAAGATAAAAGTAATCAATGATGGAAAATATAAAAATAAATCCTACGTGTGATAGAGAGGATTTGTCACAAATACAATTTGTTTTTTTTTTTTTTTTTTTTTTTTTTTGTGTTAAATACATATAACAAAAACGTTTTATCTGTCGCATTTTTGTATTAAGAAATACATGAAAATAGTCGGGATAAAAATCGAATTGATAAAAATGAAACAAAATAAAATGAAAAAAAGAGTAAGAGAGAGAGAGAGAGAGAGAGAGAGTTATAATAGAATTAAAGAAAGGTGAGAAAAAAAGAAAAAAAAAAAAATCTAAACTAAATCCGTTGCAAAGCAATGTATTTTTATATGCATATTTCACATGGAAAAATTTGCAATAAAATAAAAATTCAACGTTCAATTTGTTTTGGATGAGCGTTCGCGCACCTGGTAACTATCTATCTATTGCAAAATATATTTCCAGTGTGTAAAAATACTTTGGAAATACATATATATGTACATACATACATAATCGTGGGAATTGGGTGATGGTCATAATATTACTAGCCATATGTTTTCAACTATAATATTTTTATACAAGTTAATAAATAAATAAACAGAATTCATCAACAGTAAATAATATATAACGCGTACAATTGATTAAAATAATAATCATTAAATTCACATATTATCCATTAAAAAAAACAAAAAAATAATAATAATAAATGAATAACAACACTAAAAAATAATATTAAAAATAATAAAAACAAAAAAAAAAAAATTGTATCCCGACATATAAAATATATACATTTGCGCCGTTTCAATTCATCGCACGTTTGTAATCTCAGTTTAATGTCCAAGTGAATTTCACCATTGAAAAAAAAAAAAAAAAAAAAAAAACTAAGTCAAGTAAAGAAGTAAAAATTCGACAGTATATATTCTCAAGCCCAATACCGTCAGTTTTACTCGCAATAAATCCACACCAGATGGTAGTAGAGGAAAAGAAAAAAAAAAAAACTAAACAAATACACCTTTGGATCAGCTCAAAATAATAATAATAATAATAATAACAATAATATATTTATGAACGCCTTGAAACGTGTTGGCGACGATGTGCTCGACCACTCTAAATGCCGCAACAAAAATTTCTCTTCCATAAATGACACTCCACAAATTATTCATTATTATTATTATTATTATTATTATTATTACGAATCATTTGTTTTAATTATATAAACGTATTAGGACATCTATACTACTGTGTAAAGAATAAATAGTGGATAAAAGAAAATAAAAGAAAAATAAAAAAGTAAAAACTAATAAAATATATACAACAGACCAAATAAAGAAAAATAATAATTATTATTGTAATAATGTGAATGAGTAAATGAAAGTTAACGTGAAAGTGTGGATGGACTGGATGAAAAAAAAAAGAGGAAAAAAAAAAAAAAAAAAAAAAAATCGAAATTTATAGACGCACCCCATTAATCCATTAAGTTCTAACTACTGCGCACCCACCCATTTCTCTCGTTTTCTCTCTCTCTCTCTCTCTCTCTTTTTTTGTTTTTTTGTTTTTATTTTTTTCTCATCACCCTCGCCCTATTGTTTCCGCTCGATAATAGGAATCAACTGCCGCATAATGGCCATTCAGTGGATTACAGTCTAATGATCGTGATAATCTGATGGTCAGACAGAATTCAAGAAAAAAAAAAAAAAAAAAAAAAATTAAATAAATAAATAATAAATAATTATTTATTGTGTTTTACTTTATAATAATAAATAGAGCATTTATCAGTTATTAAATTTTAGTGTGTAAAAAAATATAAAAAATAAAAAGAATATTGAAATAAATAAATTAACCGATCGAATATCGGTGTGGAAAATGCTTGTGTCACTTTAGCACACAATAAAAACTGCATACACATACAAATTGATATATATATATATATGTATGAAAATTTATACATGTATATGTATAGAATGAGTTACACTCGAATTGAACATGAAACAAACTTTGTCCTGGTGCAGCAGAGTAAAGTCCTTCACATATCCAAACTACCCGTTAGTGAAGAGAATACTATCATAGATAGAGAGAATTTCCGTAAAACGATGTGGCACAGGACTATATACCTAAAGAGTTAGTTTTCACATTGTGTGACCCCCTTTTGCCGCGATGGTACTACCTGGGTCTTTTACCGTCCTAAATTCAAGTTTTTGCCACAATAAAGACGAAGAATTACTAACATACGTATACAAGACAGGCATATAACACACATATATATATATATACACACACACACACAGAGAATAATAAAAAAAAAAATCCATAAATAAACAGTAGTATCAATATATTTTTTTTTTTTTGTCTTTTTGTTTTTTTACAAATTATAAAAATTTTTATGTCCAAGTATCGAGTTGAATGGAAAATTTAAATATTGTATATTTATTTGTTCATTTTATTTTATCATACAAATTAATTTCATTCACATATATTTTTCAATGATTTTACATTACATAAATAAACGTGAATGAATTTTTTTTTTTCTTTTTCAATCACCGTAAAACTTTATTTTTATGTATTAAAAAGACGAAAAAAAAAAAAAAAAAAAAACTAATAAATATATGAATAACAATTAATTATTCGTACTTGTATATCAATAAAATTCTTCACTCACATTAATTTTTTTATTGCACATTGATAACAAAATTTTTACATATATATATTTATGTACGTATAAATTCCATTTACTTTTGAAATATAAAAATGCATTTGTGAAAAATAAAACAAATATGAAGAAACCGATGTCATCACATTCTCATAAAAGAAAGAAAAAAATGATAATAATAATAAATAATAATAAAAAGCGCCAACAAACAAACAAACAAAATAAGAAGATGGAGAAAAAAAAAAAATACAACATTCTGCCGTTTGCTTAGGCATGACCTCTCAATATTTACCATTATATTCACATGATTCACATGATTCACACACACACACACACACACACTTACATATGTTTATTTATTAGTTAAGTGTATCCATATAAAATACATATACACAATTAATCTTATACACATTCTGACAATTGAAAAGATAGAGAAAATAATTCTATTGATAAACGTCAACGAGACTACATTTCATGCATTATATAAAATGAAACAACAACAGCAAAAATAAAATAAAAAACATGAACACATTGTGGAAAACTAAACAAATACTCATGTAATACTTACACATTTGGAAAAATAAAAAAATAAAAATAAAAAAACATTCACATATAGAGAAAAATATATATATATATCGATTCAATTTAAAAACGCAAACTCCAAGTACAAAATTTAAAAATTAAATATTTATATATATACGGACATATACACATGCATTCAATGGATTATTTGATGTTGGGTAAATGGAAAATGCAAAAAATAAAGGGGGGGGGGGGGGGAGAGAGAGAAGAAAAGAAAAAAAAAATACCACGAGCAAGTTGAATAAAAAATTTCAAATGCAAGTGTAAATATCGTCGAGAAAGTCCAATAGCAACAGCAATAGTCAAGTGTAAATTGAACGTGGTTGAATGACGTCAGAAATACCCCACGAGTTTAAAAATTTTTATTTATATATATATATATAATATATGCTCAAGATTTTATATCCATTAAATTTGAATTAATCTCGAAAATGCAGTGTATAAAAGTGTATGAAACTCAAGTCTATTAAATGTCCTCTTGGGCCATTCGCCATTTCCTTGAAAGCCGTTAGGAATCCGTACAATTAAGTCACAAATCGCAATTATAAAAGATCCTATGAATCCATCTCTTGCGAGCGCTAATGAACGCCGTGGTAAAATGAAAGTTTTCCACAAAGAGATGTAGAAAGATATTATATATATACATATGTTTTTCTTTCTTCAACTTATCCCCTTTTTTAGTCATTCTCTTTCATTGCAAAGCCCTTGTGGGAACGTATACCAACTAAAACTATATATATATATATATATATATATATATAAGTATATATGTACGCAATGGAAAAAGTGAGGAGTTGGATGCCTGTAGAAAATTGAAGACAAATGAATTTTCTTCATCCAAGATTACGCTATATAAAAGAAAATTCATTCGAGTGTACACGTGAACAAATCAACTGTGAATGAAATTATCAAGAATAATATGCACAAGTCGAGAAGATAAATAAAAGAGAAGAAAAAAAAAATAAATAATAAATAATAAATATTCCTAATAATATAATAACGCACGTGTACTCAATTAATTCAACAAAATACGATATTATAATGTAATATATGGAAAAAAAAAAAAAAAAATTAATAATAAAAACGTGAGATGCAATTTAAAAAAATCTATTCTTCATGAATTAATTTTCACAGATTAAATTACCCCGGTCAATGTATAAAAAAAAATGAATAATAATAATAATAATAATAATCATCATCATATGTGAAATTTCAACTCAATGAGGGGTAAATTTTTTTTTTTTTTTTTTTCATTTTTTCATTTATTATTATTAATATATTTTTTTTTCTACCCCTCATATATCCGTACACAGTTGAGTTTTGCGTGCGTAAAATAACTTTTCATGTTACTGTAAACTATCACACGCACACACACATACAATAGCGAATTTACACGTGCATACATAAATAAATATATATATATATATACGCAAGTAAAACAAGTTTTGCGCACCTGTTTGCACGTCGTCGACATGGGTACACACTCTCGTGACCATCAAAGAATTTTCTCTCTTTCTTTCACGAGTGTATATATTTTCTCGCCTTGACTGATGTAATTTATCCACCCCCTTTTGTCTAGATATAAAGTCGCGTGTACAATACACGCAAATCTATTAACCCCACTCTCATCCACTCCAAGTCCTTCACGCCGACTTCCACCTATCACTCGATTGACTCACGATATACATATATAAATAAATACATAAATAAAAATTTATAAATGTATGTATGTAAATATAATTAATAATTAATAATAATATATGTAAAATGTAACGTATTATAAATTATTTATTATTTTTTTTTCTCCTTTTTCCTCACTTATCTCAAATCGAATTTTCTTATTATTTATTTGTTTATTTATTACTATTCATTTTTTTTTTTTTTTTTTTTTTTCGTTTCAATATCTATGACATATAGAAGTTGAAATTGTGGAAAAAAAAACTTAATGTTCAATACTCAATTAATTGATTAATTTAAACAAAAAAAAATTAATAATACATACATACATATATTTAACGATTGACAATTGAATAAAGTGATAAATAATAAGTGGATTGTTTTTCATTTGTAGAAAAGTATAATTGAAATAAAATCAACTCAAACAACTGTCCAAAATAAAAATTATAAATAAAAAATAATAGTTATAATAATAATAGTAGTAGAAATAATTTAATTTTAATTAATGAAAAAAAAAAAATATATATATATATATATAAAACAATTAAATACAACTAAATAAACGACGAATTAAATAGTTTGTTCGCAAACTAAACTGAAACTAAATCAAGAAGATGGAAGAAAAAGAAAAAAAATAAACAAATTTATAGAAATATCAAATTAAACTGTCTAATTGGAAATGAAAGTATGAACACACAAATGTGCACAAATATAATTGTATCAATGCAAATAATACGCAAAAAAATCTCGTGACTTTAAATAAACTACTGACATTGGCTCACAATGTAACTATATATATATATATATATATATGTATGAGTGTGTGCGTATTTGAAAGAAATGTATAAAAGAAGAGGATGACAAGTATTATTTCAAAATATTTACGATCATTAATTCTTGTGAAATAAAACACGTTAACCATGAGATGTAAATTATGACTAATCAATAATGTGACTTGGATTTATATGTTTAACCTTTTTTTTGTTTTGTATTTTTTTTTTTTTTTTTTTTTTTCACTTTCCTTTTCTTCCTCGTTATATCCATTCGTTCCTACAATCATTGAATCAACATTGCGATAGAGAATGTACTTTGCTCCTACAAGGTCAATTGTTAAATTATACTGAAGAATACACAGCAAAAAAATATCTATACATATCATCTATAATAATATATTTTTAATATATAAAAAGTCATAATGATGACGATGATAATGTGAATATACTTTGATTTATAAACATCCCAATTTAATTCACATTCAGTTTCATTATAATTATCTTTCAAACCACATTCTCACTTATAATAAATATATATTTAATTGTTATCATCATATTTAATATATTAAATTCAACAAAAAATATATATATGTATATATATAAACACAAATATATAATAGTTGTGTCCAACTTGTTAAATTATTTTCATCGTTAGCATTAATAACATTGGCATTATTATTATTATTATTATTATTATTATTATTATTATTATTATTATTATTATTATTATTATTATTATAGTACAATATTAAATAAGAATAATATATATATTGTAATAAAATGTTCGCATGAACTATATAAATAGAAAAAAAAAAAAGAAAAAAAAAAGAAGTTTAATTAGGTCAACAATATCAACGATAAATTTTTTTTTTTTTTAAATTGAACTTTTTTGTTTTTTCATTTCAAAGTAATTTCGAGTAAAATATTTTACTAACCCGAAACGATGATAATAATAATAGTGAAAATGATAATAAAAAATCATTGATTCAATTATCATTCATATGTTACATCCAACACAGTAAAATATTTTATACTATAAATAATTCAATATTTCATTTTTGTCTATACATATTTCAACGAGTTCACTCTTCTTCCTATATATGTCCATGTATCTATATATATATATATATATACATTTTTTTTTTCTATTTTTCCTACTGTCAATATAAAAAATATCTGCATACACATTTTCCCTTGTGAATGTGTAAAAGAATGAATGAGAAAAACATACACCAATATAATATCATATTCACAAATATAAAATATTTTTTTAACAATTTCTGGATATATAATAAAAGAAAAAAGAGGAATTTCTTTAAAAGAATATTCCCTCTTGCAGAAATTTATAAAAGTCCTGAAGAAGTGAAAAGAAGAAAAAAAAAAAAAAAAAAAAACTCACGTTACGTTGATAAGTTTCATGATGTGATGTAAGGGGTACACAGGGCATACGACAAAAATTTTATATTCTACGATAAAACCTGAAACCGATGGTGCGCAGAATCGTATCGCACATTGAATGTTGACGAGATATATACGAAAGAAATGAAAATATTTCATATATTTATATATACACCCAGAAATATATTTTATAATATATTCAAAATTCAATGGCATCGCTAGTTCTTAAGCTTCAAGTGTTTACATTTCTGCGTTCATATATTTATTATTAACATATATATATATGAAAAAAATATTTGCCAATTGACACTATGATTTTGCCTTGACTCTTCCCTTTCCTTCTCCCTCTCCTCCCCTCTTCTCCCCAACCTCCTTCCCGGGAAGAAAAGTAATGTTGTATTGTGAATAATGCAAAATCTAGAAAATACGAATTTAGGTGAGCGAAAAAAAAAAAATTATATATATACAAAGTGAAAAAGCGATTATCATTTCTACTCTGCTATAAATATATGTGCATATATTGCGTATATATATATGTGAGTGCATATAATACGCATATACATAATAACAATGTACTTCATCTTTTATTCAATTTCAACTTTACCATTGATTTTAAAATTTCCATTTGTTAAAATATAAAAAATCTCATTGGCGTGTGTGCATTGATTTCAAATTGATTTCAATATTCATTTGTTAGTAATTGAAAATATATTTTTCATATATATTATTATTACCACTACCACCAACCACTATTCATCACAATCACTTTTTCTTTTTTTTTTTTTTTTTACACTTTTTTTACCATTAAAAATATTAAAAATGATTTATTATTGATATAAGATCATATAGTTTATATTATATACAGATAAAATGTAAATATAGAAATTTTTTGCTGATGTATCTCAAGTGCGATTCTATATTTTTATTGGTTTTTAAACTACAGAATCTACTACTGGACTCGCTTTTCCTCTGTCTTTCTCTCTATTTCATCCTAAACTTCTCATTTTTTTTTTGTTTTTTTTTTTTTCACTCTGTTGTACAATCGTGAGGATGCGCTAGATGAAAATTTTGTTCATATTACATATTTTATGATATTGCCAAGTGGAAGAAAAGAAAGATGGTACGACGAGAGAATATATGAGAAGAAGATCGAACTATTGGCTGTCGATATATATTGATAGAAAGCCTATTTATTCAATCCCCTCATCCAATAAACAAACACCCACACATCCCCTCCACACACACACACACACACATACAATATTGATAAATACAATATGACTATACATAAATTTGCCAAAAATAAAAATGCAATGATTTGAAGATAGAGTAGAAACACGATAGAAATATTTAAAGATGAGAATATAACGAATAAAGTGATATAAAATAAAATGTTTTTTTTACTTTCGTTCCATCGCTATATAAAAATCGATGAAAAGTTAAACAGCAACTTATTAAATTCTCAACTTCGAGTATTATATTGCCAATATACTTCAAAAAAAAAAAAAGAAAAAAATTAAGAAGGGAAAGGATTCTATTTTTTTTTTTTTTTTTTTTTTCATCTTTTTAGGATTATCATTAACCATTTGCAATAAACCCCCATTACTCCCATACTTTTTCTCATTTTTATCCATCTTTCTTTTTCTATCTGTTTTCCTTACGTTCTGTCTACGGTTGCTGGGTCGTTGTTACACGACTTATAATCTTTATTCCCTAACAAACTTTGGTCCTTCAATCCCCATTTCTATCAGCGCAATGTTCAAATTGTGTGCACGTTCCACTTTTATTATTTTATTTTCATTTTTTTTTTTTTTTTCTACTCTTATTTTTGTTCTTTTTTTTTTTCACTCACACGAGGAGTAACTTATTCGTACAAAACTTTATTAATTCATTTATTTTTTTATTTATTTATTTATTTATTTATTCATTTATATATTTATTTATTATATATAATTTTTTTTTTTTCGATCCAGTTCATAAAGTTTTCAAAAATTCATACTTACATATTTCTCTACAGTTACTTTCTATTTATTTCTCTTATCAGAATATATATATATGTGTGTATATATCATTTAATATGAAAAGTTTACTGGGGAAGAAAAAATTTTCTGAAATTTTATAATATCGAAATGCAATTTTTTTTCTAAAAGTTTATGTTAAAAATAAAATAAATAAATAAAAAAATTCACCAAGCTCATTTTTTGTTTTAATACTTTGAATTACTCAATGATAAAAAAAAAAGCATATTAAAAATCATAAATATAAATATCAATAAATATAAATTGCAATAAAAATTCCAGTATACTTCATCAATTTTAATTGTTGTAATATACGATACCTGAGAATCGATAAAAAAAAAAAACAAAAAACAAAAAAAAACAACCAATGAAATAGGGAAAAAAAATAAAATATGAATATTGACATTGATTCAAATGTCATATTGGATGAAATGGAAAAATTTACTCTTTCTCTCTATACTTTTTTTCTTTACCAATCTCTCGCGTGTCGAAACGTGTTTTTAAATACAGTTGTCAATTCGAATGTGATATATTTAAATAAATAAATATATACATACATATATACATATATATATCACAAAAAAAAATGTGGATATTTTTCTTGTTCGATTTATACAGTGTATTTCATTATTGTTATATTCATATTAATATTATTATTAAACGAAAATAAAAAATACCTTTCGTGGTTCCGGGGCATAAATACCAGGCAGTGGTGCTAACAGATGCAAACCCGCCGGGCTGGGTAGTCCTGTCGCAGGATGTGCCGGTGGTATTGGCAATGGTACGAGCTTCAAGCTCCACGGTAGATACCAAGGCGCTGTATGATGCATCCTGTATATATATATATATCTACGCTTTTTTTTGTTTGTTTGTTTGTTTATTAAGTTTTTTTTTTTTTTTTTTTCCCACTATGTCTACGTATATATCATACGCAATGGCAATAAATTGTTTTACCGACGACACAAAGCGCAATATATATCGTGTCGAGAAAATCTTTCTTCGTGTACAATGTTTATTATTTATTATTTAATTTTTTTTTTTTTCCTTTTCTTTTATTTTTTTGTCTATTTATTCATCTCCAATATATTCCCACGCACATAGCAATTTCCACAACAATAACAACAATAACAAATCATAATCAATAATAAAAATAATAATGATAATAGAAAAAACAAAAAGAAATCGGACGATTAGACGTGCGTAACTTGTCGAGGTTATACAAGTTATGCAATACCAACAATATGGCAAAAATAAACCAAAAATAAAAAAAAAAAAATGTTCGATTAAATAAAAGGAAAAACTTTGATACCGAAATAGGGAAAAATTGGATTTTTATGTCTTGGCAATTTCACAAAACAAATTAATTCTTACACACACACACACACATACACACACACGCGAGTTTTTAATTTTCTTTTTTTTTTTTTTCTTGTTCTCTTTGAATGTCACACTCGATTGAAATGTTTGAATAATTTTCTTCACTATATTTCGTTATATTAAATATATTTATTTAATTGTAAATCCCATTATTCATATATTTTTGATAAAAAAAGTTTATTATCATCTTTATTAACCAACTGAACAGTTAATAATTTCAGTCTCATCCTTTAATATATCTCATGATTATTATTTAATATATATATATATTTTTTTTTTATTTAATTTTTTTTCTTTTATTTTTATATATCTCACTGCAATTATTTCAATTCAATTTTGTCTACCACATTTATACATGTATAAATAAAAATTGTATTTATATATAAATTTACATACAATATTCGAAATTAAATTTAAAAAATAGAAAACAAAAAAAGAGAAAAAAAAAAATTATATTCAAACACTTTGAATTCACGTCAAAATTTTTACTTCAAACAAAAAAAAAAATACTCTTGATTTTTTAATATATACATATATGCAGATGAGCAGAAATATATATATATATATATGTACGAGTATATATATATATATTAATTAATTTCAGTGACGACGTGTGGCCGCAACGAGCGCGCCGCGACGACTGAGCGTCGATCGAACGACCACGCGCGAGCACATGGCGACTAAAGTGAGAGAGAAATAAAGAGAAGGGAGAAAGATTCGACTTTTACCTATTGCCTATTCTGACTCCCGTCCCCTCTTTTTTACTACCAATCATCGTCTTCGAAGTTACGTCGTATACGTACACACACACACACACGTTTGTCTATTAAATTGTCCCCTTGAAAATTTTCGTGTTGCATTCATCCCCTCTCTCATTCTACCATCACTACCATCACCGCCGCTACCACCGTCACTACACCACCATCCTCATCACCACCTTGTCCTCATACTCAATACAATTGCTGCAATCTAAATCCCTTTTTATTCAACGTGAAAATTCATGTGACATTAATAACAATAGAATATTTGAAAATTTACCATTTTAATTGATTATATATATAAATATACACACACAAACATACAAAATATTGATAACAATACGTGTGTGTATACTATAAGTAATTAATTAAATTAACGTACTTGATTTTGTACACTTTGTTATTCCTATTATTTTCTATTTATTGTTATCGAAAAATCGTGGGAAAAATAACGAGAGTATTGAAATAAAATGTTACACGTTCATTTTCAATGACAATCGATTATATTTTCTGTAATAAATCCAGATAAAAGAATTTATAATAATAATAAATTAATAATCATATTGAGTGAATAAAGATGTATAATATATAAGAAAGAAAAAAAAAAAAAAAAAAAAGTTTGTTAAGCGGCAATATAAATTGTTAGAATGGATTCAGCAGATTTTTCCTTTCATATATACCGCGTTTCCTTGCCCAACATTTTTTTTTTTTTGTTTTTTCTTTTCTTATTTTTTTGCCTTATTTTTTCGGTTACATTCGTGTGGCACGATTGACAATCACTGTGCGCAAAATAAAGACAGATAGATAGAGCGCAGAGAGAATACTCTGTCTACAACTCCCCTTTAATTCTATACTACGACCAACTGTAGTTGTATAGACAGTGGCAGTAGCAATGGTATTACCAGTCTGACTACAACTAGTAGCAGCAGCACCAGTAGAAGTAGTAGTAGTAGTAGTAGTAGTAGTAGCAATAGTAGAAGTATTAATAGTAGCAGTAGTGGTAACTTCATACCTAGAATCGAGCGATCGCGTGACGTGAAAAAGCAATCGTGATGCTCCCACCAACCAACAATTTATATAGACTTTGTAATAAAAAAAAAAACAAAAAAACAAAAAAATTAAAATATATATAAAATAAGAATAAATAAATATATATAGATGTGTATATGAGATCAATTACATCGATTGTCACCTGCTGTCATCTGTGGCATTAAAAGAGAAAATATAAAATTAGAGAGAAAAATAAACAGAAGAGGAAAAAAAAAAGAAAAAAAAAAAATAGAAACCGTAAAAATTTTCTAAAATGTATGAAGTTGAAAAAATAATTTTGGTTTTTTTTTTTTTCTTTGTTTTTCTCTTTCTCTCCCTTTCTTTTCCCAGTTAAATAAAAATTATCACTATACTTGAATAGCAATAAATAAATAAATTAATAATTTTATATAGAAATAAATTAAGAATATATACACGTAATAAATGACAATAGATACTGTGACAACGAAAAATAAATAGAACAAAATAAAATGATGAAATATTACAAATGTGTTCATACAAGCGTTAAGTCTTTTGGCATCGACAATCCATAAATAAATGTCAAACACAAATAAAAATACATATAGTGTATACACACACGTACCGTACAGTGGCCGGTGATTTTTCCGTACTTTTAATATCCTCTTTTGACACGCATATCCCACTCATACAATAGAATTAAAATAAATAAGACAACAAAATGAAAGGAGAGAGAAAAAAAAAAAAAAAAAAAAAAAAAAAAAAGGAAAAGGTGGAGAAGGAAAATATAGTTAATAAAAGGAAGAAAAAATGAAGATAAATTACAATAATCCTCTTTTAGAGCTTTCAAAATTGAATATAGTACAGGCATACACACGCAAACACACGCAAACACGCGTATATAAGCGCCTATTCTATTTGGCATCATTGTACTATCAATTAACGCTGGCTAATCTCGCTCCATTAACTTTTCTCTTCTTTTTCTCCTATCATATATATATACATGAAGACATAAAATTGTCTTGAGATACGACCAATTGTTCCCAAAAAAAAAACTCCAACACAGTAATTAAATTTACAAACTAAATATATATCAAGATTACTTAACTGAAATAACTAAAAATATTTTACCCAAGAGGTTGCGCATCATAATTTTGAGTTTAAAAAAAAAGGGAGCAGATGAAGAAACAATGAAAAAAAAAAAAAAAAAAAAAAAAAGTATACTAGAAGAAATGGAATATTTTTTTTTTTTTTCCTACTTTCCTCTTTTCTAAACACAATCTGGAACATTAATACGTGTGTATATATGGAAAATCTAAAATAAAATAGTTGTAAATTGAGCAGAGAACTGTCCGTGGTATTGCGTGACGTTGACGTAGTTGGTAGAGTACCAACGTCAAATACATATCTTTGTCGGTTTCATCGTCGTCGTTGTGTCTTTACCGCTGTCTCATCGGTTTTAAAGAGTATAAAAGACAAGACGAGACAAGACAAGATGTGCACAGCAGCTGTTGACAACGCATCACACAATAAAATTTAAAAAAAAAATAATAATAATAAAACACCAAGTATTTTATTTCAACATTCGATTTTCAATCTATTAATTATCCACAATTCACTCTACTCTATACTAAATAAATAAATATATAAATAACCAAGTGGTATATAAAAATTATTTTATATACAGAATACAACATTTTTTTTTTTTTTTTTTTTAAATAAAAATACAAAAAAAAAAAAAAACAATAATTGGTAATAGTAATAAAATTAAAAAAAAAATATATATATTGATGCCAGTGGATATTTCATTATTTACAATTTGTATTCATATATATTTATTTATTTATTTATTTATTTATTTATTTATATAGTATAATAATAGTTCGGGGCAATTTATGGTGGGACGATAAAAACACTCTTGCAAGACAACGGTGTACAAATAATAATCCGAAATTAAAATATACGGTGTAGAATGGGTTTTTTTTTTTTTTTTTTTTTTTTTTCATCCTTCTTATTTGCTGCAGAACCTATAAGTGTTGGGGAGCGCACGGCTGCCGCACACGATTTCTGATAGTTACAAATGAAAGTTACTGCTTTGAGAGAGGAAGAAAGGGAGATAAGGAGAGGGGATTCCTTGACCTTTACGTCGTGATTGCGAAACAGTATCTCGTGCTTGGATTGTTACTCATCCAAGAATCAATTGAAAGGAATGAATGAGAAGGAGAAGGAGAAGGCGAAGGCAAAGGCAAAGATTAGATTAACAAACAAACAAACAAACAAAAAAAAAAAAGCCATGAAAATAAATAAAATATCAGCGCACCCTGATATATAAAGAATTTATACAAACTATTTAGCACAAATAATATATTTAATGTCAATCAAAATTAATCATAAATTTTATTATTTATTTATTTATTATTATTTTAATTAATATATAAATAAATAAATAATGAAATAAATGAATAATGTATATATTTTTTCGTTGCATAATTGTATAAAATAATTTACATATCGTATATAAAAATGATAATCAATTAATTAATTAATAAATAGTGAATTTTTCTTTTTTTTTTCTTTTCTCTCCCTCCATCTCCCTATAAAATAATTTTTACACTGGCGCCTTTTTCACGTAAAAAATCGTCCAACATTCCGCAAAGACATGTCCTATTCATATATATATATATATATATATTTCTAAAAAAGAAGAGGGGATAATAAAAAGATCCAGAGAGAAATTTCTCAGGATGAATTCACCGATGAAAAAAAAAAATAACAAAAAAAAAAAAATCAACGACTAAATATCACTAACATACATATATACAATTTATAATGCGGATAACGAAAAGGTGCATCCAACACTGCATAAATCCACCTACTACATATGTATAAGTTTGACGTACGAACTGTGCGCAAGTTGTGTTGAAATATAACAGTAGTTAAGCTCCATATGGAGAAAGACGAGTAGCAGGAGCTTATGCTTATACCGCCATTTTACATTATCACCCGTACACATACACAAAGAGACAAGTCTCTACCAATTGCTTTGAAGCTATTAAAATAATTTTACACAAAATTGTGTGAAACTATATTACAATACATTCAACTCAACACAAGAAAAAAACATTTAAAAAAAAAAATATATATATATATTGATACCATTATTAATAATATTCATATGAAATGTTATAATTTGAATATTAAAATGAAATTTTGTGAATAAAAAAAAAAAAAAAAAGTTTTCTCCAAACATATTTGCCCATTGAATCAAGAGAAATATTAAATTTTTAACAAAATTTATTAATAAAAAATATTTAAAATAGTAAAGAAAAGAAAAAAAAAAAAAAAAAAAAATTGTCAAGACAAAGAATTATTACAAATCGTGTGGAGCAGGATTTCAAAAACCTTATATACCAACTGCACATATGCATATACAACTTTTATATATATGTATAATAAACGTAAAGAAATATTTCATCCAAGTGAAAGCCACAAATATATACATAAGCTGAAATGCATCAACATATACATATATATATCCCAGTGGAATCTACTTCACATGCATGATCCCCTGTGGGTTAGATTTGGCACACACATTATTTTATTCCTTCACCACCTATCACATCTAAGTCAAGAGATATACATTCAAATTATATGATAAAAAATTGCCACACACACACACACACACACATATGGAGTAAATAGAAATTTCCGCATGGAGTAAATATATTTATTCTTTAAAAAAACTTGTAATTTAATTTTTTAAATCTCAAATTTATAATTATTCGCTCACCATCGCTCGAAAAAAAAAATAAATAAATAAATAAATAAATAAATAAATGAATAATAAAACGAAAAATCTGATAATTCACAATGAATTTCATTTTATTATGTCTCCTTGTCGGACATGTATTTATAAATTGTGTGTAGATATATGTGGTTTATGTATAAAATGAACATCAATGAAGATGATCGTGTGGTGCCGGTCTGTGCACGTTACCAACAGACCTAAAAGTATAAAGATGGATAAAATACCAGTTTATTTTACATTACAACAATAACAGCAACAACAGTATTAAACTCATATAATCACACACACACACACATACACACACACGCACATCTATATAGTTACAGTCATTTCGACTCCCTTTTTACCACACTAGTCCTTTCTCTCTATCTTTAAACGGACTCGTCGCAGGGGTAGCATCGCCCAACAGCTTAAACCGTCGTGCCATAGAGGCAATTCGGTATTTTTTACCGCAATGCAGAACATTGAATTTTACCAAGTCGGCACACAAGTTTTTATATACAGATAAAATATATAATCGTATATGTATATAAATAAATGTGTGTGTTTAAAAATAAATCGGTTTTGTGATATGACATGAAAAGTGTGAGGTAGGTCTAGAGATCAAGGTCTCTCGTCTCTCATCACCACCACAACCCCCCTCACTCTTTCTCTCTTACACTCACTTGTCACTGTATTCATTTTTTCATTGTTTTGTTTATTTTTTTCCTCCGCATTCACGCCCCTTTATACTTCAATTCACACGAATGAGTTGAAAAAAAAAAACAAAAAAAAAAAACAAAGTTTCCATTTTTTTTCCTCTTTTTTTTTTTTATTTCACTTCAAATTTAACCTGCTTTTCCTGGCACTGGATTTATTATCTGTCAACAACCATGTGAAAGTGTGTATATGTGTATATATATAGTTAACTATTTATACATGGACATGTATATGCAAAAAATATATAGAGATATATTTTTGTCATTACTAAAGTCAATATAACACACGTGACCGATGCAGCAGTACCTAAAGTGGAATTTTAATTGTGTCAAATATAAATGAAAATTCATGAAATAATTCTTCTTTTTTTTTATATATATGACTACAATTTTATATATTAAATCCATGCTATTTATATTTGTGCACGTTACAAATAGATATGAGTGGCAATTAATAGAAAATAATGTAAAATAAAATTCATTTAAACAGAAAATGAGTTTCACGGAAGTCAAATTACCACAAACACACGCACACATATACACACACATATCATTTATATATATATATAAGTATGACGCAAGAGGACCTAGAGAGACACGTACATAACACAAAAATGAGAGCAAGAAAGCAGGTGGATCGAATCGATCGTGACGATGCGTGCATCGTCTGTGAATGCAGACTGAAACTACAAACATAAGTTTATATAGTTTTCACACTTTGAATTTGTATTTTCACCTTTATAAATATATTATTTATATATTGTATATATTTATAGATAGAAAAAAGATTAAACCAACTATATATATATTTACTGTATATTACATAGGAAAAAGCTCTTTTCTACTGAGATCGCGTGTACGTCCAGTGTGGTGTGTAATACACAGTTTAAGTCGTGAAGTCGTCGTTGCAATTGGCAACTAAGACAAATGCGGCGGGACGGAAATTGACCGTGGCAGCCGACATGGAATCCAACTTGAGATAGAGAGGAAAACAAGTGAAATTTCCAAGAGTATATAATACAATAGACTTGAAGGAAAAAAAAAAATAATAAATAAATAAAAAAATAATAATTGAAAAAGACTAGAGAAAGATTATAAAAGAAAAATCATCAATGAAAATTAAAAAAAATAAAAAAAATATATAAAGTATTGAGAAGAAAAAATAATGAATGAATAATTAAATAAATAAATAAATATTAATAAAAAAATTTTTGAGATAATTTTTTGAAAGAAAAGAAACAAAAAAAGATAATAATTTTTTTTTTTTTTTTTTTTTTTTTTTTTTCGATTAATTTGAGTAGATATTTATGTTTGAATAATTATGTGTATATAAATTTTTGTATATATGAATTTGTATGTTGAGTAGAATTATATATCAGGAGTGTGTGGTGCCAAGTAAATCGCGTGGTCGCGATCGCAAAGTTATTCGCATCTGGGTGTCCTTCTATCTACTCTTTCCATTTACCATCCGACGTTGAGAGAGTTGAAATGTCTTAAGACTTTATATTCATAGAACGAATGCGAGATTCATCTCTGAGCGAGTGTATTAAAATCGCTGTGTGAGGTGAAGAGAGATGGAGTAGAATGTAGTGTTGGCAATGGCATGTACCAGACAGCAAGTAAAAAAAAATCGAAAATACAGAGTAACAAAAGCAAAAAAATCACATTGACAAAAAAAAAAAAAAAAAAAAAAAAAAAAAAAACACTGTCAGGAATAAATATGAATATGGTAAAAATGCATTTAGTTTGCCATTGAGTATTATAAAAATAACGGTGAAAGTAAAATTTATAAAGATAAAAAAAAAAAAAAAAAAAAAAATTACAATACATAAAGAAAAATTGAAAAAGAAGTAAATCAATCAATTAAATAAATAAATAAATGAAAATAAGAGAGGAATTGAAATTAACCGACGTGATGGAATAACTTTTTTTTTTTTTCTTTTTTTTACTTTTTAAATAACTGAAAAAATTATTAGGAATATAATGAAAAATTTCTTTTTTTTTTTTTTTTTCTTCTTGTTATTCACGTGTTATTATTTTGGAATATTTTCTTTAAGAGCTTTTAAATTATTTTAGTTGGACAGATGATGTTTGAAACGATGACACAACGTTGACAATGATAAAATTCATATGGTTGTGGAAGAGTAATGAGGTGTGTCATTACACAGAGTGACATGTCATATTATATATATATATATATATTTAAAAAAACCGATTAAAAATATAATTATATCGTAAAGCAAAACAAAAAAAAAAATCAAATCTAATTATGGAAATAAAATATTAATATATATAAGTAACGAAATAAATTTCATGAATGAAAATGAATTATTTTCTCATTAAATTTTACAATTGAAATTAATAAAATTTTATATTATTTTCCCACATTATGTACTACATTTATTCATTTGTTTCACTCAATATTTTAATTCACGTGAAAGTGAAATTTAATTATTGAAAATTTCCCATAATTCACAATCGTAAATGTATAAATATATAAATACCATATACAATATATAAATTGAAATATTACGAATAATTTTCCAATTATTTTTTTATTTTTTTGGGATTATATTGATGTTCATTACGATAGTAATTTGTATTTATACGAGTATATAAATTGACGTTAATTCATAGTAATTGAATTATCTCAATATTTACGAATTATTACATTCATATTATATATGTACATATATATATATATATAATTATTCCAATTCCATTTTAATGGCCATGTAATAATAGCCGTATAATTTTTTTCATTGTTTATTTCGAATGTTCTACTAAAAAAAAAAAAAAATATATATATAAATAAAAAAAATCACCAGTTTATTTTTTAATTTTCCATCATTACAGACACCATTTTCAATTATGATACACCCCTTTCTCTCTTACTCTTTCACCCATCCTCTTGTATCTAGGCGCAATTTATTCGTCAAAGTGTCAATAAATATACGCAGAAAAAAAAAGAAAAAAAAATATATATATATATATATGCAATAGTGATAATAACGGACAAATAATCGTAATAAATGTAACAGTATCATAAAAATTATTTCAATGATTTAATTTCATCTCTTTTCTCAAGACAATTCGTGAAATGTCATTTTTAACTGGTGAATATTGAATTATAATACACTTCTCTTTCATACAATACGTATATATATATATAAGTAATAAATTTTCTATTTTTTAATCGAATTGAGAAGAATAAAGAGTGAAAGAAAGGAAGAAAGTACGAAAATAGAATTATTATTATCATTTTTTTTTTTATAACTAAAACTATATAAAACTGTATAAAAATTGTAACGTTAAATAACAAATCATCGAAAATTATTAAACGATAAAATATACAAATACATAAAATAAATGAGTAAAATAAGGAATGTAAATCGTGAAAATTTGAGATTAAAATCGTTGGCACGACGTGTGTACACTGGCTACAATTATTTAGTTACAATACATTAAACTACATACATTTCCGTGTGTGTAAATACAAAGTAAAGAAAATGAGGAAAGAGAGAAAGACGAAAGCAATTAAATATATACCATGAATAAGGACAGTGGACTGAGATCGATAAATCAAAGAAAACAGAAACAGACTAGACACTCAACTAATAAAAGGATATAATAAGAGAACAAGGCGATGCCCAGAATCTCTCTCTCTCTCACACACACACACACACGCACATATTGGTAGTAAATTATACATATTGTACACGCTAGTCGTGAGGGTCCTCCTTTTTACCTAGTAACAGTACAGCCAACAGACATAGTAAAAGACACTGGAATTATATTTGGCTCAGAGCAACACGATGGTGTTGGCCCGGGAACCTTTTTCCATCTCACATTCTCTTTCTCTTTTATATATATATATTGTGAATTGGACTATACATTTAACCGCACACATTGTGCTATCAAATATTATGGCACACCAGTGAATAACCTGTTGCCCAATCCACCCAATCGAGTAGTAATAAACCAGAAAAAAAAAAAAAAAAAAAAAAAAAAAAATTAATAAAAATAAAAATATAAAATATAAAAGAGAAATAATAATTGTAATATATTTTTATATAGTGTAGATGAGATAAATATAAAGAAGAAGATGAAAAAGAAACATAAGAAAAAAATGAAAATGTGTATAAGTAAAATGATAAAAATTGATTGTTGGAGAAAGTGAAAATATAATTGTAGTGGATAATAATATTCTGGTTCAAGGTTATAATGCTGACATCGCGACATTAGCAGAAGAGGGTCACCACCACTGACTACTGATTACGCACTACCGTCATCATCAATATTTACTGCGTAACTACCACTATCACCTGTATAATATATAAATGTTAACCAACATATTCGTCAATATTGTGAATTAACACACACACACTTATATATACACACACACACACACACACACACACACATTTATATATATACAACAGGCAATTCAAGTTATTACACAACTTGACTCACTTTCGCTCAAGTATAATCATGATAAAAGAATTTCAAAAAAAAAAAAAAAAAAAAAAAAAAAATTATATAAAAATTTAATCGGCAAAATGTGAATTATTTCATCGAACTTGTAAAGAGAAAGGATCATATATATATATATAGGAAAAAATTTTGAAATTTTTTTGCACTCGTGTATAATAACAGATTGAGAAAAAAGAAAAATATGATAACGATTGGGTCATTGAGTGAGTCATTTTGAAATAAAGAAAAAAATAAAAAATAAAAAAAAAATAATAATAAAATAAAATGAGTGAATAAATAAAATAAATAAAAAGAGTAATATTAAAATAACTATACACGGTGTATGCATATATATGTATTATTTTTTTTGTAAAAAATCATTCGGGAGAGTGATAAGTGCCGGCACTTTCACCTCTACACACAACAGTCCATATTGGCAAGGTTGTACATACGTCACCATAAATTTATATATATATATATATACAATTCGTCGTGATCGTTGCCGACACATTGTGACAAAAAATCGATTGATGGAAATTACAAACATAGAATGCTATATATGTGTACAAATATCGAGATAGACAAAAAAAAAAAAAAAAAGAGGAGAACGAGAGGGTGTGAGTGACATGAAAGATATTGTATGGAGTTTAATATATCGATCTTCCTTTCAATTTAACTTCCAGATAGGCATTTCAATATATATGGACATTGTGTATATGTGTATGTGTATATGTGTGTTAATTGCATGTGCATATTTCCATATAATGTCAGGTTAATATACAACACGTGTCAAAAAAACTTTTACCAATGAGAATGAGTACAGTGAACGAATATTTTTTGTTTTTTTTCTTTTTCTTTCTTTCACATCAACTTAAAATTAATATATTTCTTGCATTTAAAAACTTTTTACGAAACACACACACGCAATTAACATGAATTAATTTTGTTTATATATATTGGTGTATAATTTTTATTGAAAATTACACAATGTGTAAAGGTTTTTTTTTTTTTTTTTTTCTCGTCCTTTCTTTTCTCAATCATTGAAATATAAACGTATAAATTCTGTCAATTATATAATTAAAAAATGATGGATCTTACCACACATGATAATTGAATTGTATAAAATTCATTTATTAATTTATACAGATAAAATAAGTGAATTATAATTAAACAAATTTGTTTTTTTTTCCATCTAAATTTTTGCACTCGAATATTTAATTTGTGACAAAAATAATTTTTACCTTATTCCCTTTTCAAAACAAAGAAATTAATAAATCAGATAAAAACATAATAATCAATAAATAAATGAATAAATAAATAAATAAATTATTATTATTATTCATCATTCTCCAATAAAAGTTCTGATAGACTTTGAGGTGAAAATAAATTATGAAGTTGGCGAGCAAGTAAAAGAAGAAAGAATGACAAAAAATATGCTTTTTCCACTTTTAAATAAATAAATTTTATAATAACAATAGAAAATACATGTGGAGAAAAAATAATAATAGTATATAAGAAAAAAAAAACAAAAGTTGTTATAATAATAATAATTATAATATTATCAGTAATAACAGACAATTTTTTTTTATATGCACACGCATTACACAATCATGTATATATATATATACATGTACGAAGATGAATGTGAATTAAACGGGATTAAATAATAAAAATGAATATTAATCTCGATTATCGTAAAATTTCATCATCAAATACAATTTGGCAGTGAAGTAAAAAAACAAAAAATTATTATAATCATTTTTTATTATTACATTATTGATATTATTGTTATATTTGTTTTGATTTTTTGTTCTTCTTTTTTTTTTTTTCCGAAATTAATTTAATTTTAACGTAAAAATAAAAATAAACTTGGTAAATGTCTACTTGGGCAAAAATCCAAAAGAAAATTTTTACAGACATAACCTATAAACTGTATCATATACAATGTAAATGCTAAATACAATGAAACAATCAAAGTAAAATTTAATGTTACTTGTCAAAGTTTAGAATTTTCACGTAACACAAAATCACATTAAAAATCTAAAAATAATAATAATAAAAGGAATAATAACTATAAAACTAAATTATTATTGAAATATAAATAAGTACAAATGTAAATGACGAGATATCAAATTTCGACTGATTATAAATTATATATATATATATATACATATATTGTAATACATAATATATATATATATAAAGTGCGTATACAAATTTTCCAACTTGAAATCACCAAAAGAGTTATATTGAGCAAAATACGTGTGACATTTTCAAAATTTTCAAAATACCATCACGATAATTTGTGAATGCACACGTGTATTATACATATAAACTTTTATATACACGCGAGTGGTGTGACAGCTACTTTGAAATTAAACATGTAAAAAGGCCTATCCATACACTTGATGTAAATTGAGATTTACAGTACAGTAAAATTTTATAATTTATATCATACATTTGTGTTTAGTCATCAAACAGAAATTTCCATGAAAATTCATAATTGCAATAAATCAAAATAATTAAATAAATTTCACAATTAAATTTTACTATTATAAAATATAAAAATATAATTTTCAACAAATAAACAAATGAATCAATTAATTAATATATAAATAAATAAATAATAAACACGTGTCAAATACAGTAAAGTATCAAATATAATTGAATAATGTCAACAAATTCAACGTCACCTGAATTAACGTAAATTCGATTACAGAAGCGGACAAGTCTCGTCACGTCCAGATAATAGAAATACCTATATCTATACATGTAGACAATAAACGCAAATCCACCAAGCCACACACACACACACACACACACAATATTGCAAACGAGAAAGCTGTCGTCCACGTAAATCTACAATAATCCTAAATACATACTCATATTTATACATATATATATGTATAATAATAAATATATATTCTCTTACAATCAAAGCAGTTCGAAACTCTATGTGATGCAACTTATTACTCTTTGATATACTCACTACATTGACTCAAACTTTACAAAATAGCATTGCTCGCATGCAATTCCTCTCATTCACAGCCTACCAACATTTCTATTACACACGAGATCTGTATTCATCTCCATCCTTGCCATGACTCTCGATTGTAACAATATTCATATTGACAAAAGCAATACGAATACTCTCTCATGTAAACCGTTAGTTATATTATAAACACAACTATCTATGTATATCTGTATTTATATCCATCAGCTATACACACACACATATATATATCTATATATATATATTTCAACAAGCAACAGCAACAATGTTATTCCACCATCGTGACACCGAAATAACCGCAACGTTTACTACCCGATAAAATATTAAACCACGCAACAGGGTAGATATATATATTTGCAGACATTTAATAGCACTGAAGATAGTGGAGTACACTTACATTATTATACACGTCTCTGTAAATTAATTGCATTCGCCTACTTCGCCAAAAATATTGTAACGTAAAATTATTATTGCTCGAGATAAATTTATATTTATTATTTATTTATTTATTTATTTATTTTTCTTCTTTTTTTTTTTTTTTTTTTTGGCTCATTTTAAAAATGAAAATCATGAAGAAATAATTATTTTAAAAATTAATATTTGTATGTATGTGTGTATGTGTAACAGAAAAAATTTTGATTGTTTTGTTTTTATTATATATATATATTTTTTTTTTTTGCCATTCATGTAAATTTGACACGCGAACACATTACAAAAGGACATAAAGCTTAAAAACATGTACATTTAAATTGTAAATGTGTCTAACATATAGTTGACAACCAGGAAATACATAGAGTCGAACGTAGAGGATTCTATTATGTCATGTAAAAATAAATAAATAAATAAATAAATAAATAAATAAGAATAAAAATTACGTTACGTGAGGAAGCAGATGATGACGACAGTGAGGATGAAATTAAGTACAAATGAAAGAATATAAGAAAAAGAAAAAAAAGAAAAAAGTGAATATAAATAAAAGACAGAAAATCAAAAGATAACGAGATGAGAATAATTTTTTTTTTTTTTTCGAAATGGAGATAGTATAAAGTGAAAAATAAAAATATTAAGTATAAGGAAAAATGTAAGAATTACGAATGTTAGCCAAGAAACGTTGACCTGTTCACTTGCGAATAAGGAACACTTGATGAAGACGATAAAAAGACAGTCTCTATCTCTCTCTTTTTCCTACTTGTTCGTCGTTATTCACCATCCGATGGTACGAAAATGAAAACAGTAGTAGTTTAACAGTAAAAGGAACGAGAAAGCTCAAAAGGCAGAAAGATAAATAGAGAATATAATATATAGACAAACAGGGAGAAACACACACGTATAGAGAAGTGACTTTATCCGTCACATGTGTTACGTTAGTACCAAAATAGTAATGTCAAAAAGATAAAAAATAAAATGCACGATGAAAATTTTCGTGGTGCCGTTGACTCCTATTTAGACTCGAGACAAAGAAAAAGATGAAAAAAAAAAAAAACAAAAAAATGAATTATTGATTATAAATATTGAAATGGTATATTTTTAAATATAAATAATTAATTAAATTTATAACTTTCATTATTATTAAATATTAAAATCCAATTAATTATGTAAATTGTTATTTAACATGAAATATTGTGCAATAATTAATAATGATAAAGGAAAATTGGTATGATAGTGATGATGATAAAAAAAACTTAAAAATACACGGTTGTATTAAAAAAAATGAGTAAAAAATCGATTATTATATGTATATATATTTATATATACGTATACATATGGATTCACATCTGCTTTCATCAATCGTTTTATTGCAGTTAGTGTGTGTGTGTGTGTGTGTATAAACACAACCAAGTAACGTATACAAATATAGGAGGTTTCATTTGGCACCAGTTCCATTGCACAACGGAAATTAAAATGCCTAAAAGAGTTTATATTTATTATAAATTTTTAATTAATTATTTGTAATAATTACCAATATATATTAATGTATATTTTTTTAATTATTGTGAAATAATTTTCCAATAGGAAATGAAAATAATTGAAGAATACATAAATACAGATTAATGTTTGTACAAAAAAAAAAAAAAAAAAAAAAATACAATTATTGGGATTTTGCCACAGTGAAAATTCAACGTGAGAAAGAAAAAAAAAAAAAATTGCAAACATTAGATGATCCATTAAAGACTAATCCACGTAAAGTTACGATGACAAGTCAGAAACATTTTCTACGCCAACGTGGAGTAAACGTTAATCCAAGACACTAGACGTGAGTGTAGAGACAAAATAGTTTTCTCTTCATCATATGACTTTAATGTCATTCAACAAATGTCTAAGAACAAGAACCCTCTTAAATTCACATGCTATATGGGTAATATAAAGTCAATAAATAGCAAAGAGAAGAAGCCTCATAGTCAAATATATATATAAATAATAGAAAGAAAAGAGGAAAAAAATAATAATAAACGTTGAAAAAATTGAAGGAAATAAAAATCAAAATTACATTTCAACATTGAGTGAGAATTAATTTTGTCGGTGTTGAAAAATATTCAACAGTGAGTTAATAAAATGGATTGATCTATATAAAAAAAAAAAAGAATTGTAGTACAAGATGTCAAATATCCAAATTAATTTGGATACAAGTAAAGATTAATAAAATATTATTGTGATAAAGTTATAAAGACATAAATTTGATTGCAAGTATACAATATATTTGCTTATACAAATTGTCATTTTATTTTGAGAAGTAAAACTCGAGCAACTCATAATTCTTGTAGCGGACTCGCACTATTGCCAGTGCCTTCAAGTGGCCCCCAAACTTCTTTTTATTCCTCCCATACTCTCATTTATTTTATCCCCTTCAATGCCTAATCTCACAATATGCACAACGAACAATAAACTCCAGTTCCCTTCTCCTTTCTCATATTCTACAAAATAGAAAATTCACCGGTGTATAGTTGAAAATGATAAAAAAAAAATAAAAATGGCAAATAATAAAAAATAATAAATACATAATAGTAATAATAATAAAACGAGAAAATAAAAATCAATAATAAATCAAAACTGCAGTAGAAGAATAGAAATTTAAAAAAACAGTAATAATAAAAATCAAGTCAAAAAGAGAGTAAGAGAACGAGAGTTAGTGAGTAATAAATGAAAATAATAACAATAATAATAATAATAATAATAATAATAATAAATCGTGTGAGAGAGAAAAATGTGAGGATATTCCCTTAAGTGCAACGAAAGTAGTGGATTTACCATTGAGAATTGAAATGATGCAAACCCAATTCTCCATGACACGACATTGTAATTTTTTCTTCCATTTATTATTATTATTATGATTATTATTATTATTATTATAAGTTTAAATTGTGCAAGAAAAAAAAAATAATAATAAATAATAATAGAATAAAAATTTATTTTTCTCTCACACACTTCAATTGTATATAAAAATCTACAAAAAATCTACGGTGTCACTAAAATGTGAGATATACAAGTTCAAATGACATTAAACTTTCAGTGAAAAAAAAAAAATTATCCGTTGGCAAAAAAAAAAATTAATTAATTAATTAATAATAATAATAATCAATTTAATTAAATTGAATAAATAAATAAAGATATTGCTAATAAATATAAATTCAAACAAATAATAAAAATAATAATATCAAAAAAAAAATAAATAAAAAATTGTATCATGATATAAAAATATTTCACTGCTCAAATCCAATTGATAAAATAATAAATAATAAAATCAATAAATATAATTTCGATAAATATAGATATATAATATATATGTATCGATATAAGCGCGAAAAACAGACCGGTTGAGTACATCAAAAACGCCCAACTCATTGCTCTATCTCTGTCTTTGACCAGTAATGGTTTATTTACGGCAACGCATACCATGGCCAGCGCGTGCTTCTTCAAGAGTGATTGATCGCTCACCCGAGTAAAAGATAGAGTAAGACAAAGTGAGACAGAAAGAAGAAGAGAGTAAGTGAGAAAGAGGAAAAATAATAAAATAAGAGAACGAACAGTGTGCGTATATTTTCAGAGCAGCCGTGCACCATTGTGACGCCATTTATGTGAATTTGTGTGCCGCAAAAGTTTTCACATTGCACTTTCACGTTTAACAACGTAAAATTATTGAAATATTTATCCATCTGTTAAATAAATATTGTCTTAAATAAATATATAAAAATAATATTTATTTAATAACAATAAATAATTTTAATTTAAATTATTTAATTTAAATAATAAATAGTAATATAAATTTTTTTTTTTTATCTCTTGTCAATTCACTAACCTCATCGTCAGTGGTTGGCTCTTCATAATCCGATGCGGTGTCTTTAAATACAAACAAACAATCGGACGGTTCGAGTTCTCTTGAATTACCAAATTGCGTTTGAGAATCAACAAATTGACCAGTATTTGGTGATACCATTGTCTTCACCATATTTATTATATTTATATTATCACTTTTATTACTGTCAACAAATTTATTTCTATCTTTAAATAATAATTTTCCAACGATAAAATTCCAATTCCAAAATTTCGTATTGTTTTTATTCACGTTTCTATCACAACAATTTTTTTCACTATCACCTTCTATATCTCTATGTTTACTGTACGCGAATACAGTATTTTTACTTCTCCTTTGGATTGTTATCGTGATCTGAAACGATAAGAAACAAACAAAAAAAATAAAAAAGTACAATTTTATAGTCATTCAAGATAGAACAGTAATACTACGATCAGCATTATAATAAAACCAACATCTACTTGTAGTAAACATACACTATAGGTATATATTTACAATCCATACATATAAATACTTGGATATCATTGGAAAGAGGATCAGAGTGAAAGAGAAAATGAGTATCCAATGTGGCACAGGTAGTAAAGTAAAAACATTTTCTCAAGACTTTATAATAGCATTAAATTCGCAAGATCATTTAAGGACGATGCTTTTCACGATATTGAATTAAATTATTTAAAAAAACATGAGTTAGCTCAACAATTTCGAGTATCATATCATAAAATATCCATCAACAGAAATATTTAAATAGACAAAAAAAAAAAAAAAAAAAATCTTATTGCTGATGAATTATTATTGTTATAATTTATTATTATATTTGAATTATGAACAAGTACTTATATATTAGGGCATTGAATTATCATATTAATCTAATTTTAAATGTACATTTATCTACCGGAAGTTAAATTAATGCCACAGAGAACATAGGGAAAGAAAACAGGAAGACAGGGAGGGAGATGATGGGCCAATTTAAAATAAATCTATATATGTAATAAATGATGATGACGATGATGAGATACTTGAAAACCACACGTTAAGATAAAAGTTATATAAATATCCAAATTCCAATGACTTTTATCCAATGAAATGTGAATTATTTTTATTCAAGTATATGTTAATTTTTTTCAATTAAATAACTGTGAAGTTAAGCATCTTCCATTATCTGTATATTAATGTGATTGTGATAAATATATAATAATCATAATAATAATAATAATAATATAGTTGTAATCTATTTATATTTACGATTAGGCTGGAATTGAAAATATAATCTGTCTATGTAACTATTGATTGTAAATGTAAATTTTCAATTCAATGTTATTCATCAATTTATTTTCTCATGATAACTATAGAATAGATGAACTAATTATAGGGACTTTGCAATGAATGCCTCGTTAAGTTCACTAATTGTCTAACAGAACACGTGTATATGTATATGTGAGTGTTTTCCTGTGTTGAATGTGGAAAGGAACGTTTGAAATGCGTGAAAATTTCGAGGTTATGTTTGTGTATACGTAAACTAGGTAAATACTTAATCATGAGTATCATGACTTACTGAATTACAATATTTGTCGAATGAAGCACATATAATATTGTTGAGAAGACGTGATAATTTCATTGATTTATGTATAATCAATATATAAACATGATTAATTACGAAAAGTACGAAAACCGGTAAAAACGTATATAAAACCGTATAAAGACTACTGAATTCAATGCGGTTGATACTTTAAATGGCCAAATGGCGCCATCTTCGTACTGATGATGAATATACAAAATTATTTGAACACAAAAATTTAAATATATTTTTTTCTTACCTTTTATTGCTGTTTTTAGAATTAAGTCTCGCGTAACAATGCTAAATAAAAGGAAAGTTTCACGTTATAAATAAAATTTTTTTTTCCTTTTTTTTGACAAAAGTATGCAATAACAAAGAACATCGGTTAAACACTTGTCACGATAATATCTTACTGTACTCATATTTTTTTTTTTTTTTCTCTCAACCTTCAGTACGATAATCTCGATTACAATATGTAAAAGTCGTTTATTTATCTCTCCGTCAAATTTAAAATTAATAACTGATAATTTGTTAATGAGTTGTAAATAAATGGGTTTTTTTTTATTAATCAGATTTTCATCATTGATATTGATACGAAAAAAAATTAATAAACCACTTATTTCAATTATATAATTAAATAATACATGATAACACCTTTTAAGGCATTATCTCCATTGCATTGTCAACTTTAGTGGGATTTAGAGCTGTAGCTAATCGTGGTCTCAATGTCACGTCACCTCTTAGATTATTCTTAAATGTACAAGAACTATCGATCGATATTTCCGTGACATTTTCCAGTAATTCAATGCCACCAGTTTTTACCTCAATACCAGAAATGTATTTCTCAGTTTCAAAACGTATACCATATTCTTTAAGGTTAAAAAAATGGCAATTACTCACACGCAATTGTGAATGATCTTGAGTCTACAACATAAAAGAAAATTTTTTGAATTCATTTTATACGAGTGAAATTTATTAAATTAATTTAAAACTAAGAAATAAATTAAATTTTTCATACCTGAATGCCTTCAACGCATTCTTGAAATTGACAGTTAAATAAATGTGCTTCACCAGTAGGATGAACAACTATGGCTGTTCCCAAACCAATAAATGCCGTATTTTCAACAATTAATTTTGCACCAGGCAATACAACAATTCCAAGTTTGACTACACTTTGATTTGACGCGAATATCCTGCATTCGTTCAATTTAACGATTCCCTTTCTCACTAAAATTCCAACTTGGAGCTCGCCAAGATCAACACTAATATTTTCCAAGAAAACCTAATAAAACACAAATATTTTTCTTCAAAAATGATTGATTGAAGTTTATATGAGTAAGGAAGAAATAAATAAATTAATTAATTAATAGAAACCTGTTCTCCAGAAAAATCCAATAATGATGACCCACTTGAATTTTCTTTGGCATTAATGATAGTATTTTTATTATTGCAAATGCCTTTAATAGTTCCACCCTCCTCCAATCCCCCGGATCCTTTAATTTGATGTTCGCCCTCTCCTAAAATAATTATATCTCCTGTTTCTGAAGCATCCAGCGCCTCTTGCATACATCCAGTCGTTCTGAAATCAAGAAAAAATTAATATTGACATTCAAAGTAACATTATTTCGATATCTAAATTATTTTAGTCCACAAAAAAAAACAATTTTATCAATAAAAATACTCACTTCAAAAATATATCCTGTGGTAAAATTTCCTTTACTCTATTTAAACATGCTATTGTATCATCTAATGGTGCTCCTTGCCAAACAAAATACGCTTCTGATTTTCTACCACGACTTTCACGTCTTTTCAATTGTATACTAGACATATTTAATTCTGGATTTCTTTGGAGCAAATCTCGCATTTTTGGATTTTCAAGAACATCCATTTCAGTCTTAATTTGTTGCATTCTAAAATGTAATTTCATTAATTGACATGCTTTGCCTTCTTTTACCAAACATTTGGTATCTTTCTCATCTTCCTCATTATCATTATCATCGTTGTTATCATCATCGTCATCATCATTATCAGATAAATCAACTTCGAGCCGCGTAATTTTTGCATAAATTTCTTTAGCCTCCCTCATTAAAGTACGAATAACATCACTTGTTTCTTTATTAACCGCGTTTCGTTTGATATCAAAAAATAATCGTAATCGAATTTCTAAATGCAATGATACCCAATCAATATTATCATCATCATCAAAATCCCATGGCATCCACAAGTGATTAAAAAAAAATCTCAATTGATCAATACAATTAGCTGTTCCAATAATGTCTAAAACATCATTAGTTTGATTTTTTGTTGGATATAATTCAATCAGTGGTACATCATATTTGTCTGGTAAATGAATTTCATCTTGAACCGCAATTATTTTAACCAATGCAGTCTGTTCACCGGCATCAACATGCTGAACCTCCACTACAACAATTGTTGGATAATGTATTTCAAAATCTTGACAGGTTAAACGTGGTATTTTCCATAGTGCTTGCCAGCCTACTGGTTCAATTACGAATTCAATATGATATGACCATTCTGATTTTACTTGTGATGCTGGAACGATTGCTCCACGACTTGCCAGTATTTCAGTAAATTCAACAAGTCGTTCTTGAAGACTTTTGTCAAATGTATACACCTCCATTTTTGTATAATTTTAAATAATATAAAAAACTGTAATTATAATTTAATGTGTATTTGGAATATAAATTAATATAAAATTACGCTTATCTTATAAACACTGGTTTAAAAAAAAAATAACACAAGATGTTAAACGCACATTGCTATTTTATATGAGTCATACTACGTTAAACATTTTTTTCCATAGCTAAAATCACGCCGACCGTTTGCACTTCATGTACCTCTTGTTTTTTGAATATAAAGCAAAGAGACTGATTGGCTAATCGGATACAAATAATCAAAGATGATTGGTGCAATACGATTGTCAAGCAATTATGAAAAACAAACCATTTTTATATAAATAATTTATGAACTTAAATCCTTATAAATTATTGAAAATTTCATATACATCATCTATTGAAAGTTCTCTGCTGAATTTTCAAAAATTATTATATTCAATTATAATATTTTATATCATGAATGTGTAATTATACAATTTTAGCCGGCAAGATTCAACTGCGCAAAATTTGATGCGCAAACGACGTGATATTCTAACCTGACAATGTAAACAATTTTTTTTAACCAATTTTATATAAAGGCACCGGAGAAAAATGTTTTAGAACAATTTAAAAATCTATACATAAAATAATATAAATGAAGTTGGATACTTGAACTCATATAAATTCTAGAGCAATATTAAATATGAATCGTCAGATTATCGGTTAGTGTTTAATTCCGTAAAATATTCATTACGAATTAATTATACTTTCCATTATATTTTAGATGGCCTTTCACATGATTTTCAATCCATAATGAGTAATAATTCAGAACAAAAAAATATTTCATATAAAAATGATCCACAATTTGATGAAATAATTGGATACATAGAAGACATATTGATGGGTAAATATTACGTAAATATTTAATTTAAAAGTCTTTTATATTATTAAATTTTTCATTTTTTACAGAGCCTGAATTTCAAAATATTCAAAAATCTTTTTTGGAGAAATATTGGATGGAGTTCGATTCGTCAGAGGAAAATAAATTGAGTTATATGGATATATTCAAAGAATATGTCAGTATAAATTTTATAGTGCACAGAATAATCATACATTGAAATTGATATACTGAATTTTTAATAATAGCACAAGATAATCGAATCATACTTGGAGGAAAATTTAAAAAAGAATATTCCAGAGTTTTCAATGGACTCATTAATAAAAACATTGAGGTAAAATAATAATTCATTAATATCAAAATTAATAATATCAATTAAATTCTTTCTTGTAATTTAATTTGCATTTTTTTTTTTTAATTTTTTTCCTTCTATTGCAGCAATCTTAGTCCTGAATTAGATGGAGAAATCTTCGAAGTGTTATTTGCATTCACTGATTTTCTCGCATTCAAAGAAATGGTTTTAGATTATAAAGCTGTAAGTATTTCCGTAATGGAGAAAATTATTTCAACTATTAAATATCTATTGCAACTCATTATTCAGGTGAAAGAAGGGAAAGTTGAGGATCTCAGTAGTGGCATTTTCATCACACCAGTAAGCATTAGAGAATGTGAAGACAATGCATCATCACAATAAACAGTGACGAAAAAAAAAAAAAAAAAAAAAAAGAAAGCATCACTCATCACTAATCTATTCATTTGCACATATCACAACTTGAATTAATTATAATCGATACAATGCGTATCACAAAATATAATTAATGTATAAATAAAAATCACATTTTTGTCAAATTCAATTCATACGTTTATCAATATTACTATATCTAACAATTTATCTTATAAATTATGATAAAAAATAATACAAAAATGGAATTTTTTTTTAGTCTATGGTGAGCATGACAATGAGAAAAAATATTTCATTTTCAATATTTAATGCATCAATATTTCCATTTGTACGAGTTTACTGTTGGTTTCATTTGGCATACGATACGGTAAAGTACCAGCAAAACTTGTTAATGCACGTGCTTGTTCACGAAGATCAAGCAATTGTTGCTCTCTAGCGCACTCATCACCCGGTTCACTTGAACGCATTTTTTGATATTGACGATATAAAATTGTCATTGTTGCTAAAAGCACATCTGACAATGTACCAGCAACCTCTGGCGATACACGTTTCAATGCCGTAACACGTTCATCAACTTCTTTAACATGAAGTGGCAATAATTTTGAATCGGCAATTGTTCTCAATGCTGTTTGATATAATTCATTATGAAATTGATCAAAAAATACCATTAAATCACGTAATGTAAAGAAAGCCGCGACTAATTCTGCTGATACTTGAATAGCAATTCCCTGATATCTTGAACTTATATCAGCAGCCATACACTGCAAACGTGATCGCAGTGATGAGGCTGTACTTTTTTGACTAACAACTTGTGCCAATAATGTACACATTAAACTCAAAACTTTTTCATGATTACCCGCAAGATCATACATTGTAACTGCATCTTCCAATAATCCCTTTCTATTTAATGTATCAGCACTTATATTAATAACATCGTCAACATTGATTTGGAATTGATCTAAAATTCCGGGTAATCGACGATCCTTTTCAATTTTACCAACGAGCATCGCGCGATTTTCCGGTGATGTATCAACAACCATATCTGCCGCCAATGCTGCAAACATATTTCTACCATGTGGATCTTTCATACATCTTAATAAAAATAGATAATGAAGACTTTCTTTGGGATCAGAAGCTTCAAAACGTTTTGCATACAACAATATTAATCGTACTAAATTTAATCGTTTTGCCGGCGCTTTATCAGCTGGATCAACAGTTATCAATGGCGCTAAAACACTCTGACTAACTGCTAATAAATTGTGTTCATGCATTGCAGCTGCAAGATGTACTGCATGTGGTAAATGTCGTGCACCAGCACCACGCGCGAGAAATTCTATTGCCGCTTCAAATTGTCCAGTTAAAAATAGCACAGAAAAATATAAAAATGGCTGATCATGTGCATAGTAATATGGTTCACCGTACACTTCAAGTACCGTTGTCTGTAAACTATCGAGTGTTAATTTGTGTTCATTGTCAGCGTGATCGCGAACTTGACACAATTTTAACCATAAATAATCATCAGTTGTTGTCATTACTTCCGTGTGTATATCATCACAATCGCATGGAACAAGAGCACAATATGCAGCGCGTTTATATGGATCCGTACACGATCTCACGTGTTTGCGATAGTGAAGCTTAACGATAGATTCACCACGACTGCTTGGCCGACGTTGTGGACTTTGCACAGCTTCCTCCAATGCTTGACGAAATTCTTGATACGCCGATGATCCACATTGATTGATACAATTTAGAGCGGCTTTGAAATCTCCTGCTCTCATGCAATAATAAACGAGTGGCCATAATGGCCACGATAGTCTATCGTCGACTATTACATCCTCCAAATCACGTAAATTTTGCACTTTTATGCCAACAAAACTTTTTACCAGTGGTATAGTACCAGGAATTCCACCACGTTTAGCTTGCGCCATATTTTCATTGACCAATGAATTCATAAATTCACGATAACGATTTTCCAAATATTTGAGTGCTTGTTCAACAATTTTCCGTTCAACTTCTAAATTAATACGTGAATTCATTTGATCACTACAAGGTGTTGGTGGAATATTTACCATACATTTGACCATATTCCACATGTCCACAACTTTTTTATCATTGAAAGTCTCAGCAGCTTTTGAAAATGCATTGAATAAACTTGGACGAGTTATTCCACGTAATACATGATCATTGTATATTTGAAGTTCTTTAGCATAAGCTATTTCAATATTTGATAAGCCACTAACCATCGAGCCAGCCAATTTTGTTCTCTGCGGTGTTCCACGTAAATCAACAAGTTCACCGGAAGGCGCAGTCATTGCATTTATTATTTCGAATCTCATTTGTTTCCATTCACCAAGTATGTGCTCCATTTGTTGAATTCGATTGAGTTCAAACGTCTGTAATTTCAATACACACACACACAATATATATATATTTTTTTCATCTATTGAATTAAATAATTAATAATTAAATTACTTACGTCATTGTGAACTTGTTCAATAATTGATAAAATTGCATTTTCTTTTTCATTTCTCAAATAACCAACGACATCAGTATCGGCAATTGGATCCAATGGCTCAAATGTACGTCGTGCACTGAGAGAATTTAATTTCTGGGATATTTGCGGTAAGTCTACACCACGAGATCCCAACAAAAGATGTCTGTGAATAAATTTATTGAAATATAATAATTGTAGGATAATATATATATATATTATATCATGCAAATACTTACGCTTGAACTTGCGTATCCTGATTACCAGTTTGTGTAACACGAGACCACAATTCATTCGATGCTTCTAATATTTGTCTAAGATTTCTCTCAACTTGAGGTAATTCACCAGTGCCTTCCACAGCAGCCGAAAGTTGTTCTGCTGATCGCAGTAATTCATTGAAATCAGAGTCGCCCATTTTTTCATATAAAATTTATATATCCAGGGAAGTGGCTACTCGCACGCATCCGTATATAATTTGAAACAGCACACTAAAATTGAGTATTATTTTAAATAAATAAAATTTACTTTTTTTTAACCTCTTTCAAGAAAGAATGAATTTCTGTAGATCGCGGCAAAGTTAGTACGACGATTGGCTCTTTTTAATTTTATTCATCAGTAATAAAGTTGAATATTCATTGACCGCAAATAGTTACTGATGCTCAATCAAAATTATCCAATTATCATTGTATTCAGTACAGTATGAAAAAATTAGTAGCCAATAATATTATGTTTCTATCCGCGTGTAAATGAAAATAGGCCCTAAATCTATTGGCGCCAAATGTATTTTTTTCATGATTGTAATCTGTAGCGCCAAGTGGGGAAGATTGATACGCGCGCATGCTCATGACCAAGTAATACTTTTCATGGTTAGAAAATCCGGCTTCTCGAATAAGTATACCCAATAATATACAAGAGAACCATCATATGAAATGGATCGTCAAAGTATTGGAAGTTTACTTAGTCGAAGTATAACATCACCAAAACGCCGATTGTCAATAGCTCAATCTTTCAGACGACAGAGCAGGTGTGTAAAATGAATTCAAATAATTAAAACTTTAATTGTATTGTTCAATATGTATTTTTCATTTGTTTTGTACTTGCAGCGCTGTAAGTGTTTCTGGACGTTCCAATCAATCAGTTCAAGTTATATGTCGATCAGCCGGACACATTGTTGAAAGCTTTGGAACATCCCTACCGGTTTTAGTAACTGAAGCACTAACTTTTGTCGATCGTAATACATCAGTTAGTGCGAGTTTGTCGCAAAATGGATGGGCCTGGTTAGTTTGCGGCCGAAGACTTCTCGTTTGGCAATGTAAAACAACAGTTTCCGATTCTAAACAACGACCAACATTTAAGAGCCAATGTCGTGAATTATTACTGCCACAAAGTGATTTGGCACATAAAGCCGAGTGTATCGCCGTGTGGATATCACCGGGTCATCAAGTACCAAGTTGTATGGCTGTTTCTCCTGAAGGAATAGTACGTTATTGGGCAAGTGTAGCTCATGAAGAATCATCAATTGAAACGAGTGCTGAACTTGCCGGCCAAGAAGTCGATTGTTTAACGTATATTCCTGGTCACGGTTGTATTTTAGCCACAACAACATGTACAGTTGCATTATTGCAACCTCAATTTACAAATGGACGTAGTAATATAGCATGTCGTGTTTTACGTACAAGCCAAGGATGGTTGGGTGGAATTGGTCGACGAATGTCATCTTTAATATTTGGTGCAATGCCACAATCACCAGTTACAGAAACGAAATTAGCAAAAGTAACGTGTACAAGTTTTGGTGATCGTGGATCACGTGTATTAATTCTTGCTGGTTCATCACTACAATATTGGTCATTTCCAAGTGGTGAGCAGGAAAAAATGGAGTTTGAAGAGGACATTGGACATATAGTATCTCAAGCATTTCAAAAACGTATTTGGCAATCGAGTGTTTTATGCAGTCCACAGAGTATGGAAACGTGGTTGATTGATATGCAAACGTGTGACGATGGTATAGTATTATTAGTTGCCGGATATTGTAGTGATATCTCATTAGAAATTCATTTTGCTATTGGTTTATTGCCATTAAATGCAACAACATTGACTAATTCATTTAAATGGTTTACACCAATTAAAAATGGACAACCTATATGTCAATATGAAATTGATACAGTATCATCGTGTCGTTTTATTATATCAGGATGGGAGGCTATTATTTATAATGCACAAACAGTAATTGTTGTCAACACAATGAATGAACATGAACAGGAGAGAATAGATCTTATTAGAAATGGCGAAGATAAAATATTAGGTGGCGATTTATGCTTCGGTAGTCCCGTTTTATTCACACGTAATCTTGGATTAGTAACAATTATATCAACGGATTTTACATCACAAGATTTTAACGCGAGCTTCAATGTCGAAACAAATAATACTACAGAATACAATTTAAATGCAAGTTTTGCTGATAATTTAACGACGATGATATCGAATGATAAAATTCGTGAAATGTATTACACTGCAGATGGTATAGAACAATTGAAAGCCGCATTTTTATTCAGTTTACGTCAAAATAAATCTGAATGCGAACAAATACTCATAGAATTATTTCCAATGCAAGAGGAGCCCGTGATGGATATTGATGCTACACTTGACACGCTTGTTTTGAAAGTAGGAAAAAAATTGATTGATGATTATCCACCAAATGATCCACGATGGGCTAATCATATGGCTGATATATCAACAACTATGACAATTACAACTGTCATGTCTATGCAAATACCACATCAATTGGAGGGAAAACAAAAGGCATTGGATTTATTTGTAAATTTTCTTAAGGAATATAATCTTTGGAATCGATTTTGTGCAGTAACGTATAGAGGAATTATCATGTCGACATCACATGTACTTGAAGAGTACGCTGAAAAAATAGTTGCGGCATTGGCAATTTACAATTTACAAAATCGCTATCCAGATATTTTAGATACAATTATTGAACAAACTATAACACCTGATTCTATTGTATCCAATGAATTAACAGCTAAAGATATATTTTATCGTGAAGTAAGTTCAATTCATTTATTAATTCCTACACTTGTAAATAGTGCTTGTGATGCTACACAATCGGAAAAACAAACACAACAAATATCACAATATATATTGCAAGTAAATTCTATTCTTCTTGGTATACTCCATGAAGTAATTAAATATCGGCAAAGTAATGCGGATCGTTTTGTACAATCACGATGTTCAAGTGCAATAACGGAATATTTACCATGGACAGCAGCTACAGGCAAACAGGATTTAAGATATAGTATTTATACGATGCAAAATTTAACATTGAAACACGGTGTGACTGGTACAAATGATTTAACAATTAAAAGTGAACTTTATGATCAAATTGTTGGATTAATTGATCTTATTCTTGATGGAAGAAAGTGTCATTTGGAGAGTATACGTGGAACGGATAAATTTGAAATATTATTGAAACAATATGAAGCTGAACGTACAAATTTAATTCAACCATTAATAAAAAATGAACAATATGAAAGTGCGACAATGTTAGCAGAAAAATATTGTGATTTTGCTTCGTTAGTACAAATATGTGAATTAACAAATAATAAAAACCGCCTTGACAGTTATAGTGAAAAATTTGCCGAGTATGATTTCGTAGGTTTTCTTTTTTCGTGGTATGTAAAAGATGGAAAACAAGGACAATTGGTAGAGCGATGTAGACGTGCGGGTGCTGGTGAATTAATGGATAAAATATCAGAACATCCAGAATTATCGTGGGTCCAAGGATCATTGACTGGCGAATATCGACTGGCAGCCAATACACTTCATTCATTGGCACTCCAAGAAGTTGAATTGGTCAAACGGAAAAAAACAATGTTGAGCTTGAGTAAATTAGCATTATTATGTTCAAATGAACCTGAAAGTGAAATAGCCGAAGTATCTTCAAGGATAAATAGTGAATTAGAATTAATCGCACATCAAGAAGATTTGCCAAATGATGTGTTGGACACTTATGGTTATGATACGAAAAAACTCCGTGTATTAACGCCAGTTGAACTTATTACTTTGTACACATGCGAAGAAAATTCATTGGCAAATGAATTTGATTTTAAAAAGGCATTAGATTTATTGGAATATGTTCTCGATGATGATGATAAGTCGTCATTGAGATTGAAAATTTGGGCACGCGCAGCACGACGTGATCGTTGGGATACAACGTCAAAAAATCCCGAACAACAAATTCAACAGACGATATTTTTCAAACTAATAAGTCTCATTCACGTCATGGGTTAGTTGAATTAATTTTTTCAATTTTAATTAATTAATTCACATCATAGTAAATTGTGTGTTTTTTTTTTGTTTTTCAGGTGATTCAATCGACGATTTCCTTCCTTCCGTCGATGAGTTATTAATGGAATCTGAACTTAGTAGTCTCGCAACATCGAGCAATTTTCAATTCCTTATTAAATTGATTTATGAATATACTGATCAAAATTTTAAACTATCGTAAAATTAAAATCTACACATTATTCACAAAGATGTGGTATTTATTTTTAATATAAAATTAGTATTAAATATGACGTAAAATATTTAATTAAGATAATTAATAATTAGTATAAATAATATTATGATTGAGGTGCCAAATAAATTTGACAATAATTTTTCATTCCCAGAACACCGAAGATTTTCAATGCGTATCAAATACCTGATGTCATCTGGTGTTTTACAATCAATTTCTGAAATTTAACAATATCATTTCACAATATCCACACAATTCAATACTTTATAAAATAATTAAATTTATTACCTGCACATTTTTTCAATGAATGTATTCCACGCACTTGATAAAAATTTATAGGACATTTTATATTTTTTTGGCATTGGAATATATCGAAAATAGTTATTTCATTGTGTCCTGACAGTTCACGACAAACTAACAATTCTTTTCTCACGTTATTCTTATATTGACGCCACCAGCAAATTTCTAATATTCCATATCCAACAGATATAATTTTCATATTTATACTTTTCGTGTTTATTCGCCAGCGTGGATTTAATCGATAAACAATTGTTTGTTGTGGCTGAATATAATCTTCAATTTGATTTTGTATATTCATCGTCCTATTTTTTGTACACAATTGTGGTCGAAGACTTCTAGGAATTGTCAGAAGATAATCACTAATATCATTTATCTCAGATGAAATAATTAAATAATCCTCATTTTTTAATAATCGCTTAAAACCATGGGAATTATCTACAGATGTGTAATAAATAATATTCACATCAGGATGATGATTTTTCAATGATTTCATTGACTCAAGTATTATTTCTTGATTTTCAATATCTAAATTAAATAATGGTGCTAAGAACAAAATTACTTGGCCCAAACTTCCAATCGTGTAATTTTTATGTTTTTCATTCCAATAATGAGTTAAATATTTGTCAATTGAGCTGAATAAATTAATGAAATTCAATCCATTTGGCCATGATAATGATGTAAAATTAGCAATTGCCTGATGAGCCAATGACGGACTATCTGTAATATTTAATATCCAATCTCCAGTATTACCATGAAGAAAACCTATTTTTGATCCAAACATTGAGACATCCATATCTTTCAGCAACACACTATGTATTTATACTTTTATTAAATCTATTTGTATTGACTATAAAACATTAAAAAATATTGTTCAATATTTAATTTTATTGCCATTTAATATTTTTACTTACGATATAAAATTAGCGGTATATTCGACAGACCATGCACCATCGAACGCAACGAATACTTCAACTCGTGGATAATTATTAATTTTATTATTGAAACAACGTATTTCCGTGAATAAATTATTATTAATATAATTGCTGAATTTATTTACAGCGTGATTTGTCATTGTCATTAAAACATCATCAGTCATGTGAGCAATACTTCTTCGATAAGCCAAAATTTGTGATGCAGTATATGTCTATCAGTTTTTTTTTTAAGTTTAATTAATCAATCAATACCATATATATATATATATTTGAAATAAATAATTTATTTTTCACTTACTTGTTCTTCCATGATTGTTCTTGATGCAACATACCAAAAGGATTTTCCACGTTCACATGCTTTTATTTTCGTATCAAAGCTTGGTCCTCTTGCCGAATAATAAATATCAAAGATCTGACTCAGTCGCAAATTATTAAAATGCAATATCCATGTTGGTAAATTTTTAGCAATGATAAAACCTAAACAAAAAAAATCAATATAACAACTAGAATCGTATTGAACAGTAAGTATTTTATGTAAAAAAAAAAAAAAATAATAATAATAAATATCAATATATTTTTAATTAACCATCAACTGCTCCAACAATTTCTGCTCTAGTTAAATCAAAATTAATGCCTTTTTCAAGATAATATTTAATTGGTCGCATAGTATTATTCCAAAATCCTGTAGCACCAATAATCATTTGAGAGCCCACCAATGGGCCTTGATAAACTGTCAATTCTGCTAGTTCACCTTATTATGAATAACAATTTATACTTATATTGTATTATTAAGTTTAAAAAATAATTATTAGAATATTAATTTTATTGAAACAAAACAAAAAAATTACCAGCTACTGTTGCAAACCAAACATTATCTAATTCAGCAGTCGATGATATGATTGACATAAACCACATGGATTTATGTATATCTATTTGATTTCTTGGCATTATAAGATCAACTTCATCCTCATTAAAATCATATTCATTTGTGACATTTAATAAAAGTTTCACAGTTACATTTTGTGGTTGAAGTGCCGCAGAAATAGCGGCGATTATTGTACCAGGTGCAATAGAACCAAATGGAGTTAAAACAACTCCTTGCTCCAATGGACATGGATTACTTTCATTTATTAATGGACTATCTATTTCAATTTAATTATTATAATAATTCATTAATTTAATTCCACAAACTTAAATGTATTTTTGATAATAAAAAAATTATCAATGTAAATGTATAATAAATAATTTTTACCCGAAATTTTTTCTGTTGGTCTATTTTCACAGAATTTATTTGTATCAGGCTGATTTTCTTCCCAAATGGTGTTTGATATTGCTCGATGTAAAGCACAACGTTCAACTAAAGATAAAGCGTGTGATGGAAATGTATTTGCATTTCCAGGAATCAATTCTTCAATTATTTGATTTTTAATTCTTTGTAATCCAGTACCACTAAATGGCAATACTCTATTATTCAATTTAATATTTTTATTGTATTCTATACCGTCAAATTTAAATCTATGCAATAATGATGATGTCATTGTTCTCAAATTCATTGACATTTGTGAATGTTTTTCCACTTTTCGTATAATATCAATAAATACTTGTAAATTCATTGGAATTTTTACACTTTCAAATATTCCATTTGTATAACATTCTTTCAAATGTTGTGGGATCTGTGTTTGACAATTTACCACACTCAATATCAGTATTAATAAACTATAAGATTCTGTCTTCATTTTTAATGAATGATTCAAAAATACATTCAAAGATAGGGAACACGTTTGACTGCACATGTATTATATACACAATCTATAATAAATCGACCAAGCGTTGAGATAACTTTCTATCAAGATAAGATAAGTAAAGGTACCGAATGAACATTTAAAAAAATATTCTCTTATATTTACTCTCATTCGGCATAGTACTATAAAAGTTTTTATTTTTATTTTTTTTTTTTTATATTTTATTTACAATTATATTCTTATTTATCGTCTTGTCTCTCTACTTCTCTTCAATTTTATTATTTTATATAAATGGTTTGCATATGGTAACTGTATGATCGATCCCACAAGCAACATCTTTTACTTTAGCACCAATAGAAACTTTCAATGGAAAAAATTGATTGTTGCAATGTCCCAATCCAAGATTTCCGTATTTATTATGTCCCCAAGTAAATAAATCACCGGTATTTGTTACAGCTGCTAAATAACTCATTCCACAAAATATTTTTGTAACTTTGACATCACGTTGATAATCATTTCGTCCAAATAATGTATTTGGAATGAGAGTTGGTATTGACACACGCGTTACTGCCGGTCCAAAACCTAAAATACCATAACCCCAAACATATACATCACCAGTATCTAAAAAATAAAATAATAAAAAAATAAAATATTAATATATATTTGATATATACAGGATAAAAATTTAATAGTCATCGTAAGTAAGGAGAATTTATACTTGTCAATATCATGCAAAAACTTCCACCAGCAGCTATGTCGACAATTTTTCCAAGTTTATTACAATCTTCTAATTCAATAGCAATATTAATTTGACTATTATCGCCTTCAATTGGTAATTGACCATATTCTGCATTGCCCCATCCAAAAACTTGGCCTTTCTCTGGAGATGTTGGAAAAAAAAAAAAAAAAAAAACAAATTGAATTAACATCAATTTATATATTTAATAGGTAAAAAGAAAAATATATGTATACTTTACGTACCACTGAGAGCCAGAACACAATCACCTACGCATGCAACTTTGATGATTTTTTCACCTGATAAATCTCCTTTAACTAAACTTGGTCGCCATTCATTTCTATAATGTGCCAAACCAGTTTGTCCATCTGCACCCCATCCAAACGTATAAACTTCACCTTTCTCAGTCAAAAGCACACTGTGATCCTGTCCAGCTGTAACCGCAGTTATATTTGATCCATTTATATTTGAAATATGATGTACCACTCGACTATCAGAATATTCTTCATCGCTTATTATTATTCTGCCACATTGTCCATAACCATTATGTCCCAATGTAAAAAGTCCTTCAGTTGTTAAGATTAATGAATGAGCTCTTCCAGCTGCTAAATCAATCACTTTTGATGATTCATTTTTTAATGGCAATAGTAATGGTTGCGGTTCAACTATAATTTCAGCTTTAGTTGATTTAATATGACGATCCGTTTCAATAAAACCCAGTTGTGAATCCGTATTAATTCCATTACCATAAACAATATTTTTATCATTGGAATTTACTCCAAAAAGTGTGAAACCATAGCCACAAGCAATTTTTGTCACTTTATGATGCTCGCCAAAGTATAATCGACTAGGTTTAGGGATGCAATTAAAATCATCAATTTTTTTTGTTCGTCCACGTGTTCCAAGAGCACCGTGATTAGCTAAACCCCATACGTATACTCTACGTTCACTTGGTTGACTTACGGGATACTGAAATACTAATTAACAATAAATATTACATACTTATACAAAATAATTTTAATTGAATGTTTAAATTATACGTTTTTTTACTTGGCATAGGTGGTTCTTTGGGTGTTGTAGAAGCTTTCATTTTTACTGGTGGTCGTGTTTTATTACTTTTTTTTAAAATCATTGTTGAATATTTCCGAATCCGTTCCAACATTTTTTTTTTTTTTTTTTTTTTTTGATTGTTAATAATATCGAATGATAATGAATGATCTTGGAAGGAAGCCTCGTTTACAGTTGATTATTATCGTTCACATAACCTGCAGCTGATCATGTGTTGCACATGATTCAAAAGAATACCACATAATTCAAACTTTCGCGCCAACCAAAATTCATATTGTAGGAGCTAAGTGAAATTTAAAAAAAATGGCGAAATCCAAAAATGGGTGAGTGCAGCAGAATAAAGCTGTTGCAACTTGCAAGCGCTCAAAAGTATTTGTGTGTTGACCACTGAAATATATTGTATTTCAACGTTGTTGAATGCATTATCTACTAAAAACATTTTGCTTTGAAATGACGGTAAACTCTTTTCTTCTGATAAATACACCCAATAATTATACTTTATGAGTAATGTATGCCATCGTAATAAAATGTAAATAAGACAATGTTAAATAGTTTGTGATGTTAATAAAAGAAAAACTGCAAAAACCAGAAATATACTATATTTTATATTTTTTATAGTTTTTAAAATATTACAATGTTAAACATTGTAATGAATATTTTTCAGATATAAATTTTGAGGTTAGATCTATTCAAAAAATGTTTAAACTTTTGCGTACATCGTGCCCAGGAATTACGAACATAAATGTCAATACATTGACAACTTACAATGTAAAGGCAAGTTATTTTAATAAATCAGAGAATGATATTGAAAAAAAAAACGTTACGTTATCTGAGAAAAAAGGTAAGAACAAAAATCTTTCACCAAAATTAATTTATATAATTATATCAATGTAATCATGAAAATTTATTTCAGATATTAAGAAAAATTCAAATGATGACAACAATGCAGAATTTCTATGGGTATTAATGACTGCGAATCCTGAGAATATACGAGTTATGAAAAAAAATATAAAAAAACATGAATCATCGCAAAAAATTGGTAAAATTATACCTATTGAAAGAGGAGCGCACTCTATCAAAAGTGATAGTGATAATGATAATAATGTGATTACAACTCGAAAAAATGATGTGACCAATGATATTGTATCCATTAGAAATCCACCAAATAGTCATCACCAAAATTTCAATGTGGACCGATGGGATAGCCCCAAACCTTCTCAAATACCATTAACTAAACAAAATTTCTATTCTCTTCCTCATGTGAATACAATATTAGAAAAATCATTATCAAATATGAAAAAATTGAAGGTGGAAAGATGGAAGGAAAATATGGTATCAAAATTAGGAATTACAGGCTATAAAAATTATAAACAAGGTAATTTATGGAAAAATAAATGATATAGTAAATAATCATTTAAAATTTTTTAAAACATTAGATTTCTCAATTTTAGAATAAGTTTTCCATTATTTCAGAAAAATACCATGATACTATAAGAATGCATAACCTCGTGTATGATATATTGAAAAAAGAACCATTTGAAGTACCTAGTGATATGCAGGGTTTTTATCAGAGTATAAAGAGTGTTTTGATCAATATAAAAAATGTACAATATATTAGATCAACTGTTTTTCATCCAACACTTGGATATAAAGGAGAGATTGACTGTGTGGCCGAGTACAAGTAAGCCAAAACACACCACCATTACCCTTTGACAAAATTTGGTCAGGTTATATGCTGTAAAATATAAAAATACCGCTGCATGTTTTTCGCTAATCTTATCACTATTTCAGTTTCTATTACTTTTTGTTATATAATATAAATTATCAATAGCAATAAAATTATATACATAATTGCTAAATTAATTCATTGCAGAGGAAAACGATGTCTTATCCAGTGGGCACGATCTTCTAAGCCACGGTATCCAACTTTATTGTACGATGCACCACTGAAAATTAGCGCTTGTATTGGTGCATTCAATGCAGACAAAAACTATCCATTTATGGTCAAGTAAATAAAATAAAAATATGAATGATAAAGATGAAGTGAGAATAAAAAAAATATTTATAGTCTCAATTCATTTTCAGATTGAAATGGGTCTTCTGGTGTTGGCTTATAACAACGGCAGTCCATCCGCTGCATTTCGGATGCAAACTGCACAACTAAATTTCTATTGGATAGAGTGGCTCAAAAAACTCAATCGATATAAAACAATTTCAGATCAAATCTGAGTATTGTTAGTTTTCTTGATAGTAATAATGAGAGAGCAATACGCATCACCCATTGCCGCCTTTACTTTTTAGTCGTGAGAAAAAAAAAATTTTAATTTCTTTGTTGATTCTACTCAAAAAATCATCATTAACACCTGCGCGATAACACGATCAAATGACTAAAGATATAAGAAAGTTTGCAAGGTTGAACAATAACCAAATCTTCGAACTTTCATAAAAGAATTTAGAAAATTTTTGTGTATATCTATATGTATATCAAATAAAGTATTGTATATTAAATAAAGTAAAAAATATTACTAAACGCATTGCAGTGAAATGAACAAGAAATAAAATAAAAAATAATTACTGCATATGAAAACAGAAAATAGTCAATGTAAAAATAAATGAGAAAGAAAATTTTATCAACGCACATGTATCCAACAACCAACACACAGCAATTATAACTTTTGATACTACACCCTACCAACATTGTGAACACTATACACATCGTAGTTGCGAGTCGTCCCCTTTGCGTTATTTCGCGGCCTCCATAAACATCCCAACCCTTCGTATACCCATGGGAACTGTAAACTAATGTTGGGGCGGTTCTGTATACAGTCATCTATATACAGTTGGTCTTGGTGTTGGTTGTTTTGCTACATCAGTATCTAAAATTTTCCTTTCCTCACACAAACATCTCCGATATACTCCAACAATATGTATAATATCGTTCACTTTTGTCTCAAAATCTTCATGTATCTTATTTCACCTTCGTATTTTCATTTTTTTATTTTTTATTCAATTTTTTTTCCCACTCTCTCTCTCTTTCTCTCTACTTTTCATGGAACAACCGTTTATTCCACTCACTTTGATCACCATATCTACCCATGTCGTCTTGTTTGCCACATTCCATTTATGGCACTTCTATTCTTTTGAATTGCCGCGTGTCAGCATATACAGCAACTTGCCCAGCGGCGGCACATTGTAAAATTGCACGCGCTGGTAACTCCACTAGTTTACAGTAAAATCCAAGCTAAAGTCAAGATAATATCACAACGATAATGTATACGCTATGACTTGGGTAAAGGACCTCTTCATTACTTAACACGGAAATGAGACTATTTACTGATAACCACATCTTGCTACAATGGATTTTGCTTTATCAGTGTGTCAGGCGAGACGGTTTATAATCTTTAGTCTTTTAACACTTTACACGCTAACGTTAATAATTCTTTATGGGGTTTTTTTTTTTCTTTGTTTATTATTATTATTATTCTTTTTTTACGTGTCTTTAAATGTCTTTAAATTTACGAATAATTTTATTATTGTACTGGCTATTTATTTGTCTTATTCCATTGAGGAAATTGCCATAATTGTCAGGATCTAATATGATGTAACATATTTGTTTATTTATTATTATTATTATCATTATTTTTCCCCTCTTTTCCTTTGCATTGTGATGATAATAAATACGAATCTAGTGTATTTAGCGTGTCTCCGCCACGCGTATCCTCGGATCACTCTAAATCTTCACAGCTAATCCACGTTAATCCTCAACTAACCGAGACATATTTCCCCCTCTTTCCCTCTGCAAACTCACTTTTATACTTATGTTTTTATTTATTTATTTATTTATTATTATTATTATTTTTTTTTTCTTTCTTACTCTTAATTCTCGTCATATCGTGAGTTATGAAAACTATAAAAATCATTTTCCATCTCTTTGTAGCCAAGGGACAGTGACAGAATAATAGCGCACTAGTACACATTGAACGAGAAAAATATTTGAAGGGAGATAAGAAAAATCTTTATCCTCTTAATATTAAGAAGATCATTATTTATATTCTTGTTCTTATATTTTTCATATCAAATATAGTTTTTACCAAAATAAAATTTAAAAAAAAAAAAAAAAAATTTTTATGTTTAAAAATATAAAAAAATTCATATACATAAAATATTTTATATACAGGAAATTTTTTATTTTGATTTTTAAACTATTCATAATACACATTTATTCTCCAATATATCATCTCAATTTATTTTATTGTGTATATCATTATTATTATTATTATTATTATTTTCTTCATTGTTAGACCGAATAAAAGAGGAAAATTTTTCTCTGATATATTTATCTGTATTTTTGTAATACCAATAAATTTTTTGCAATACATTGCAATATTTAAAGAAGTGAGAAAAGAAAAAAAAAATCTAAACTACACTCCAAATACCATTATAAAATTAATAAATAAGAGTAATAATTGAATATACGTGTAATATAATCATCTTATTTATTAATATAATTAAATTTTTTTTTCCCCATTTTTTTTTTTTTTTTTGTCACTGTGATTATATTTTATCTTATTCAACCGAAAATTTTCACGTGTATAAATTATCAATTGATCAAAGCACATTCTCATAACAAAATACATGTCTCGATATATTAATTGATAATCATAAAAGTAGTGGAGCATGAAAAATGTTGGCCAGTAAATATTATAGCTCGTATACACAAAGGAACACGGTTTATTTGATGCGACCAAACGACTTGGTAAAGTGTTCACCGCGCCATATCAAATGATCCACAAATAGCGAACGTACGATGATGATGATGATGATGATAATGATGACGATGAAAAAAATCATATATAAATACATGTATATATATATATATATATATATTATATACCATAATGAAGATTATTAGCATCTCCAACACATTGTCTCCGATCAAATGCTCAACGTAATTGTATTATAATTTGATGTGAGTATATAATAACATGAGCATGCAATTTAAAGACATTAAAATACTGACGTTTATGGTGTGTGCAAAGAATGAAGAAAAAAAAAAAAGAAAAAAAAATTGAAAAGAGAAAAGTAGGCATGGCGGATTTCACAGTCATTGGCTCGTGAAACAGTCGTGAGGGCGGTCATGTGGGTATTAATATGGGAACGAAGTGAAAATACCAAATGAGAGAAAATATCGTGTTGAAAAAAGATGATACGAATGTACGCGTATGCATAAATATGTGTATGTAAATGAATATATGGATCTATTATATGTATGTTTTTAGGGATGATTTTGTATATGCACGCGCGTTTATCTTTATCCCTTGATGATGGGGTCGTTTATACATATCGATTATCTTTTCATATATATATATGTGTGTTTGTACATGTATATTGAGAAAGGAGTAAACGCTTTTGTACAAGTGGTTAAACTCATTTGTATGGACCTGATTTAATTATTTATCCATTGGACAACTGGTTAAAATTTTCTTTTTCAACTATTTTTTCACATTTTATATAATCTTTTGTTTTTTGTTTTTTTTTTTTTTTTCCTTCAGCTACATCAATTCAATAGTATGTAAATAAATTATTCAACGCTTCTCGTTTGTCGAATGCAATATACTTGTACATTTTATTCCCAGACATAGGTCATATGGTAAATTTGATTATACATACACGAATAAAATTATTATTAAATTAATGAATTAAATATAGTAATATAATAGAATAGCCGTGTCAATTATAAATTTAATAAACGACGTCTGACTCTCGTGAAACAATTAAATACCTTTATACCTACTATTCTTCTACTGATACAATTCATTTCACTGGCGACGCTGTACACGTACACATTCACATTCATACCACTCACCCTAGTCTGAATTTTTTTCCACCCGGAAAAATGCGTAATACGATATGTGAGCATCATATACGTGCGTGAGTGTCGGCGTGTATGCACGCATCAACTGGTGAGCGAAAGAATGCGTATTGTTTTGGTCTGAAAAATAAAATATATATATATATTGAAAAGAGAAAAAAAGACCGGGGATAAGGTGAAACAAGAGGAAACCATAGGAAATTGTTTGAGGTGATAAGGGTGACTGTGAATTCCATACGATCCTTTACTTCAAGTCAGAGTCACAGAAGAGAACGCGGCGTTTTTGGTTGTGGTTCATATGGAGGGATGACAAAAGTAAAGGGAAAGAGAAAAGTAGAGGGTTAGAAAAGGAATCGACGCACGCATTGCTGCGACGTTACAATACAATGGAGAAGGAACAACTCTGAACCTTCTCGGTTAAATGAGGCTAACTCTGTGGAGCTGCTGTGCCGCTGGGCGCGGCCCGGAGCAAAATCGATTTTGGGCAAAGATGGAGAGGGGATGAGGAAGCGTGAGGAGACGTGGATGAAGATGAGGAGGTGAAAGAGAAAGACGGAAGATGATTGTGAGGGTGGTGAATGATAAAGAAAGAGAAAGAAAGAGAAATAGAGAGAAACGGTCTCCAGATGCAGAGGGAAAGATGTGATACGGATTACGAACCGGCCCCGGGACTCCACATCCGATCCACGCGAATCGGGAGGGACCAACAACCCTCTTTGCCGTTTTCTTCGTCATGATGGGATGAGTATAAAGGAAAACCCAACACGAATACAGAGAGTATGGATAGGAGGGATCTTTCTCTCCTGGGGGAATTTCAAGCACTGATGCGATACCCTTGAAACTCACAGAAATGACCATTGAATGTATGTCGATCAACGATTTCGGTTGCATCGAGTAATCTTCAGATATCTACGTATATATTTTCCTTTTCCAAATGAGAATTGTCAATTTGATGATTCCAGATTTATCTGAAATATAAAATAATAATTTATATTTATATGATAGAAAGAATATTGAAAATAATTTTTATATTATAATATATTGCAGAAAATTTTTTTTCATTAAAATTAAATTCTAACAATTTTCTGATTAAAAGTTTAAAATAAAAAATTTAATAAAAAAAAAAAAAAAAAAAAAATAGGAATTTATTTAAAAAGAAAGGGGAGAAATTTGATAAAGCATAAGGTTCTTATCTGAGCTTCATTTCCAGATAACTGGATTTGAATTTTCTTCCATTCCTCTTGATTCCCCCATTTCATTTTTTTTTTCTTTTTTAGATCATTGAAGGAAAAAAACGAAATGACTTTATAGGTAAAAATAAGAATCCCATGATTCAAAGTGACAGCGTCTCGTTTCTGTTGCGTGTCCAAGAAAGATCATGACAAGAACGCAATTCGAATATAACTCTCGTGTCTACAAAAGAATAAGAAAGAAAAAAAAAAAGAAAAGTTTTTCCAACGAAAATACGTTCTGCCTGTGTCTACACACCCAACATCTTTCTCTCAGAATTTTCTCTTATTCCACAGGTCATACCATCCTTTCAACGTCTTGGTGACTTTATCCCATGGGCATTCACCATAAAGCATCGAAAAAAAAACCCTGGAAGAAAAATTGGTATACATAAAAATTCTTCATATATATTTAATATGTTTTTTTTATCAGTCATGCTCGTGACCGTAGACCTTGCATTCATCGAACTTGAGTAAATGTGGTTACGACAATCGTAAAATTGCGAGTAGAACTATCGATAAAATTCTCATCTTGATCCCGTCACGTGTACACTCCTTGGACTATGTCTATACGTTTATTTACATAGCTTAGTTAGACTTTGACACTATGATTGGTAGTTCACATACCGCGTAAGGGTCAGAGTTAATTTTCTCTTTTCTTTATAACCCTACATAATAGTTCAATGATATAATAAACCCGGTGGGAAGTGACAGTACGTGTCAATTTGCAATAAAAATAAAAAAAAAATATTCGCATATTATTTCCAACTATGCACTCAAACAATTTATTCTTTAGCAACGTCATCGGAAAATTGAATTTGTGCAAATACATCAATTGTATAGAGCCGTTGATGGAATATAAATAGGTTAGATAGTATAAGTACTGTATATTTCTATAGTTATGTATAACCGGGCGTAAATGTTGCGACATAGGGGTTCGGAAACACTTTGCGGCGCCCATGTTAATTCTTCATATATTCCCACCCCTTTAACCGCACACTGATATATATATACGACTATAGACTCTATAGCATAGAGGCGTCATATTGCCATAACCTACAATAAAGCCAGTGGGAGTGAGAAATGAGTGATGTCAATTTTGCAGCTGTCGAAATTATCATTAATTGTATCTTGTCCACCCTTCATTATTTTTATTCGCACTCTTTGTTCTTGTCAACAATTTTTCATAAGTTATATTTTCATAACGACTCATATTAAATTAAAATGTACGCATGAAGTTGCGCAATATTCAAATAAAAATTTTAATAAATGGCGCCAATCGAATAAGAGAAAAACAAACAAACAAAAAAAGGCTAATTATGTTCTGGTTGTTTTTATAAAAAAAGTGCTGTTTTCTTTTTTTTTCTTTTGAATTGATCAAGTAGAATATGGCGACAATGTCTACTAGACGTAATATTCCTGCTCTTTACAGCCCAAGTTATTTGCTTTCAATAATTAAGATGGGGAGGAAAATGTAAACCATAATACTGAAGCATCACTATGAAACAACGGGCGGTTGTGTATATCAAGGGTTTGCGTAAGACGATAATTAGATTAACCTTCAAACGTGTTTGTTATGTAGTTGGAATCGAAAGTGCTTGGAAAGTTTATATACGTACACACATGAGTAAGGCTTTATAGGGGATGGGAAGATGGTGAAGAAACACAAGAGACGAGAGACACATGATCACTTATAATTAAGTAATTGGTAAAGCTCTGGGTGAACACTTTTACTCAATTCAATTTAATTAACCTTCATTTTAGGTTATGTACCAATATAAAAAACTTTATCTCTGCATGACTTCCTGTACATTTAGTTTGCTAATGTAAATACTCTACATATAAATTTTTTTTTTTTTTTTTCTCAATGGTACTCCTAAAATGAAACTTTGAATTCATACAGGTTTGAGAATGCAGACAAAATGCTTGAGAGACTGGCGGGACTTACAAAGGCAATGATAAAGTGGAGAACAGAGAGCGTCGATTAGGTAATTGGTATACAGACACTCGTCTGATTTATTCTAATTAAATCTTTGGTATGCAAAACACTTCTATCGACATCTGATAAAAATTTTTTCCTTTTGTGTATTCTCCAATTTAGTACCTCTTCTTCCACTTATACATTTTTTTTTCAATTGTAATACAATTTATTTTATTTTTCTCCAATTGTGAAATATTTAAAATCAATGTACAATTCTTGGTGTATGAATGGATGTAAAGGAGGTATACGAAAATGAAATCTATTGTATCTTTGTATTTTTACAATGATCCCAGTCGGAAAGCGAAATAAAATCAACGTAATAAAAATAAAAAAAAAAAATAAACTATAGTACTATAGAAAATAGATGAAATATCTCTCGGCTTGGCAGAGAAAAGGAGTTTGAGTGGACGAGTAATGGCGTTATTGTGCGCAGAGTTTTTTGCATTTAGGGGATGACATCAGTGGAGCTCTAAAAGAGAAAGAAAAGAAAATATGTACATGGGAAGAAAGAAACACTTTGGATTTCCAGAGTAAAATTGAGCTATTTTGTTCTGCAAATACTCTCAACTTTTTTTTTGCAACAACAGTAGCAACAGTATAAAAAGAAAACGGAAATTTCCCAAATGAATTACATTTATTCCTGGTGTGTCGACCCAAATTTCATTAATTAACGTAACGCATAAGGTAATGAAGATAATATCCATGAATATTTTTTCTTTTATTTCCATTCCAATAGGTTATAATGCAGAGTCATAAAAAAAAGAAGAGAAAAACTAAAAAAGTTTTAATACAAATTACCTGACTCTCGTATTTCGCCTGGTTAACTTTCGTATACACAGGATCAGTGAGTCGTAATATAGATCCGCACTTTTAATCCAATAGGCTATGCCAAATGAGATCCAGAATTGTATTAATGACCAGTTGGCATATGTACCAAACTTCAGTGTAGTAGTCTCAATGAGAAGAAAAAAAAAACTCTACATGCATAAATATAGCATTTGCACCTGATTCATCAACTTTACGGTGAAGTTTTGGTCTTGATTTATCCAGTCACTTGATGTAAAAATAGTCAATGCTATAAATTGTGAATTACGTCAGCAAAGAAGTCTTGACCATACGTCAATTCATTTTTCAACATTGTACTGCATGGTCGTATTATCAATAGGGTGAGTTTAATTTCTATCCTAGGGTTGCATATTTATATATATATATACATACGTAGAATTCCCCGTTAGATGAGAATTGAAGGGGATTTATGCTGGCCCACGATTATCAACGAGATAAAATAGTGAGGGGAAGGATAACACAGATGGAAGCATGAGATAATACCAGAAATTTTGGAAAGTGGTGGGCCAGTGATGAAAATGGGTGGCGGAATGGAATGCAAATACGAGATAGGAATAGACGTGTGTAGAAGTCCAGGAATACAACGAATTTATCATCCATCGACCTACTTAGTTCACCAGCTTGCAGTGCCAAAACTTTTGTAATTGTTCCATCTCTGTTTTTCTTTTCTCTCTCATTCACTTGCAATTCCCACATGTTCTCTTCTTCATTTTCCCCTCTTTTTTTTGGGTTTTTTCTTTGTTTCCCATGTCTCGTTCTTTACCACTCTGCCATACTCTCAGTTATATGTTACATTTCACACAGAGTCTCTCCCCAGTGTGCTTTGAAGATGAAAAAGAAATCTTTGCAATTTTCTCTACTAAAGCTCTAAATTAAATGCTCGCACACGGTTGAAACTTTTACCAAAACTTTTTAACCATTTTACACACACACACACACACACACACCTGCACACGCGCATACAACAAAAATAATAAAAAAAGTTTCATATTATCGTAGACTGGATTTCAAATAATTACATCATCATTTCATATAACTTGATATTACTACTCAGTTGGACTAAACGAATAATAATAATAAATAAATAAAAAATGAATTTTCATTAAATTAATTAGTGGATGTAGACAATGGTAATTTTTTAATTTTAATTTCATCAAAATTTTCTTCCTATAAAAGTGAGGAAAAAATAAATTAAGAAAGAAGAAAAAAGGTAAATTAAATTGACAGTCCTGTGGTGATTTATTATTTTTTATTACTTTTTTTTTTTTTTTTTTACCATATTGTGGGTTTTTCTTTCATCTCGTGGCACTATAAAAAAACCACACCGACAAAAATCCTCGGAGATTTCACAATAATGCTCATCTACCGGTTGACCCTCTACGTGTCATTTTCATTTTATTTCTCGTCTGTATACAACTGAGTTTAGGTTATCGAGAAGTATCGTACACGTTTTTTTTTTTTTTTCCCTCGTGTTCTTTTGCTGTGTCGTCTGTGAACTATACCCCATTGCCATATCACAATCTATGTATGTATATATTTATATATATATATATATTCCTTTTTTTTTTCCTTTCTTTATTTTGTCTCGTTCGTATAGACGTGTGCGGGTATGGTCTCAGCGAGTTATTTATTTTTATGGGGTTTCTCTTTTTACTTCGGCCAAATACTGACATGTTGAAATCCGTAGTTTCTCTTGCGCATCGTTTCTATACATTTCTCCTCTTTCGCTCTTTCGTTATGTCGCGAGGAACCCCGTGCTCTCGCGCGCACACCGCGTTTAATGGCGTTACGGGGTTTCCATGGTAACGCACAACTGAGGGAACCCCATGGATATCCCAGGAGCTAGGAGTAACTCGCCCTGGAAAGCGCATTTATCCTGGAAAAACATCATAAAAATCTGTAGACCTCTCTCGGCCAATACTCAAAACTTGACTTTATAATTTTTACAATTTTTTTAAATTTTATTTTTTAAATTTTTTATCATTTTTTTTTTTGTTTCCAGGGATTTAACTTGCATCTACACCATTGGAAAATTCACTTGAATGTGTGCACCGTTGATGTAAGATGATGATAAATAACAAAAGAAAACAAAGGAAAACCAGGATTTTTACAAAAAAAAATTTCTTTCGTATTCATGAATACGCACGCGCGACAAATATTGGCACGCCCTTGAATTCAAATGTGTGAGCTAGATAGTATAGAGCAACGAGAATGAAAATATGTGTGTGTGAGAGAGAGAAAGACGCACCTCACATCCTCTGGGATGTATCCAGCGTGTGTTTCGTGCTATGAAAAACCAAAGGGAGAGGTGAATATACATCTATATATATTTATATACATGAACGTGAATTCATGCGTCCTTGTGGAATCAAACTCGCGTGTATACGATCCAGTGTATTGTGATACGCCAAATCGAATGCATTTGCATGTACCAACTTTTATTACTATTATTATTATTATTATTATTTTATTTTATTTCATTTTTTTCCCCCTCGTGAAATATTGCAGTGAAAATCCTTCAATTTCATATACATATATTTAATTTGCCTATTTTTTTTTTTTTTCTTTTTTTTTTTGTTCAATATATTTTTATATAAATTTATATATTTATGTTTCACATGAAATACTTAATGAACACACTAAACAATATAATTTTTTATTATTTCACATATTTATTATATTTTTATTTTTTAATATAACAAAAAAAAAGTGTTGGAATATTCTCAAATTTTTTTCTTTATTTAAATTTCAGAAATGCTGATGTAGATATATATATATATCTACATACAACGCAACAGACCTTGACGCACCAACGACCGAAACTTCGTTCTGTGTCTATCCATCTTCAAGCCCCTCAAGGGATGGATTCTACTACCCCTCCCCTCCCCTCCTCCTCCTCCTCCTCCTCCTCCCAACCTTCTTCCTCCTCTTATTCCCTTGTCGCCCGCGCATCCCTGTGAAACAGATTGCCAAGAGAGCGCGGTGAGAAAAGTGCCACGTGAAGTCAGAAATCATGCCACTGCCGAGGCTTATGTACGTTACGCGAAAGCTTTTGTTTTTTTTTTTCTTTTTTATTTTTTTCTTACTTCACCCCTAGATCTTTCACCACCACGCTTTATTATATAAGGGTAAAAAGTACATTATTATTATTGCTCTTTTTTTTTTTTTTTCTTTATACTCGGAGTGAAATCATAATCTGTGAAAGATTGCAATATTTATTTTCAAACACAAATAATTTAACGCATCCTGAATACACGTTCTGGAAAAAAAAAGAGTGTGACAAATGATTTTTCATTAAGTGTTCAAAAAAGAAAGAAAGAAAGAAAAATGAATAAAATTTTTTCATATCTTTAGAAAATAAATTTTGATAAACTCTACGTTTGCTTGAATGATTCTACGATTTTTCAAAGCAAACAAATGATGAATGGACTTTTTTTTCTACACATTGGTATATAAATTCTGTATATATATAATATATATATACCATGAAATCCCATTTGATAGACGATAGAAAAAAGAAAGAAAAAAAAAAAAAATGGAATGCTTTGCGTAGTTATCTCCCCTATGTGCAAAACAGGCAAAATCATACAACCGTAGAATTGCGTACTTACGTATAACATTTGATCACACACATACACTCACACACTCACAAACATAAATGTCAACCCTCTCATCCGACCCATTAATGATCGACTGATAATACACCAGATAAACCCAATAACGTGTCTGCGCCAATTGGTTGTGTAATATTTGGACAATTTCCTATCATCGCACACATTGATATGCCCCCATTAATATAAATATAAGTATGCCGATATAAATAAAACAAAACAAAACAAAACAAAAAAATATAACAAATGACATGAGACTCTTATATTCTCATCGAATGAGGGTGTGAAATGTCGAATGATCCATTCGATAAATATTGATGATCTCTGTACCCTTATTTTATTATATTAATTTATTATTATTTGTTTTTTTTTTTTTTTTTTTTTTTTTTTTTTTTATAGAGATAACTACGCGTCAAAACATCGGGCAATTAACCCCCGAGGGATTTTAAAAAAGTAGTGGTACCACATCATGTCCCCATCGTCATGTTACTGTATACGAGTGTGCGTGTGTAGTCTACAGTTAAAAGCCCCAAGTGAGTCCGTAGGTCTCTTCTACAACCGCAAGGGAATTACCCGAGGATTACATGAAAATTCTATTATCGTCTTAGCATCTCTTATATGCACGTTCGCGAACTATAACTTCATTCCCCTTTTTGAGATGTATATTTGGGCCAACCCATAATAACCGATCGATAAATGGCCTCATCACAATGAAATTGAAGGGTAATAAAAATTAATTGGATACTGAAGAGTTTTTGATAGTGTCTCTATCAAATAAAAATAAACATTCAGGTATTTATTGATCTTGAATGATATTATTCGATTATTAAATTTATAATTTAATTGTTAAATTAAATAGATTATGATTTTCAGGTGGACAATTTGAATAGAAGTGGAAGATGCACAATACAAATGAAAATATCTCATGGGATGTTTGTTCAACTACAACAAAGCACTGCTGCATTGTACTAAAGTGAAGACTACATATATGTATAAATAAAGGTGAAGCTCACAATCCAGAGTGTTAGAGAGAATGAGACAAAACTTGAGGTCGCAAACGAGTGGACCATAGTGCGTGTCCTATACTCACCACAGCCAATTAGCTGGACCCTCCATTAATCCGGCCAATTAAGGATAACACGAAAATTCTATTACCCTCTTACAGCGTGGAATTTCAAATTCTCCACAATGATCCTTGTGAAAATATAATGAACATCATATGATATGTTGGAAGTATATCCTATACGTATTAGATGAAAAACAATTTAAAAATACGTAGTCAATGAAGGATTTCGAGGAAAAAAAATTTTTTTTTTTCTTTATTATTAATATCATATTTTTATTTATTTATTTATTTATTATTATTTTTTTTTTTTTCATTTTCGTTATATTTAAAGTGAAGAAGATAATTTTTAAAACTAATTATCTAATATATGCGGCCACTAGTAACTCTTTAATTACTATCAACCTCATTAACCTCAAACTCGTCAACGTTATTTTTTTTTCCACAGGGAAACGTGAGGGTAAAAAAAGAAAAAAAAAAAATTACACTTCGTTGCAAGAACTGCTGACGTCATGATGAAAACGTTGGCTTTGAAAAAAAAAAAAAAAAAAGTCAAGAGATTAGAACGAAAAATTAGAGTTGAAATAAAAAATTAAAAAAAATGGTAGGTAATAGACAGTAAACGAATATATAAGTATTTTTTTTTTTTTTTTTTTTTTGTTCTGGACATTTAAATGACAGCTCTAATGTGTGTAAAGTTTTGCTTTCAAGAACAAAATATATAGAGACACCCACAGTGTGAGTTGAATTTAATAATCGTTATCTTGCTATATAGCAAATTGTGATAGAGTGAGATTAATCCGTTTTCAACACCGGGTGGTAGTTGGATCGCAGGAAGTGAACATCATTTCTAGGGTCATTCCATTTCGAGAATGAGCGTATAAAAGTGAGGAAGGGAGAGAACAAGTAGAAACCTTTCTCTATGGTCAGCGTGAGTGTAACCCTGTCGACATTCGTAATTTTAATTAAGATAATTAAGCTATTTATTGAGAAATTAAGGGTCCTCTGTAGAATTCAAGTACAAAAGCGCTCCAGGATTCTCTTGATAGAGAAAGAGAAAGAGAAGGAGAAGGAGAAAATGGAATAGTGAACGCCTCGACATCCCTCTTGAATCGGCCTCTACACTCTTCTCACTACCACTTGAGCGTGTCTCGATCGACCAAAAAGCCCCGTATTCATTTGAAATTTTTTTTTCCTTTCAATTTATTTATTTGATAGATTAAAAATAAAAAGGACCACTGTGCACAAGATATGACATTGAATGAGCTTCAATTCAAACGATACTAATATTTATAAATTGCAGATACGTATAAAATTGAGGAAAAAAAAAAAATAAAAAAAAACATACATATACATTGTACCATTTTGTATTTCAATATTTTGTATTCTACTGTGACATCTTGATCAATTCAATGACATGATCTTTTGACTCTACTTAGTTTCATATGCATATACAAATACGAAGAGAATACAGCTCCGAGAAGATTATTGAAATTCGTTGTCATATTCTCATAAAAGACATGAATATATTGTGAATATGAGCGTCAAGTCAGCAAAAAAAATGAGTCGCACTGGAAAATGCTCGTGTTACACGAGAGATCTCACATGTGCGTCTTTTCCACCCACACAAATACATAAATATACACGCACACTGAAACATAAAATCTTCAAGTTTATATACACGAATATACAGCAATACTGTTGAGAAAATTTATATCCAAGCCCATGTCTTTTGCAATGCATTCATAAAAGAACAAGGTCATTTTTTTTTTTCTTATGTGAATATTTTCATGCTCAGTATACAAAGGGAATTATATCTTATATAGAGATGGAAAAATAAAAAAAAATACAAAAGAATACAAGCAATATAAATAAAAACTACTATATTATATAATATACTAATATAAATCAATTGATATACCAATTGTTAAAATGAATTATATTAAAAACAAATGATTGTAAGATATAATGAAAAACGAGTAAGAAAATTAAATTCGATCATGTTTTCTACTTTTATGAGATGCGCGCCATTCTACGTATAAAATATACATGAGCTTTGTGTGAACAGTGGATGCTATTTCTCGTACGATAAAGTGATGGGAAAAACAAGATCCTTCATATACATATACATATACATATACATATACATATATATGTAGTGTTTACATAGTGACTATGTAATATATAATCGTGGTAGAAGTTGGTTTGTCATTCATTGAGAACCTCTTGGAAATGATGTGTCCCATGAGTTTTACTTTCCCTTGAATATATATAATAAGACTATGCATAAGACTCACCTCACTTTGGGGAATATCCCTCACTACTTGAAAACGTCGTTGTCCTCAGCAGCCCCATGTAATGTTCCTCGCTTCAGTTTTGAAATGCACGATACTACTAGAGTATTATCAATTCGATTCGTTGCAAATATATATCGTGAAGAAATACTCGTGAAATCAAAGGGAGATAAAACGAAAAGAAAATGAGAAAGATGACAGAACAATAGGAAAGGAGAGTGAAAATTAAATCAAGCACTTTAGGGTAAAATAAAATAGAATTGACTGTTGAAAATGAATGTAATAATGAAAGAGACACGATGAAATTCACGTAATTTACAAAAGCAAAAAATTTAAAATAATAATAATATAATATATTATATTGATATATATAAGTGACATGATGAATAGAATAAATTATTATTGTTAGTTACTATTTATTTATTTTTAATAATAATAATAATAATTATTATTATTTTTTTTTTCTTTTTTCGAATATATATTTACTTTGAGAATGAATGTGTTGCATTTCACTGTATCAACGATAAAAGTTCACATTTCTATTTTATATGTGTTTGTTATTATGTTTGCCGAGGTGTCAAAGAAAGAAGCGAATGACGCATACGTAAACATTCGATAATGTTTAGACTACATTCAGAAAGATTAAATTCACATATACTCAACTAGTATATATATATATATATTTGTTTGTATTATTTTTATATTTACTTTCTTTTTTTTTTTTTTGTGTGTGTGTTCCTGACACGTATAACTCATGAAGAAATTACTATTAAAGTGCTTTTCATAAGTCATTGACATTTATTGTTACAGCGAACTTTGGTCCACGATGAATGATCATTGTGCTATTAGGACAAAAGATTTCTTGGTATTTTTAATTTGATATATATATATATGTATTTGACCCTTGTGTTGACACTAAATCTAATATTGAGATGAAACATACAAATTTGTTTTTGTAATGTGTATACATATTGGCTTTATTTACTGTCTATCAAGTTGGACATTGATCGTGTGACGATTAATTGAATTTGTTCATCGTGCCTTTAAGGATTCACCATTTGCGCTATCACGAGGTAAATACAATACAAAATAACTGGTATTATTAAATAATATGTTATAATTAATTACAATGTATATAAAGACTATAAATAACACTCACTGCATCATTTTGTCATCCCAGATTTATTTTAATTGTTTTTATCTAATGTATATATATATATTTTTTTTTTTACAGATAGTTTATTTATATTCAACAACTCCGTGTATTTAAATTGAAAAGGCTGTTGTCTACACAAATACATACACATACCAAACAAATCGGATTGCATTTTGAGTAGGTGAAATAATCCTCTCACGAATTTTTCATGTGGTATTTTTTTATGAGTCATATAAACAAATTCCACTTCAATGTGTGAATATACACATCCGGCTGATATTTTTGTCCGAATTTCATTTATTTTCGGATAATTCTACCCGACCAAAATCGAGTAAGGTAAACGTATATACGTGGATATATATTATTATATGGTATATAGTGAGAGAGGGGTTGAAAGTGGGTAAAAACATGCATCCACACATACACATTTACATATATTCAACCGCAGATTGATGCGTCAAATTATATTCGCCGCATGGCGCATCGGCTACTCTCTCACTCACGTTGAATTACGCGCTCGATTAACTTGGGTTAGTCAAATCCTTCACGAGCCTTTCCACCTTGTTCGTGTTATGGCTGGTAGTTTGTTCTTTTACTCACTGATGTATTTCAATAATTAATATAATCATTATTATTACCACTGCTATTACACTATGCTCATATTCATACAAATATTTTTTACATATTTTTATTACAAATTATTATTTGATTATTATCATTTGGTAATTTGATTGATATTATTTTTCTTTTTTATTTTCGTATTTTTAATTGGAGTGAAATAATATTGAATAGTAGAGTTGTAAATAAATTTTCGAGTAATTATATTATTGATTATAATTCAATGTTAAATAATTTTTGTGAATATATTTTCTAATTCGTTTTTACTTTTTCTTCATTTTGTCTGTCTATCTTATTCATTATCAATCGATTTATCGTTGTAGCTTCAATACGAAATTAACAAACAAAGATGTGTATGTACAGAGGAAGGAGAAAAGCAATTATCGTCGTCTTTGCGTTTTACTCATCGCACTATCGCCTCGATGAGAGAAGATTATGTTGACGTGTTGTTTACATGAACGAGACTTTATCGTTGTGTACAAAAGTAATATTATATCAATGTGTATATATATGTATATGAAATTCTTATTTAAAAGTGAATAAGATGATAGATGTGAATATAGAAAGAGAATACGTGTCAAGATGCCAAGATGATGATGATGATGATGATACTGCTGCTGCTGCTGCTGCTGCTGCTATTGGTGCACAAGTATCGAACGGTTTTCATTTTATGTTATGACGTATTTTCAACCCCATTCTCAATACTTTACTGAACTCTGTTGACTACTATTTCAATCTACAAAACCACTATCTATCCTTTTACTCGCAGTGTATCTATCGCATTGAGAAATACGTTGACCTTAATGACACTAAGGCGCCGCGACGCCAACTGGACTAGTCTACAGACTATAAAAGTTGTGTATGAAAAGTTTTTCTTGTAGCCTATGAAATTATAATTAATTTGTATAAAATTAAAAAATGAATTATTGTTATTGTTATTATTATTACTTTTTTTTTTCTTTAAAATATTTTTTTGCTATTATTTTCAATTGTAAATTTTGAATTTAATTTTCTTTCCTTTTTTTTTTTAAATATTAATTATTTGTTTATTGGTTTATTTGAGAATTTGTTGATTAAAGTGTACGGTAAAACGCAATAATTTATCGTTAATTTGTAAATATATTAGATATTATTACCTGTAATTGTGTAGAGAATATACTGTATACAACATGAGCTCAATCGAAGGTTCTTCAACTCATGAATAATTTATATTTCTTTTCCACAATATGAGTGGCTGAGTGATAGGGGTGTACGCCAGTTTGACAGGTTGTAAATTAAAGTGTAGAAGCAAAAAATATATAAAGTAAAAAAAAAAAGAAAAATTCAACTTTGAGTATAAAAGACTAGGAAAAAAAAAAAAACAAAAAAAATGGAAAAATTGGAAAAATTGTGAATAAAATGTAACGTAATTGAGCTATTTTAAATAAACAAAATTTTCATACAATAAAAACAAAAAAAAATTATTCACACAAAATAATATTTTGTATGAATATTCAATAATAAAAAATTAACTATAATAAATAAATAAATAAATAAATAAATAATTAGCTGTAATTTTTATGTGCGATAAGAGAAAAAAAAAAATATATCGGAATTGATTAATCAATAGTCGTACCTGAAGTGTTGTTGATTCCGTTGCTCTAATCAAACTAAAAGTGCGATACATATTAAAATTGTAAACAGTAAATAGAATAAAGTAGGATTATTCCACTTCTGTATTGTCCCCACCACTCAGTCTAAATTCACAATAGACAAGTGAGAAAATTTGAACGTTTACATTTGATAAAAGTAACTCATCCGAGACAGTTCGATATTTCAATATTTTTCCTTTATTTTTAAAAACTTAAAATTAACACGACAATTGTTGTTTAATTTCTTCTAAATTTAATTTTTTTTTGTTTTATTTCAAAGTAACAAAGTACAAAATATTTACCATCTGAATATATTATTTAAATAATTGTACAATTAACTATGGATTATTCTTATATTTATGATTAATTTTATTTATTATATTTACACAAAATAAAATCGCCACAAGGCATAAAAGAAGATCTTCACGATCACTTACATTTAATATCCAATATATCAAGTAAGTTCTTATTATTTATATATATATACACATATACATAAAAAATATTCGCAATAGTTTAACACACATTTTCCTCCAATGTACTTTAATATCTGTATATATAAAATCCCTTCCGGTTATCGCCGACAAATAAGCATAAAGTGTAAAATATTGCTGATCGATTTTTTTGTTTTTTTTTTTTCTTTTTTTTGAACAAGGGGAAAATATAGAACGAAGCAGGGAAAATATACCCACACATAAAAGCAGAATCTATATATATATATATATATATATATATATATATATATATATATATATATATATACAAAAAAATATGAAGGACGTAAAAAATTCATGCGAGCACTTCAATAACCACAAAAATGTCATCGTCATTCTTGAAATAAAAAAAAAAAATAATAATAATATATTTATCAACAAATATTAATTATAATAAATATAAATATGGACAGATGTATAATTTTCATCAATTTCAATTCAGTTTGTGACTAATATTTAACTTGGAATATGCAAAGGCAATCAAATATCGATTGTTTTACAAACGCCTGTATAATTCGTAAAATTATACGACTTGTACTTACTAATATACACTCATCTATTCAGGTTTGATAGGAGCAAAACTATTTATTATCAACTCTCCATTTTATCCCCTCCACTCCTCCCTCCCTCCCTCACTTATCCCGTTATTATTTTTATTCTCTCTGTCACTGTACTGTGTATGTGATATTTCACTTTCACATTAACCATCCACTTCCACTTTTCAATGATCGATTCACACATGGACATTGCATTTATCAAATTTATCCTGTTACACAATTTTCAACAATTTAAAACACGTAAATGTTTCATGTCATTCGTCAATTTTAATATAACGATAAATATGTCTCATAGTGTATGAAACAAAAAATAAAAAGAAAAAAAAAACCAAAAAAAAATAAAACATTTCTCCCTACATACTCATCTTTACACAGTGGTAGTACACTCAATATGTCAAACAATGACCAGGACATATTGTGAAAAATAATAAATTATCAACGGTAAATTGAGTCACGCTTATGGGTTCAATAAATAACAAATAAAAATGATAGTGTACAATTTAGATTTTTTTGTTTTTTTTTTCATGCACCTGGGACATGATTTAATCCCTTTGAAATAAAAATAAGGGTTTATTGTATATCTTACATGTACATATGGATATAAGTAGGGAATTTCACTTGGTGGATTGATGTTACAATTGATTGTGGGATGATACGAGTGTTGTTTTGAAAGGGTTACAAAATTTATTATTATTATTTTTTTTTGTTTTTTTATTAACACAAGTATATTATTATTATTATTATTATTATTATTATTATTATTATTATTATTATTATTAAATTTGCGTATGAGTTGATGTTTGTAAATATTGACCTAAATTGCTATTAGTTGGATATGATCCAAGATTGTGTTTTATATTTTAAATTGTTGGCATGTAAAATAGTAGAAAATTTATTATTATTATTATTATTTCCGTACTTGTATTATTTTGATGCTGTGACTATTGTGTGATATTTATAAACAAATAATAATAATAATAATAATAAAAGGAAGAAACAAAAAAATTTTTTTTTACATGTCAATCTATGATAATATACGATATTATGATTGAAGAAAAGGAAAAAAAAATATATATATATATATATAATTTGTAGATTGAATGAAAATTAAATTTAATCGACAATGAGAATTGCATTAAAATTTAATATGCAAATGGATTTGATGTTTTTTCAAATTTAAAAAAATAATAATAAATAAATAAATAAATGGACGAATAAAAGAATGAAGAATGAAAAAGAGATGAAAGAAAGAAAAAGTGAAAAAATAAAATAAAACAAAACACAATTAAAGTGAAACGAGAAGAAATGTAAGCGAGAGAAATAATTGCATTAGTGCGTTACGCCTTGTCGATTCACATATAATTCAAGAACGTGTTATCCATCTATTCTTCGAGGGTGAAAGTACATCCTATATAACCATTTACATTATATACATATATACATATATACATAAAAAAGTACAGCTATATCAATCGAGAGTATCGAACGTCCGTATAACGAGTACACAAAGTACCTCATATGTCCATATATTAAAAAAAATAAAAAATAAAAAAAAATAAATTAATAACAAAAAATAGTAAAAAAAAAAAAAAGTGGAAGAGGAGCAAAAAAAAAATTGTATTGACGCTGGCACTCGTGAAATCCTCTCATTCCAGACAAAAATATTGTGGCACTCCCATCGGGACTGTATTCGCATTGGCAACTAAAAATAAAAAAATAAAAAATGAAAAAAATATATAAAATATAAAATAAATAGATAAAAAAATAACTCAAATAAAACTATTCAGACAGTCAAATAATACACGACTGTATTTTACAATATATATATATATCAGTATAGTTGATTTTTTACGTTTTATTTTATATTACAAATAAGATATAAATCTATTTATATACATCGGAAAAAAAAAAAAATTTTTTTCTTATTTTTTCACTCTCAGTGTCTCTTGTCATTTACATTAAACAAAGTGGATTATAAATGGTAATTAACTGCACATCGAACAATATTCCTCTTGTTCAAAAGTTCTTTCGTTATTCGTCTATCCACCCCCTCAATCTCCTCCAATAAGAATAAATGAGAGAAAATAGAGTGAGTGAAAGAGTGGGAGAGTCACATTGAGGGCCAGGAAGCACAATAATTCCTTTGAAATTCACAATACCAATTCCGAGGGTGCGCCGTGTATAATTTTCACGATATGCGACATACAGAGAAGCCTGTAAAATAAAAGTTTGAAGGGATAGATATACAAAGAGGGTAAGCGAGTGACATAGAGAAAGAGAGAGGGAGAGAGGAATAAAGTGGTGGTGAAAGAGGAAAGCGATGGTAACGAGCTCACTGTGAGGATTATCTGTCGTTCAATTGGTTGTGTATACCGAGAGAGGGATGTATGTGTCGAATATACATGTAACGACAATACATTTTTGCAATAAATACACATATAAATATCAACGTATGATTGTATGTGTGTGTGTGAGTGTGTGTGTGTGTGTGTGTGTGTAAAGAAAAAAAAACGTGGGTAAAATGTATCTTTCTGTAGATTTACGAAATTTTTTTCTGCTTATTTTTTGGACTCTTTAATATTTCAACAGCTCCTACAATCCGTTACACAAACTTTATCACACGTATTTATACCCACGATGAAGTGTAAAAGGATTTTTGTATTTTTATAAATTTTTTCAAATGTAAAAAACAAAAAAAAAAAAAGGAAAAAAAAAAAACAATCAAACAAACAGACAGGAATATAAAGAAATATAAATTGATTAATGAACTAATGAATAAATTGTGAAATAACATTGAAAAGTTTCATACTAATATATATATGTAATGTTTAATAAGTAGATATTTAATATTAAATTAGATTAGATAAAATTTATAGAAGATAATAAATCAATTTCGCATTACTTGGGTATTTAAGCCCATTCGTATTATCACGAGTTTTGTGTTACATATACGAGAATGTATAGTACTAAATTCCATACACATATATATATATATATATATGTATGTATATTGCAATCCCGTACGCAAGTTCTCCCTATTTAAAAAAGATCGCACTTCTAACTTCAATGGGCTGTGTAATCGGATTAGGAATGGGAGCAGACAATGCAGAGCAACGCAACTGTAGAGACGCGTTGTGTAACCGTTCGACGCTGATTCCATCTGGCCAGTGTATTGTATTATATATATATATATATATATATGTACATAGGTGTATTATAGGTGGAGATAAAGTGAGTGAGTAGCAGAAGGGAAAGTGAGAGACATTCATATGTCCAACTTCAGACGACAATACATACGCGAAATAGAAGGATAAATACTTTTATTATTATTATTTATTTTTTTTTTCCTTGAAAATCCGATTATAACTGATATTGATTTCAAGCTCTTGCTCATTGTTATATTTACTCGATGTACGCGTGGATTTTACATCAAATGAATGAGAATTTTTGGAAGAATGCGGATTATACTTTTGAATGTGTTTTTATGAATAGTCTCACTGCCCAAGTACCATCGAGTACTTTACAAAAATTGTCAATATATAACACGAAATGTATATATATTTATATATATATATGTGTGTGTGTGTTTGTATTACGTGCAAACACGTGTGTTATGTACTTCAATTTAATATATAAAATCGTAAAAGAATTTGAAAAATTATTAATCATTATAATTTATATATAAATTTATTTTTCTCCTATTTATTTTATATATTTATTATAATGTTATTTTTATTCTACTTTTATTTTTCGAATTGTCTAGTGGAAAAATAATGTATCATTGGGAAACCCCATAGGGACGTAGTGAGACTTAATTAAAGTGCAGAAAGCGTCGTCTATCTCGGTAACTTTGTCGTTAACGAATTAAAAAAAAAAAAAAAAGACGAAAAAAAGAAATAAAAAATAGGAAAAAGAAATAGAAAAAGAAGAAGAAGAAGAAAAAAAAAAACATCCAACAACAACACATTGGAAAGAGGTTAAAATAGAAATTAAAAAAAAAAAAAACAGAAAAAAAAGGTTGGAGAAATAGATTAAACGAAAAAAGTAATTACACTCGTCCATGGCCGTGAATGAAACTTTCTGTATCCGGTATTCACGTTTTCTGTATGTACCCAGTATAACGTCGGTCTGACAAAGAGGGAACGAGAATTTACTGCTGAACAATAGTAGCCATTTTACAAAAAAAAAAAATATTACTGTCCGATTTTACAAAAGTTTTTTCACACAGTGAAAAAAAAATATAGACACATTCTCAAACAATTTTTATTTTATTATTATTTTTTTTTTCTCCCACTCTATTTCACTCTTTTCATTCATTCTCCTCTTTACTTTGTTTCGCTCTTGTTTAGTGACGTTTTCCTTTGGTGAAACGAAAAAAAAAAAAAAAAAAAGAAAGAAAAAGACAATTTTTTTGTTGAGTTACAGGATAAAAGATATCGCTATCAAGACTCTGAAACAAACGTTAAATATATAGACAATAATTTTTCTTTAATTTATATTAATTAATTTATATTATTATATTTTTAATATTCCAATTTATATGATATATATTATTTTACATGATCTCACCAATTCGCATCTCTCACATTTCATTTTATTCAACCCTCCTCAACCCTCAACACCGAATAAGTTTGCAATGTTGACCCGTTGTCTTTCCCTCACTACTTTTTCATCCACACTCTGCACCATCGTGAAACTATCGATTTATCCCTCTGGACGTATTGTTCCACTACTCTAACTTCTCTCACTTTCAAATATACACCCCAATACACAACATACAAACACATACAATTGTCGTCTTTTACTTATATTTTGCTTTGCACTTGAGAATTTTATTGCAAACATTACTAAACCCAAACTTTCATACAGAAAATTTCATATATACCAAACAAAAAAAATATATATTTATATATCTATATAAATGTATATAAATACTACATAAACGTATGAGAATAATATTTTGATAGTTGAGTGTGATAAAAAAAAAAAAAAAAAAAAAAATCAAAGAAGAAAAAAAAAAAGAAAAAAATCTTTCAAAATGATAATGGATAAGAAAAGTATAAATAAAAATAAAAGATTGTATTTGGTTATGCATATACAAATTATACTATCTCCAATATTATCTAATACAATATAAAAATACAAATAAAACGTCAATATTTATTTACTGTATTTTCTTAAGAGAAAAAAATTTTTTTTTTGTTATCAATATTAATATATTTTTTATGTTAATACACAACTGATTATATGCAAAGGGACATTGTACACTGTCAATCAGAATTATATTTCCGCTCGGTCAATCACGAGTGAAATTTTTCTTGAGCTTCTTTAAATCTATAAATATATATATATATATATATTTTTTTTTTCGCATCCTTCCAACGGAAGCCAATTGGCAGTGTCGCCATGACGTCATAGCTCTGTGTGTCCTCGTTTTATTTCTCTGCAGAATTTTCTCCTCTTCTTCACACTCTTCGTCTTTGAATCCTCTGCCTCTCTTTCTCGCTGTATATATTTCTATACTGCTCGCTATCTATCCACCCACTACTACTACTACTTCTACTACTATCACCGTCGTGTATTCTAGCTTGCAGAATTGGCGCCCGTCTGACTGTCGTCCTGGCGCCAGAAAACCTGCCACCCTCGATATACACATAGAAATGTCGTCGACTTTGTTCACTTTTCCACCACCAAAATGATACAATTGATTTTATCGTTCATTTTGATTCATCAATGCAAAATTATTTTGACATATATATAAATATATATATATTTTAATTTTAATATTGAATTTTATTTTCTTTATTTATTTTGTTTTGTAATCTTTGGATTTTTAATCTTTTGAATTATCTCCATGGATCAGATGTGAGAGAGGAAGATGTTGATTGTTGATAAACTTATCATGATAGTGAAGAGACTCTCTGAGCTACTTCTCTGCATTTTTTTTTTTTTTTTTCTTTTTTCTCTTTCACGATACTTTTGTAATCTCACTTTTAGCGTTTTCCAATTCTCGTTATATCTTTCCTTATTCCATCATCCTCTTCTCATCTTAACTGCACTTATTATCCTTTTATTCTCATGGTCTGTGAACACTTTGTGTATATAAATGAATATTAGTTATCCATTTTATTAATCATAGACGTCGTTGCAAGGCGTTGCCAAGAAATTCAATGATGAGCATGATAAAGGAAAAAAAAAACAAAAAAAAATTATAATAATAATAATTATAATAATATGAAAAAGATAAAAAGGATTGAGAAGGCAAAGGTAGAAAAAAAAAATGGTATAAGAATAAAATTCAAATAAAATTTCGTTTACCACGATTACATTCGGTCGAATAAACACCTCATATTTCTTTAAAATATTTTTTACAAAAAAAAAAAAAAATATATATATATATATAGATATCTATAATAAGAGAGAACGTTTGTTGATGGTCATGACTTTTCGTTTCTGAAATATTTTATTGCAAAATAAAATTTCTAACAAAATCCCTAAATATAAAATCCATTGAAGTAGTGAAAAAAAAAAAAAAAAAAAAAAAAAAAGTCAGGAATTTTTTTTTCTCATAATTTCTTTTATTACTGTATTACATATATATATATATTTTTTTTTTGTTTGATTTCACAGAGAACGTGACACTTTTGAGAAAACGGAGATATAATCCATCGAGTATTTTTTGCCCACAATGAGTGGAAAAACTGACGCGTATGGAGGCAAACTGGATGGATGAGATACTAAAAAGATAAAAAAAAAAAAAAAAAAAATAAGCCGACAACTCGTGCCAGTAGTTGAGGATCGGTGTAAACAAGGGTTGACAAACACCGAGCCAAATAAAAAGAAAAAAAAAAAAAAACGGTAAGACATTCAGTGTTAGTCCAAGTCTTGTGCGCAAGCGGATCCCCACTATAAAGACTCACTTGGTTGTCCTTCCCTTGTACATATTCCATACCCTCTGTATACCGCAGACAGTTTTCATAAAAAAAAAACTGAGAAAAAAAAAAAACAAAAACAAAAAAATATGAAAAAACTCTTCTCATACGACTCACAATCCCACTCTCTTACCTCTTGTATCTACCTAAAACGCCCTTGGGCATTCGCAGTTTGTTTGGACAAGCGAGATGGATCGCTCTGACACACAGAGCACGTTAAAGTCTTTTTTTTTTTTTTTTTTTTTTTTTACACAAGTGCTTTAGATGATAACATTTTCGTATTGAAGCCAAGTACAAGTATAGTTTTTCATACACACGTAATTTCCAGTAAAACATTCACACATTCGAAATATCTTTTTTTTTTTTAAATATATATATATTTTTTATTATAGACATAGACTGTTTTTAATTCAAAAAAATTCATCATATTTTTAATTCCCCAATGCGTATTTTAAATATTACTCATGATATATTTATTTGCATAAAATGTTTAATATGTCACAATGGATATGAATAATTTATTTCGATTTTATTTTTCTTCACATTTTTTTTTTTTTTCTTTTTTTTTTTATAATAGACAAATATTTCATCATTGTGAATTAATTCGTGTGTATAAGACACATGTTATCGTAGAATCAACTGTGATAACGCACATTGACGATGACAACGCCAATAATGATGATGATGATGATGATGATGATGTGGATATGAAATATATGAATAATCGTTTCACACATGATAGGCGAAAGTCAATGTAATACCCGTAATATATAAAAAAAAAAAAAAAAAAAAAAAACCTGTAAATTCTTTTGATATATGTATATGTATCACGTTTTATTCCATCGAGCCGCTCGTACATATTCGTTCAATGTCTCATGGTAATATTTATCTCGAGCATCACGGCTATCTCTTCAAACGATCAATCTTCGTGAATATACATACAGCAATGAGGAAATACTAGTGTAAGAGTGAGATAGACGAATGAAGGGGATTAAAAATATTTCTACTTGAGCAATTCATGGATGCGCCTGCAGTACCAATTTTAACATAGAGATATATAAATATTTTTAAGCCACAGGGAGAGCGAAAAATATTTGGACGTTGGAAGAAAATTCTTGGAATTATTTTGCTAGGGAGTATAGACAAATTTTTTTTCACTGGGGTAAAGAAAATGAAGGGTGAATTTAATCGTGTTGAAGACGACCAGACGCATATTTGTGGCTTGATAAGGCGCCGTCATAATGATCTTTTATCAAAGGTTGTATATGTGTTTGTGTTTATTTGTGATCTCATTAAAAATCCCATAGATGGATAAATTCATGTGGATAACGTGAATACGTGAAAAATATATTACAATCATTGGGAAATATCGAATGATTGTAGAAATAAATATTTATCAATATTACGAAATTGATTAATGAGTGTGTTTTTTTTTTTTATATTGTTAAAATTTGTCGTGAGAGAAATACACACTCGAATGACAAATAAGCATGAGAAAGTTTGAAATAGCATGAGAAAAAAAAAACAAAAAAAATAAATATGGGTTGTTGATGTGTGTGTGTGTGTGTGTGTGTGTTGTGATGAGTGACTGTAATGGAATGAAAACAAAATTCGAAAGAGTTTAATGAAGTAGAGGGCGCGGTTCTTCGCGGGCTTGACGCGTTCAACCGTTACCTGCGAATCAGCGTCGCGTCTTACAACCGAATAGTCCCGAGAATGGCCGATGTGGCGCGGTGTGATTACTCGTCTATGTATACTCCCCGCTACAGTTGGAAATCGGCCAGCGTGACGGTAACACACCGAATGTGAAATACCGCTTGTACATTGTCGAGAGTCCAGATAGTGTCGAATTATTGCAGTATGCGTGTGTACACATTATAATATTTCTATATTCAATATTTAAAATTTATCCTCGAGGGGACAGGAAGAGAAAGAGTGAAAAAGTGGATTCACCTTCTTCACGTATCTATACACCAAAATAAACAAGAAAAAAATTTTATATAAATTTTTTTTTTTTTGTATTTATGCATATATTATATAAATATATCATATGTCTGTGTTTAATCCGTGTGTGATCAGTGTTTGAAAGCGACAAAGAGAAAAATAACAAAAACAATTTATTACGTATACAACAATATAAAAGTTCATCAAAAAAAAATTCTTTTATATACATTTTTTTCTTATTTATTTATATTTTTTCAATATTTTCATGTTCAGAACTTTGTCGTGATTTGGACGAGATCGAGAGAGATCTCAGTGTGTACGAAGAAGTAAAGTTTAACTCAATCTAAAAACAGAAGAAGAAAAAAAAAGAGAAAGACGAAGGAACGTGTTTCGAAAAGAAGAAAAGAAAAACAATCCATTGTGATGATGGCGAGTTTATCAAGTGGGCGACCTGCAATCGTTGCGATTCTCTTACTACTACTACTACAACTACAAATAGGTGAGTGATGGCGATGACCATGAACACATTTTTCACTACTTTTACTATCTCATTCCTCTTGTATCACTGTATTACTCGTATCATACAACTCGCACGTTTATTTTTTTAACGTGTGCATTTTAAAAACCGAATTCCCCACCGCAATCCAATCGATAACGATCAATCATTATCTACGATACAATATAATTTTGTATTGTAATAAATGTATACATATATTTATATATAAAAGTAAATTTACTGGTCTAGTGGTTGGATTGTAGAAAAAAAAAAAAAAAAAAAAAAAAATGAATTTATTCGCACGATCTGTGTGTCAGGTGGAGGACGTCGGATTTTTATGACAAATGATCAATTAAATCAAAGTTGATGATATTTATTATATATGGATAATTAAGTGTATATAGATATAATTAAAAAATATTGTTATTTGATGAGATGAAGTTTTCAAATGGTCGGTGAATTTCGCGCGTTGTGATTACGAGTTCGTTGGCCGGGCGCCGGTTTGAATTTAACCGTCGGGTAGCGTCGACATTCTCTTTTAGTTTATATATATATATATGTATTTACATATCTCACTCACTCACAGGTCGTTTATCGCGTGCATTTATGCTTGCCTGATTACACCGTTGTGTCCTCAATAAAGTTCACGTATTATTTTATTTATACTTATGTATTATTTAATTCTATCACGGTGTTATGTGAATTTATCACTCTGGTGTACATGTAAAATTAAAATAAGAAGAAATAAAATAAAGTGAAAAAAAAAAAAACAAACAAACAAACAAAAAGAAATAATGAAGGACGATGGTTGAATAACGTGGGAAAGTTAATTTGATTGGGAATGAAAAAAAAATTACGGAAGGAAGTCAAGTTCCTCATTCTTATTTCACTCCCCCAAGGTCTTTTTTCTTCTTGTCTTCATTTTTTTTCTTTTTATAATAATTGCAATACAACATTAAGTTCGCAGTAGAATATATCATCGAGCACTGCTTCATTTTTTTTATAATTTTTTATTATTCTTTATTTTCAATATTTAATTTATAGCAAAATTAAATTGATCAACGAGTGTTTTTTTTTATCAGTTTTTTGAACTGTTGAAAAAAAAGTGTTGGAGTTTTATAACGTTACAAAATCGTCGACACCTGAACAAATGTAAGAGATAACTTGTGTGTGTGTGTGTGTGTGTGTGTTGTGTTCATGTAAAATTGCACCTGCCAGTTTACAGCGGCGTCCAGGTCTAACTCAAGGAATACTCTACCTCTACTCTCATTCTTTTGTAGGGTTCAGGGTCAACAATGTAAAGAATAAAGGAAAAATAAAAATGAATACATGTATAGTAGTGGTGAGAGATGAGTGAGAGAGCCCTTGGGATAAGAAGCGGAAAAAGTCATATTTACCTGAATAAAGGAACAAGTCAATCCTCTTTTTCATTTATATTTTCACTCAATATCTCATATTTTATTATGAAAAAAATATATATATATATAATATGAAATTTTTCACATGAAATTATTCAAAAATCTTATTTTTCACATCGTACTCTTATTTTATGTTGCTCTAGGCACTTTTTTTTATACCATTTCTAAATACTACATACAATAAATGTTGCCAAGAATTACACACACACACACACACACATACATACACAGGCAAACGTAAAAATTTTCCCGGGAATAAATTTCTCTTGTCAGAGAGAAACGAAAAAGTAAAATTTTCCTCGACATTTCACTTGTCACAAATATTTTATGTAAAAAATATTTATTATCTTATTTGGAATATAATATAATATATATATATAAATAAATTTATTTTTCGTTTGTTTTATATAATAATTATTTATTCAATTGATAAAAATATAAATTTGTTTAATCGATTAACTGTTACGATTTTATTTTCTATTTATTTATTTATTGTTTGTTGATTTTACTTTATATGTCTTTACTTTTCGCGTTATTATTTATTTATTTATTTTTTTTTCTTATTCTTATTATTATTATTATTATATTTATGAAAAATTCATGGCTTCAAACTCAATACTGTATCTGGCAGATGGACAAAATAAAATATTTCAAGACGGATGTGCCTCGGCGTCATCTGCAAAATACCAACTTACAAGTACGATGAACCTCACAAGTCATTATATATATATATATAAATATGTAATACCACACATACATATATATATATATATATATATATACATGTACATTATATCATGAAACGTTACAGTTGTGTAAAAATGCCCTGATGTGTGTTTTTCTATCATTCAAGCTACGGGAAATGAACTGTTTTTAAAGATTACACATCTCTCTCTTTGGGCTCGTGCCGAGAGAGCAAAGTCTCGTGTACATTGCTCGTTAAAACTTTTCTCCCAGTGAATACTTCTCTCTCTTCTCTTCTCTCCTCTCCTTTTTTGTTTTTGTATTTCTGTTATAACATTCTTCTTGTGCTCTTCTCATTCTTCTTGACCATTTGCGACAAGTATATACTCTCTCAATTGGCGTCTTGGGTATAAACGAGAAATATGGGTAGGGACAGGGAAGAAAAAATTGTAGGTAAAAGCAAAAACATACCGAAGATACAAGTGTATGTATGTTTTTTTTTTTTTTTTTTTTTTTTTTTTTTCATTTCATACATCAGTGAATTAATGTTGATTTTGTGTTAGTGAATACAGTTGAACACTTGGTGTGTAATTTTTTATATTATATATATATATTTTTTTTCTTGCTATATGTCCCAGTGGAAACTTGACATCAAACTTCAAACTGTAATTTCTGTGTTGTGTATGTGTGTGTGTATGTGTGTGTGTGTGAGACCCCGATGTATTTGTAGATCTGATTTATAAACCGGTTGGTTGGGGGAAGTTGAGGAGGAGAAGAGGAGGGGGGCTGTATCACACTTTTATTAATCACTGTCTTTCTTAAAAATAATTAGCCAAGTATCAATGTTTAATGATAATTAAAATAAAATTTTACCGTTAGATATTTTTCACTTTCATATAATTGATTTTTGTAAAGTAATAAAAAATAAAATTGAAAATATTGTGTATTTTTTATTGCAAAATTGAATTGAATTTTTCAATGATTTTTTTTTTCTTTTTTTCTTCTTTTCTTTCCTCGGTGTTTTTATACTTTTTTTTTATTTCACCATTTTCACCAATACTTTATTACAATTATTAATATTATATTATATTATTGATTTATATCAGTTTTTATTTTTTATTTTTAGAATAAATATTTATTTAGTTTAAGCGATGAAAAATATATTATTGAGTTCTATTCTATGTCCTTCAACACGATAATTATACTCAAAAATCTTCTCGTATGTGACTCTTTCGTAATGACCTACTTGTCAATGGGCGAAACCCAAACATATATATATATATAACATAGACAGCAACATATGCTCAACACATACATATATGTATATTTATTTATATATGAGAATGAGATCGAGAGTAAAAGATGAAAGAAGACAAGAATATAAAATATATAAAATATATTCACACTCAGTACGTTTGGGTACACTCGTCTGGTCTAAGAAATGATTTGGATTATAATTTGGCTGATGGGACAGGCGGGCAGGGGGAGGTTTGAATAAAATAAATAATAAAAATGAGATATGAGTGTCGGTATGATAAAATCCAAACCTGTTTTGTTCCATGTATCGTAAGGTGGTAACATTAGTTTTTTGTTGCCCCTCGTGTCACTCTCTCATCAGTCTCGATTTATTCATTTATTATTTATATATATATACATTTTTTTTTCTCTCCTCTTTCTTTTTTTTTTCCGTTGTGCCAGTGCTTTTTATTCTTAAAGAGCTTAATAAATGAACGTATCCACTAATAATTGCAATAATGATTCCACTGAAAGTTTCAATTTCTTTTTGCATTGCGGATTTTTGTATGGATTAGGACAAAATGCAAATGGTTAAAAATAGAAAATGAGTGGGTATGTGTGTGTATGGTGGAGAGTTGAAGTAAAAAAAAAAATGTAGAAAGAAATGACAGACAGAAGGTAATAAAAAAAAAAAGATAATAATAATAATAATAATAATACAAATATGAGAAACGTCAATTGGGTGTATTGAGTGAATTATGAATAGTAAAAAAAAAACTAGAAACTTGTGGGTATTCCCAGAATTATATTACATTGTCAAAGAATTGTTTCATTGTTATTTATTTATTTATTATTATTATTATTATTATTATTTTTTCGTGTTATTGTGTATTTGGGATAGACACGTGTTGGTTATTTAATGACAGAATTTTGTTTATTGGTGATATTATACTTGCAAAAAAAAAATAATGGAAATTAAATATTTATGCAATTATGACATTGTACTTTTTTTTTTTTTTTTTTTTTTTCTCTCTCTCTTAGTTTCATGATAAAGATAAATATTCAAGGGAATTGAGGAGGGGAGAATAAAAAGAGACAAATAATGAAAATTATTTCTTGGTTGATTTTTTTTTTTTTTTTCTTCTGCGGTTAGTGGGTGTAAAAATTGTGGGTGTGATTGGAATATGAGAGAAAGGAAGCGAACGAGCGTGAGAATATAAAATCGATCGTGCCAAAGTGTATCAGAGTATTATGAATGAATAATAATTTGTGGTGTAATTACACGGCACAAGAGACGATAATGAGAGAGGGGAGAGTGTTATTGCCTGGACACAACTTCCAAGAGTGAGAGTGATAGTTAAAAATTGAAATGTAAACGTGTGGAGAATATGTTACACTCACACGGCTACATATTATATACTGAATCTCACATTGGCGCCGTTTAATGAGCCGTGACTGCAATTTTTTTTTTTTAATATTTTTGATTTTTTTTTGTTATTTTCCACATTCTGGGGTCGACGGACGACCTCAACAAATTATTACAGCGAGAGTGTATAAAAGAAAATAACAAGAGATGGGCACAAACAAAAAAAAAAATTGAATTAAAATGTGGGTGGAAAAAAATGTTGGATTATCCTTTGTTGTATTGTTTCATCGTTCATTTATTATTTCATTCTTCTTTGACTTTAGAATTTAAAAAAAAATTTTTTTTTTTTTTTAATTTTTTTAGTTGAATAAAAGGAGATAAAAGGAGATGGGATATTATTGATTGAAAAATTAATTAATTAGAGTTGGGAAATTTTTTTTTGTAAATGTAGTGGTCGAGGTTTTTATTTTTACTCGTGGAATGTTTTTTACGATTAATTGGAATTGCAATTTTCAATTTATTCTTTACCGTGAAACGTTGACTTGGTGAATGAAATATCGATTATGGTACATCACAAATCATTTGATCAATTTATGTATATATATAAATTTTTTTATACATTCATTCATTTTTTATTTTGAATATCGAATTTTTTTATGGATAAAATATTTAGAACGTAATATTTCTATTGAATATTTATTCATATATTTATAACAACACCATTGCCCTTTTATGGATGACAATACTGTGAGATATTTTAACAAAATTTCGCATCCCATAATTTTTTTTCTCCAACGTTTACATATATTTGTGTATATGTATAGTGTATATTGTCATCTTGTCGTTTCTGGCAATCGTAACTTTTACATTCCTTTACTCGTGACTGTCGACCATGGGGTTTCATTTCTTTGTCCCATCGACAAACTTAACCACAAATGTTTATGGATCTACAATATGTATATATATCCTATGTAGGTTAAAAAAACCCAACCCATTGCTTTTGTTCGTTGTTTTTATATTTCACTATAAATGGACTTGACTCACACACGTTTTTCTTCTCTCAACTTCTCCTCGTCGTCGTCGTCCTCCTCCTCCTCCTTCTTCTTAAAATTTTCTTTTTTTTTTTTTTCTTCATTTATTTTTTCATTCACATATTTTTATTTCAAATCACTGTATCATTTCCTCTGTCTTTGATAGGATTAAATAATTATACAGTTTCAATTGCTGCATTTAATTCAATACGATAGTGAATTTTTTTTTTCTCATTTTTATTTGATCTCGTCAACGAGATATTCATGATGAGTCATGTACAATATACACGTCAATGGTATCGTGATCAATGGATGTATAGTGATACAAGGATGAATTGAAATTGCAATTGCATACGTCAATATAGATTTTATACTCTGTCGTATTCATTCGATATTTATGCCAACGCATAACCATGAATTACTACACTAGTGTGCTCATACATTCGTATATATATTCAGTATAAGGGCCATTGCACTCGCCACTTTTGTAACCATAAAACCAGTTATACACTCATTATTCACGTATTCATTTAAGTATAAGCGTAAAATATGTATATTAGTCTCTATGAGGTTACATTGTCAATTACAAATTGTTGAAATAAAAATTATTTACTTATTTCATTTTATATGTTACAATTTGTCTGTGTGGCTCATTATTAATTATGAATGAAAATTTCTTTATTTATTTTTTGTTTTTCTCTTTTGTCTATTCTTCTTCTTCTTATTCTTCTTTTGTCATTAACATGTCGTGAAGTTTCACAGCGACTCACAGATGACAGTCTACTCAATTTAATGACGTCACTTCATGCACATCACTAACTAGACTTGCGTCATTCAGTCACTAATAAACATTTTATTTATATATATATATGTTTTTTTTTTCTCCTTCTTCGTTTCGCTTTCGTTCTCTCTTACAACGTCTCACTATTTTATTTTGCTCTTGAAACAAATTAAAATCCACCGCCCACCCACAGACACATCGAAGGGTCCAGACCACTTGAATTACTAAAATAACACTCGCTTATACTTTTCTTTCTTTCTCTCTCTAGTTTTTTTTTTCTTTGTTTCATCTTTCTCTGTCTGTCGCTGTGTGTAAATTTGACTTGATTTTTTTACTTTTTTACAACTTTCTTCACACTACCAGTTTATTAATTGTAAAATTTTTTTCCATCAAAATTCAACATCACTTTTAATGTTTTACGGTTTTTTTTACTATTATTATTTAATATTTTTATTATTATTATTATTTTTTTTTCACTGTTTGTATCACGATGAATAAGATTAATACTCGTTAGTTAATGCATCAAGTTTGCACAATTTCATCTCATGTCTTTGAATTCTATTGTATATTTTATTCCACCAATCAAAATAAAAAATAAAAAATGAAAAAAATTCTACGAATTTCAATATAAATTGAATTTAATTGTAAAGAAATGAATATTCATATTATTTTTCAAATTGTTAATAATATTATTATTCTCCCATTATTTATAATTTTTTTTTTTTTTTTTTTCTGTTGAAATATTTCGTGATTTTTACAAATAAAAATAAAAATAATTTGAATGGTGAACTGAAAATATTTTGGTCGAGTGTATAATGGAACGAGAAGAAGACAGAATAAAATAAAAGACTGAGAAAGGAATTGGAGGTAGAAATAAACGACAAAACAAAAGGAGAGAAAAAAAAAATAAATATATAAATATATTGAGGAGAACACGTCAGGCCAGTCTTGTATGGGTATAGAAAATAAAGGGAGAAAGAAAATTGTGTGAGAGAAATAATAAATATAAAAAATATAAAAAGAGATAAAAGACACGGACACATACAGAGAGTGGATGAAGGCAGTTCGAAGGACAGAAGGTGGCGCACAAGTGGATTTGTTAGTAACAGGTGGGGAAGAAAAAAAAGAAGAAGAAGATGATGATGATGGTGGTGGTGGTGGTGGTGAAGAGAAGACGTTTTCGTGATGGTTTTGTGAAAACCTGTTTCGGGTATGTTCCATATATTCGAAAGGGAGTATTTGTATATATTTGATCGCGTCTCGACCATTACACCGTCAGAATCGTCGTTGTGCCTTTGTAATGGTGATGGTACACGTGTGTATGTATATGGGTTTAACATTAAAACACAACACAACGAATACAAAAGGGTTTTTAACATTCTCGATTTTTCAACTGAGCAACTATGTGAACGTTTCTAATATAACCACTGTCAAAGGGATAATCAAGTTAACGCATAAAATAGGCAGATTAATACCTGAATGCACGTAAAATTTTTTTTTTTTTTTTTTTTTTTTTTTTTTCCAAGCAAAAATTTTATATATTCACAAACACGAGTTTATTTTATTATTATTTTTTCTTTTCATTCTCATTGTATTTCAGAATACACTGGCAGTCAATTATTGATGTATATATATATATATATATATTGTTTTTATTATTTTTTGTTTAAAAACAATTTATTATATCAGGTTACACTTGATTCATGAATAAATATTATATGAATTATCTCAATCGGAAGTTTGATAAAATGAAATTTAATTTTTATTTATTTTCTTCTTTCGTCTTTTATTCCTTTTTTCTATATAAATATTTTTTTAAATAATTTTCATTTCATGGTCGACTAGTTCTCTTGAAATAATTTCTCAAACCTTTACCTTGGAGATTGTTCGGACCGTTGACGCCTCGCCCCTTCCTCCTTTCTCTCATTTTCTCTCACACACATACACACATTTACATTATTGCATAATTACGTACGTATATATGTGTATGTGAGTGTGTGTGTGTGTGTGTCACGGTTGAAAGCAGTAGGTATATTGTTTTATATAGAACTAAACATGATCGTGGGGCAATGCTAAAAGTCAGGGGTTCGCCCTCACAGGTCTCGTTGTTAAACCACGAGGTCAGGCGTACCTTTTTTTTTTTTTTCTTCGAACTTTTCTCTCTTTCTTTTTCATGTACACACACTACCCTCGTCATTTTATCCAATGACTCGTGTTTACTTCCGTTAAAGCGTCATTTTTTTTTTTTCGTGAACTGGATTACAACTATGACGTTAAACCGGAATTTTACCCCTCTCACTATATCTCTATCATTGTCTCGCTGATTTTTTTTTTTTTGTTATTTTACTTATTTACACTCGTGAATTACATTCGTGGGAACGTGGAGTAGAATTTGCGGTACAGAACGTAAAAAAAGAGATATGAGAGAGAGAGAGAGAGAGAGAAGATACGTGAGGTTAGCAAAAGGCCTTTTGCAAACTATTCCAAACATTTTTCTTCACCGTCTATTTTATACTTTCTCATATCTCCCTTTCCATCTTTATCTATATCTGTATCTATCTTTTTCCCTCTTTTTTTTTTCTCTCTTATTTATTTATTTTTTTTTTCCATTCTATTCTTTCTCTTTTGCTCTTGATCTTGGTCTTTGGGTATTCTCTCGCCACTATGAGAATTCATCCGAGCGTGTGCTCGTTAAAAGTTTCACGACGATCGATTTACGGGTTGTTCAAAACGATTTCAACACATCTTTTCATGTTCATTTACGTTCTTCTTATCACGATTATTCAAGTGTTGTATAAACCATTAATTTTTATTATTATGAGGTTTTTTTTTTTTTTTTACTCTATTTGAATCGTTTCACTTTTGGCTATTTATATTATTTTATTTTCGTTTTTTTTTTTTTTTTTTTTTTTTTTTTTTTTTTTTTTTTTCTATTCTCAATATTTAATGAATTAATTTTTTATTGTGTTAAATGATAATGAATGCTATTCAAATTTTATTTTATCATTGAGGAAATTATTTGAATTCATAAATAATCACAATATTATAAATATATATTTAATAATAATTCAATTATTATTATGTACTTCCCGGTAAATGGATTTTATTCACGCGACCACAATTCCGGGCGGTTTTGATGACGTTTTTTGATTGGGACATTGAATGTATTAAAAGAAGAAAAAAAATACGTAGGGCGTAGACAGTGGAGTAACAGGTTTTAATATTTAATTATGTGTATACAAGGAAATATTTCACATGTAGAATTCTATTATCTTACTGAAATACATTTTTTTTTTTTTTCTTCGTTTATACAATATCGTGTGAAATAATAATAAATGAATGGAAATTTTTATAAATATAAAATTCATTAACATTTGGTTATTTATTTATATATACAATTAATTACGATTAATAAAAATCAGGAAAAAAAAAACAAACAAACGAACAAACAAAATGAGAATAGTAAAAAATTAAATAAATAAAAACGAATTTTATTGATTATTTACAATTGAAAATTTAATCATGTGAAATTATTAATTGTGTGTCTTGTAAATATTTATAGATAACATGCGCATGAATTTTCATTGCGTCGTATAATGTTGAATGATGATGATGATGATGATAATAATGATATATTTTTAAATTAGTTCACAAGTGGAATAATTTGTAATAGGAAAAAATATATAGAATAAATATATGATACTTTAATGTCAACATTAGATAACTATTCGCCTCACTACTCATATTTACGTTTGCATTAATTAACCAGTTGAATAAATTTATTATTGTATCACGCGTAGAATTAGTTTGTCTAGATAGTCATTTATTTTGTATTTATGTATGTGTCAATACTACGCTTTTGTTAACAGGAATTTCATGGTTTATCATAAACAGGTGATTTTGTCACGTTATACGGGTGTTTTGTGTATTTGTATTTGTGCGTTAGGTAGATAACGTTTTGAAGTTTAATATTGAAACTCGCATTATTTCTCATGACAATCACATTACATACATATATTTAGATCAAGTTGTATTTACATTTTGTATGTGCAAAGATATATGACAAAACCAAAATTTTGCGGTTTTATGCTGATTAATTATTGCAAAATCAATTGATAATTTATGTAGATTTTGGAATTATCGAGTTTTACTTGTTATCAATGTATCATGATATTTATCTGTAAATTATTTGTTTTTTATTATTAAATTTATTTTCTCATCTGTTCTCCATTGAGAATTTAAATTGTCGAAAAAATTATTTTATTACATTACACGACAAATAAACAAACAAAAATAAGAATCAAATTATAAAAATGATTATTTTATCAAATAATATATATATATATATTTTTTTTTTCTTCATTACTGATTGATAATGTTGAACGTCAGTATTTATTTACAATATATATATATATTTTTTTTTATTAAATTGTCTCTTGGACGTAATATTGATAGACGATGCTTGAAAATACAGAAATACCTTGAATATTCCAAAGCGTCTGAAGAGGACGTGGATTTAAAATGATGAGAAGTAAGAGGTGAATGTTGTAGGAGGATGAAAAAAACGATCGGAGGAAGGAGAACGAGAGGAGGAAATATATATAGAGGGTGGAGAGAAAAAGAATATGAAGAAGAAGACGAAGAAGAAGAAGAAGAAGTAAAAAGAGAAATATTTATTTATTTATTCATTCATGGGAGACGACATGTCGTATAGAACCTGTGTCTGTCTATGGCTTTTCTCGCTCGTTCATGAGTTTGGAATGCACGCCAACAAGTTTTGTATGTCTACTTATTTTATTTTTATAAAATTTTGTTTTATATCACGATGCGTTATTTTATTTATTGATTTTTTTTTTTTTTTTTTCTTTCGTAATCTCATCTTCAATTCGACGTGAATATATATATATAGTTTTGTTTTATTTTGTTTTTTTTTTTTTTTTTTGAACGTCACGTGAGCCACCAGCGTCGTTTGCATCTTTGGATTTTATAAACTTATTGGAATGCAAAATGACGAAGTGGAGATAAATCCGTGAAGAAAAAAAAAAAAAAAAAAAATTGCACAACTTAGAGTTATTCCACTTGAATGCAGAAATATTTCAAGTTGGAACGATTTTTATGTATTATTATACGTGCATGATGGAAGAATAGGGTCGGGGAACGGTTTTTTTTTTTTTTTTTTTTTTTTCCAACGATATAGTACATACAAATATACAAGAAAAACGAGTGAAATATACAAAAATATACAAAAAAAAAAAAAAAAATTTGATACGGATCAATGATATTCCCAATAGAGACTTGACCGGTATAACGAGATAAAATTGAGTTTCACTTCAATAGAAAATAAAATGAAGAATAATCCATGGAAATAATAAAAATGGAATCTATTATATCTATATTCACATGGGAATTTACGATATAACACTCGAGATATAAAAGACAAAAGTCATCCCAATCAAATTATAATAATAAAAAAATTTTACTTGACCAGATGTGATGATTGAATATAAAATTCAATAAAATAAACAAACAAACAAAAAAAAATAAAAATAAAATAATAATTCAATTCTTTCACACGTGCGTGGTAATTTTTCATTTCTCGAGACACCAATTAATTATGTACCTTATGTCCTTGAAGTCTACGGATTCTCTCTCTCCCTTCCTCTTTTAATTTATCCAGGACTCTAGAGTATGCAAAGGATGAACCGGAAAAAAAAAAACAAAAACAAAAACAAGAGGGAATTAACGTGAAAAGGTTAGTTTGCATAGAATAACAGACAAAAAAACAAAAGAATAAAAAGAATAAAAAATAAAATAAAATAAAAGTGAAAAATAAATTGAGAGAAAACCTCGACTTTTTTTTTTTTTCTTTCCTTTTTCTGCACTCGCATAAACATTAACTCTATCCTAAATATTGTATACGACTATTTATAGTTAATGATGTGTATGGGGGGTTCATTGGTAAAATCGATTTTGATGATTTATTTATAATTAACCACAAATATTTACACTGGGTGTATGGGGAAAATTCATGATACTCGAGGGTAAAGTAGAGAAAAAAAAATTGTATAAGGAATTGAAAATAATAGACGCATGAATGTAGAAAAGAGATAGATAGAAGAGTAATAAAAAAATTGAAAAAAAAAAAAATAATAATATAAAAGTGAGGATGATGAAGAAATCGAGAAAATTCACTCATGATAATAATTGTCAATTGGGAAACAGGAGAAGGAGAAGAAGGAGGAGGAATGAGCATCAGTTTGTCAGTTATTTTACTGAATGGACAGTAATTGAAATGAGACGAAATTCTCCTTGTGAATAGAACATTAATTTGCATGGTCTCTTGAACTATATAAACGTATTCAACCAACAACTTTGTTGTAAAGCCGTACTAGAATATCACCATGTGTTAGTATGTGATATTCAAGCTTTTATCAAAACTGCAGTTGTCTGTATATAAATACGTATATATACATATGTAAACATATGTAATAATATGTAATAATATGTATTATTTGGAAAGTCCACAGTTCAACAGACACTTTTGTGTCTGTGTTATGATATCGGGTTAATTTTGATGGATTATATTCTCCAAGTTTTGATACATTCATATCACAATTTAGTCATGACTTCCGGTAAGAGAATAGTAATTTTATTCTACCCCAATAAATAGTGAATATCATTCATTTCCTTAATAATTAAGAATATATTTAATAATTCATGTTTCTGTTTGTAACTATTGAGTGAATGAATAATATTGTATCAAATTTCTCTTTTATCTCAATTATTTTCCTTGTTCAATTTTTTTTTTTTTTTTTTTTTTTTTCGTTTGTTTGTAATGAGGTTTTATTGAATGATGAATTAGTTTATATAGTGTTTGGGTCAATTCGTCATTTTAGTTTCGTCCTCCATTCGATTATGACAGTGGAACGTGACACATTATGAGCACGTCAAGTAAAAGTGACTTTTGATGTTGATAAATCACTACAAAAATTTACTTTTATAAATATATATATTATATTAACAACTATATGTTTTATTCAAATGACCGTGTATCATCTTTATTATTATTATTATTATTATTATTATTATTATTATTTCATTTTTTAATATTGAAAAATAATTTAGTTGAAATATTGATATTATATTACGGAAGTTTCAAATTATTTGCCACACCTTACACTTTTAAATTCAATTTTTATTTCACAATACAGTATTTCTATTTAATAAAGGGAACATTTAGTTATATTATTGCAATGAATAATCAGGGGAAAGTTTGAAAGTTAATTACACAGTATTTACCTGTGAACTTACCACACTTGGTCTTTGAAGATTATCATTTGGATAGTTGGCGAAAGTGTGCGAATGCAATATATATATATATATATAATCCAAGTGTAAATCACCAACTGAATAGTTAATACAAATTCTATTTATTTATTTATTTTTACAATTGTAATAATATAACGGTGATATTTTTTACATTAAATTCAGATATTTACTTGACACGATAAAAATGTGTATATATATATATATATATATATATATATATATATATAATTATATTTCTCCACTCTGTTTCTCATTTCAATAAATTTCTATAGCTTCATCCAACCATCGTATTGTATTCTCTTTCAACCCTACGATTTTATTTTATTTTTATTATTTGTATTATTCGTACGTCTTCAACATATGACTCAAACAAAAAAATTCACTTTTTTGTTTTGTTTTGTTTTTTTTTTTTTTAAATTACAAATTGAATTTAATTAATAAATACATCAAAATTATAATTATAAAGCAGTTGAGTGTACGTTATGTAATGTGATTTGATAATATTTATATTGTCAATGATAAATGAAGTATTAGATATAATTTAAATTGTTTACGTTATAATATTTTGTTGAAGAGAGAGTGTAAAGGAATGACGATGGATATAATAAGAGTATCAGAGGAAACATTTTTCATCATTTGGTTTATTCGCCCACGGGTACACATCAAAATTCCTTTACACGCTCCCCAATCCAATTTAATGAGTAAATCAGAGAAATCTCTTTAACATCCCCCTTATCATCATCATCATTATTATTATTATTATTATTATTATATTATTATCATGATCATTCACTTACATTTATTTGTACGCCTTCAATGTATATATAACGATTCTCTTTGCTTTTATAAATATATATATATATATTTTTTTTTTCTTTGTATGTATAATTGTGAGTCTCAATTCAATTTTGACATTTATTAAATCAAATTAACGATAATAAAATTATCATTTATAAAATTTTATATTAATTCATTATTAAATATTAAATTGATATTACAATTGTAATGTTTTATTATTTATTTTATTTTTTTTGTTTCTCTTTTTTTTTTTTTTTTTACATTGAAATTAATAAATTGAAGAAAAAAAAAAAAAAAAGAGAAAAGTCGATCGCTAGTTTTATACACTCGATCATTAATCATACATACATACACACACACACACATACGTTAGTTTCAATATCATGATTTGTATCCATTCCCATTGATATAATAACTCACTCACACAAAAGTTCATTTCATTCGCATTTACCATTTACAACTGACCCTCCCCTGTCATCTTTTTCTTCACCGTCTCACACTCATTTTCTACTGCTTTTGCCTTATCGCCCTTCAATATAATTTCACCCCAATATCCACCTAAATATATCCGGTCTAAAGATAATATTAATAAAAAATCATCAAGTTAATGAATATATATATATTTAAAAAAAAAAAAAAAAAAAAAAAAAATGTCACAATACGTAATTTCAAAAATTTTGTTTCAATTATTTTACAAGTTTACTATCAAACACTGATATAACATCATCCATAATAATTCATTGAGACAACTGAATTAGGGGAAATATCTATACATATATATTTATTCATTTATTTATTATTGCAATATGAAGAATAAGTAGAAGGGGTGTAGAACATGAAAATGGGGTAGAGTGAAGCTTATTCGATGTCAGTACTACCAGACAATTAATACGAGGATCTAACAAGTTTGTTATATATTACACCGAGGGAATTGCACTAAGATACTTATATATATATATATAATAGTGAAATAGTGAAAAGATAGACAGATAGGGAGAGGGAAAAATGATATTTCACCCGAGTTAGGGAATATACTGAGGAGAAAATTGACAAAGAAAATTTGTAAGATGAATTGCAAGATCGTATTATACTTTACAATATAATGCGAGTGAACAAGAAAAAGTCAGAGAATATTAATGTGCTATTTTTGTGGAGAAATTGACAATGTGACTTTTTATAAAATAATTTTTATAGGAATATAATAATAATAATAATAATAATAAATTTACTGTTTTTCCTATGACTTGGATAAAATAAAAAATGGAAAAATATTTTTCCATTAACAATTGTGAATGGGTTTTTTCTGTTTTTTTTTTTTTTTTTTTTTCTTCTTTTGTATTTGCTGAATAGAATTACTTCTATATATCCATATACGTATGAGTATAGAAATAATTGTTTTGAAATTTTATGTATATTTGCGTGGTTTTGTGTAATAAAAGGATGTAAAAAAGAATAAATAAATAAATAAATAAAAATAACCAATTGAAAATTCAGGTCATACACGCGACCAGTGTTATGTATGTATAGAATTATATATAAATACACGTGTGTGTGGAGTATTCTCCTATTGATCTAGTTTACACGTTTGTAAAAAAGTAGAATAATAAATAACAAGTATAAAGAAAAAATGGGAATAAAGTTTGAGAGTGAATACAAGAAATATGGAATAAAACACGTCGGTTGGTTGGAGATTTCATGAAACATGAATAAGACCGTTGGATAAGCCATCAGAACAAAAGTTGTGCACGAGGTGTGTTCATATATATATATATGTAAGTGAGTAACGTGAGTCCTGGGAAATGTCTTGCAATAGCAAGTGGCGGTATGGCACCTCAGGGGCCACGAAGATGACGATGATGACGACGACGGCAACATCGACAAAACCACCGCGGTGTTGTTGATATCCCCAAGTATTAAGTAAAGATTTCACTCTTGCTCTCATAATTTTTTTTTGTTTGTTTTTTTGTGTTTTTTTTTTTTTCTTCTATACATTTTTGTGTGTGTATGTGTGTGTTTAACGTTATTGCTCTTTTGCTTCCGTAAAAAAATGTGTAATAACGAGTGTTTTTTTATCGTTAACCCTGAGTCACACAATTACTCAACCCAAAGTTTCTTTATTTTATTTGTTCTATTCGTTATTTCTCATTCTCCACATGAATATTTGTATAAATAAGAATATAAATTTTTAATCTACAACAGAATGACTCATGCTACTAATACACTTTAACATCGATCATTTGTTCTTTATTTAAAATATTTTCAGTAAAAAAAAAAAAAAATAAATAATAAATAAATAAATAAATAAAATGATAATAAAATATAATTTAAATTAAGAGAGAATAAAATTTTTTTTTCCTCTTCTTTTTCTTCTTCTTCTTCTTCTTGATTATCGTCATCGTTTTCTCATTGTAAAATTAATTGAGCTATTATTGTAATTACATCTGTAGTGATTGGAATTTGCAATTAATCACCGTTGCTATTTCAATTGAAAATTAATTCTCATGAAATTTTCGTATTTGTGATTTTTTTCATTTTTTTGTAATATTGAATGCGACAGAGTTGAAAAATGAAAAAATAAATGAATGTGATCATACAGTCGACTAATTAATATCATTGAGAAACTTGGCAATTAAATGCTGTAACTAATCATGAAGTTGACCATAGTCTGAAATAACACACGAGTTTTTTTTTTTTTTTCCCTTTTACTCTCTCTTTCTCTCTTGATTTTGTCTTTCTACACTTTACACCTCTTCTATCTTTCTTTTTCCGTCTCTTCATTTCTATTCAATTCAGTCGATCAAATATCACAATTTGTACGTGCAAATATCATGAAAAAAAAAAAAAATTCAAAAAAATAGATATTTTATATCACGATACACACTCGATATTAAATATAATATTAAAGACACACATTGCACAAATGCGAATGATAAAATTGTAAAATATAATAATAATAAAAGTTTGTGAACACGTGTGCACACGAGTCATTCTAGAAATCAATTGCGCAAGTGAGAACGCGTGTACGTGTGTGTTATGTTACTTCGTGTGAACGTGAGATCTGTAGCGTCCCCAAGCTTCTCATTTCCTCTTATTTTTTTTCATTCCGTTTCTTCTCATTCTTTTCCTCCTTCTCCTCCTCATTACATTACTTATTATTGGCTTCTTATGTAGTATTTTAAGAGCTTAAAAAAAAGGGAGACTTTTTTTTTTTTTTACTTTTATCAATAGCCAAGTCGACATCTAAACATCCAATTACTCGAATCATGGAGACTTTGAAAATATATATATTTTTTTCTCTCTCTTCATTTTTTTCAATTGTGTAGGTGTTATACGTGTATTTGTGTGTATTTGAGGGATAGAGAGCAGGGTAATTTGTCAGAGCAGGTGATGGTCCAACGTGTGCCAATAATATGGAGGGGATGGAGAGTAGTCACACCCGATTTATTGGGTTTCTCGTAATGATGTGTGACCCAACTGAAAAGAGGGGAAAGAAAAAAAAAATCATTTTTTTTTTCTTTTTTTTTTTTTTTTTAATAATCGTCTTTTGGATCAAAAATATTTATTATATCTAATATATAATATCTATATTATATATAATATCCAAGAGAAATTTGTCAATTGATAACGACAGAATTAAAATAAAATATAATATAAAAAAAAAAAATATGAAAATAAAATTGTTTTTCTGTACACGTGAAAAAATTCAAAATTATCCGTGTAATTTTCATCTCATTAAATTGAATTCCAAGAGAAAAAAAAAAAGAAGAAAAATAATATTACCACGTATTTTATTTAGTTTTTTTTTTTTTTTTTTTTATTATTATTCAACTTTTATTTCTTCTTTTTATACGATGGTGGATTTTGTGTGTGTCCCCCTTCAATAAATCCCCGGAGATCTACACGCGCGTATCCGAATTATATCCTTTGAATCTACAATTACGATAGGAATGGCGCGGGGTAGAGATGGAGAGAAAGCAAACGAAAGAGTAGAGAGGGTGAGTAAAAAGAGAGGATGAGTGTGAGTGAGTGAAAGAGGAAAGGTGATGAGGACAGACGAAAATTCATTGCACGTATTCGCGGGGAAAGTTTGCCCGCGGAATACTAAAATCATGTGTAGAAGACCAAACACAGGATCAATACTGACACAAGCCCCGTCATGATGAACCATTCGATCATCGTTGAAAATTATGTTGAAAAATATTTCAACAAGTTTTATTTCTCCATTTATTTATTGATTTATATATATTATATAATTATTATAATTGTGTGTTTTCATTATCTCAAATGATATAAATAAAAAGAAAGAAAAAAAAAATATATATATATATATATATATTTTTATTTAAAAATTATTAAACCGCGATCGTTAATATAAAATTTATTATTTCACATGAATCATATTTTATCGGTTGTTATTCATTTTTTTTTTTTTTTTGTTATTATTATTCACAGTGACTTTTGTGATATGAAGAAAGTTGATATTCAATGATAAATATTTTAATTTCAAAATTATCTTATCGCCACACGGCAATTGATAATATACATCATCATCAACATTATATGCAAACATTAAACATTAAATGTGTGAAACAACGTGATAATAATTATTATTATAACACACATAGAATAATTGCGACAATCATATAAATCTCATTGTATATTCACCAATGACAATTGCCTGATGATATCAAAAAATTTTTTGTTTTTTTTCTTTTGCTATTTTTCACTCTCTCACTTGTGTCATTTTTCAGATATATCTTTCATGATTAAAATGTCGTGTTGATTTTTGATTTTTTTATTTTTTTTTATTTCACTTCATAAATACTCGACTTTTATTTTTGGTGATTGAGTATCTTTAGTCTCATCACTTTTCTTTTTTCCCTCTGTCCAATTTTTTTCTTTTTCTTCATTATCTTCTACCGTTTTTTTTTTTTTTTTTTTTTTTTTTTTTTTTTCTCTCTTTTTTCTTTATTTCGTCTTTATTATGATGTTGACACGTGTTCTTGTGATATAACGAAAAAGCTGACGATGGAAAAAGATGACACACCTTGAGGATTGTATGTACTTAATGTCGGCTGCTGCGTGAGCTTCTATATTTTCCTTCTATTCATCGATAAAATCTTATTCATCGCAGAGATTCAAAAGGACAAAAGACTGTATATACACACACGTCATCACGTGTTTAAGTGTCAATACTTTGGCAAATGACAAGCGACACTGATTGACATTTTTTCATTAATTAAAAAATAATAATAATATCAATAATAATAATAAAATATCTCAAAAAATTATTCGTACTTATATATATTTAAATAAATTTTTATATTTTTTATTTATTATTTTTTTTTTTTTCATTGTTTTTTATATCTTTAATTTCAATTGAATACTTGGAGAGAATCGAAAAAAAAAAAGTTGTAAAGAAAGACCTTAGAAAAAAAAAAAAACAAAAAACTAAAAAACAAAAAAACAAATAATACAATAAAATAAAAATCCGTGAATCAATTGAGAAATTTGATATGTACGACCCACTTCCTCGACGGTCTGAAAAACCACTCAAAATCTGTGTGTCGCAGCCAAAAAAAAAAAAAAAAAAAATTAAAATAAAAAAAAAAAGCCGATTCTAAAATACCCAAATATGTCGATAGAGGAACAAAAAAAAAATAATAATAGAAAAAAAGAAACAAAGAGCAAGGAAAACGAAAATAAAACCGCAATTTTTCTCATTCTTGTGAATTGGAGGGGGAGAAAAAAAAACTCAAACCACCATCACTACCTCCTTCACACTCGTTTTCTCTCCCTCTCTCTCTCTCTCTCTCTATCTCTTATTTCCTTTTTTTTTGTTTTTTTTTCTTTTTTTCTCATGTTTCTCGTACATTTATATCCCACACCCATCCAAAACTAACCCTCAACACATAATAATACACTTCTATATATGAAACAATGGCCGTTAGAAAAGACGTCTCGAATTTCGCTGAATCAAAGGTGGATGGATACCCTCGGGGGTCCGATCGAGTGCAATAAGCAACAAGAGGTGGTTGGATCGTTGAGGAAATCGCGTAGATATACATATACCCACACCCGGATGGCAATATACATTATATATACATATAAAAATACGTATACAAAGAGAGAGGAAGAATAGAGTGAGGATGAAAAGAGGCAATAGAATCAATTTGGTTTTCAGTAGATACAAGCACAGACACGTTTTTCCAACCCCTTCACACACAGACACATTTGCATTTTGTGTGTGTAGGTGTATGTCCACTGTGAATTTTTTTTTTTTTTTTTTGTATTTTTGGGCTTCAATATACTCGCACTTTATTTCTCTTCTGATTCTTCTCTTTCACTCACGTATTTTCTCCATCACCTCTTCAACATTCTCCACTTCCGTCCACGGTATTTGAACGTGTGTGTGTGTGTGTGTGTGTGTCATTGTTGTGGCGAGTGGTCGTCTGAAGTGTTCCCAGAGACAAAGGCTCTATATTACATTTCCACTCTACTCCAGTATCTTTTTTTTTTTTTGTCCTCTGTCTTTTTTTTTTTTGTTTTTTTTTTTCTCTTGCATCTTATTCTTCTTCTGTGTGTATTCACCACTTCGGTGTCTTCGAACTCGATATTTCTCATCTTTCTTCACATTGCCGCAACAGTGCACTACATTTATACCAACCTGACGACTTTGCAGACACTCGTTTAACCTTCAAAGAAGTCAAATTCACTGGAATTAATATCAAAGAGATAAAATTTCTCAATTCTAGTGGTTGAGTTAAATACTTGAAGAAGTAGTTTAGAAAAATGTAGTGCAATAATAAATAGTTGGTTGTAAAAAGGATGGAAAAGTTTCAAAGTGTGCAATGAAAATTCCGTGGAGAATAGGAGAAAAAAATGAGAAAAAAAAAAAAAAATTAATTAATTACTTAATAAATAAATTCAGAAAAGGGGTTATTAAGGGTGAAAATCTCGAAATCGAATTGAATTCATGTAAATGTAATGAAATATTCTGTTGGAATTTCACATATAAATACGAATTATTATTTTATTTTTGTCTTTGATACATTTAAATGATTACCGTAATATTCTACTGCTTATTTCATTATATTATTTATTACATCAAATTTTTTTTATTGTTAATTTTTTTGTTTTGTATAATTCAGTTCAAGTGTTGGATACTTTTTTTTTATTTTTTGTTTGTTTTTTGTCTCGTTCCTCTTGCTATTTATTAATCCTGTTACGATCTTTTCTTTTATTCTACATTTCTTCCAATTAAACGATCTAGTACGTGTGTGTGTGTGTGTGTGTGTGTGTATGATGATGATAAATAGAAGTGGTGATGGTAGTGGTGGATGGTACGTGATACCGTTATGAGTTTAATTAAATTGCGCGACAGTCAGTCGCACAAAAGTCGCGCACACTCTTTACACTATTCATGTAATTTTTTTCTATTTTTTTTTTTTTTTTTTTTTTCTCCAACGTTAAATAGCATTCATGTAGCGTTGTCTACTATATTTCATTTTTTTTTTCTTTTTTCTGCACTCCTCATCTCGACCACACAGAGAAATATAAAAAAAAACAAAACAAAACAAAATAAAACAAAACAAAACAAAAAAAGAAATAATTTAACAGTTGAAAAATATTTTTCAATGGAGACAAAAAAAAAATTATAATATAAAATAAAATGAAAAATAATTGTTAATAAAAATAGATACACGAACAAGTTGAAATAATGACGAAATATATTCTGTATATGTGTGTGGATTGATTTTTATACGCGTCATGAAAAAATATAAAATGTGTAAAAGCATAAAAAAAAAAATTTCTCGCCACATAAATGTGTGTGTGTGTGTGTGTGTGTGTTATTGAGAAGAAATGAAAGAAAAAGGGCGACATAAATGTACTAAAAGAAAAAAAATTTTTTTTTCTTTTTTTTTTCCTTTTCTTTGTTGTTCTTAGTTCAGTATTTGTCGGTTTTGTCGTTTACCTCTGCCTCATAAGATTTCACACACGCGCAGAGAAGAAAGAGGAAAAAAAAAAGAAAGAAAGAAATTGGAATGAGATTAAACAAGTGTGTATATATATATATATATATATATATATATATTATATAATACAATACAATACATAACATTGTGAAAGTGGTGGAGGGATGAAATTTGTGAGGTATAACCCCACGCTGATGGTGCTTTCTTCATAACCAAGTGGGGTGAAGAAAAGCGAGGGGCAGGGGTGGAAAAGAGAAAATAGAGTGAAAGCTTGATGGTTAAAGTCATATTGTCACGATAGTGATAAAAGCGAATAGTACGCACCAACACACACACACACATATATATATATATATATATATGTGCAAGTTCCATTTACAAACCCGCTCGCGCCCCCTTTTTGCAATTACGTTGTTTATATATGGGCGTGGCTTCACAGTTCGGGCCACTAATTTCACTGCCCTCGCGTTTCTCTTGCATTTTCACTTGTCCTTTTTCTCTTTTCCCCTCTCTCATATTTCTTTATCATATATATTTATATATACACACTATTCTCATTCTCAATATAAATAAAGTTGTATATTGCTTTGAAGATTGACAGATCTGGCTAATGGTTATGAGGGTATGGCATTGAAAAAGGAAGAGAAAGAGAATGCAAGGCCACCAGTGCATTGAACAATATATTATTGTTCTGAGTAAAATCAACCAAACAATTTATTATTCAATAGAAAATAATACTCTATCTTTCTCGGAATTTATTATATATCTGTGGACCGATTTTCCTCCCCTAGAAAATTACTCGACATATTTTCTAAAAGTCAAATGAGTCATGTGTCAAATTATTATTTATCTATAAATGTTAGGAAATGAGTAAGAAAAAAAAATATATATATATATATATATATATATATATATATATATAAATTAAATTATTCGTATAAATTAATTTTTTTCTTTTTCTATTTTTGTTTTGTTTAATAATTATAATTCTCTGAATTACAATTACAGTCGACGGAAAAATAGAGAATGAGAGAATGAAAAGAGAGAGAGAGATATATAAGAGGAGAGAAGTGTGAAATTGAGATGGGACTGACGACACTCGATATTGTTGAAAATACGTGATACGTATATTCACACAACGTGCAAATTCGTTTTCACATCCTGCAACGTCAACGTAATTGTTCTAATACAAATAGACGAACAGCATCACAATTCACTATTGAGAACTAAACATTATATACATATGTACATATATATATATATTTGACAGATGTATTTAGTTTAGTAAATTCATCGTGGTATTATGTACGATAATACAAATCGAATGCCACACATTTGTATATTGATGCGACATGTTCTTAACCCAAAATGGTCAGCAATGGATTTTACTCTCCATGTAAACTAATTCCACGCGAGCTGTACAAACTACACTAGCTCATCCATCTACCCTTAATTTTATATATATCATCGTACCCTACAGTGTACATTATCTCTCTCTCTCTTTCTCTCTCTTTCTCTCTTTCCCTTCCTCTATTTTTCACCCTATACATCAATTCCTCTTGCTTTTTCATTCAATGGACAACGTTCAAACCTCCATCCCGGTAATTCCTCGCCACGGATTTAACCATTGGAAAAAGAGGAGGAAGAGAAGTGAGAGGAGGAAGGGATGAATTGTAAAATAAAAAAAAATAAAATAAAAAAAAGACTTTGAGGGAATGATGAATAGGGTGGAGAGGGAGAAAAGTGCTCTCGGACTCTTCATTCAATATATTGAGTTTGAACGAGTGATTTTTATAAATTGAAGCGATAGAGAGTAAAAGTGAGATGGAGAGAGACAAAATATTAGGGGTGAATTTTCCATCCTCTATTCTCTGTCATTCGTATAAAAATAAAAAATAAAATTGTTATATAATTTTCTACCTGAAATGAATATATTAAAGTTGAAGATTTTATTTAATGTATTTATTTATTTATTTAATTTTTTATTTTTTATTTTTTCTTTTTTATTTTTTATTTTTTGGTTGTGAGGGGGATTGTGTGGGGTCAAGTAAGGGATAGTAGGGAGAAATAATGAGAGAAGTATAACGGAGGAAAGGTCAATGTTAGCGACAGTTGATATTCCTCTCGTGTGTGTGTGATTGTGTCCCTCTTGTGTTCGCTTCGTTGTGTTCCATCTTTACGCAACGTTAATTCTCATTCTTTATCCGTTTTGCATCATTTGTGATCTTTTATCATTGTCCCAGGCATAATTAATCCATAAAAGGAGGATTTGAAAAAAAAAAAAATTTTTTAAAAAACGATTGAATTTCAAAGAAAAAATTCATTCTCATTTTTGTTTTTTTTGTTTTTTTGTTTTTTCGCCTCTGTCGGAAGTTTATCAAATTCGTCACGATTTACTCATAGCGAAAAATATAACGTATATATATATTCATTCTCTTTTTTATTTTATGGTGATATATATCATCTTTGATATGGTGTTTTCTTACCAGTCACCCCCGCGCGTCATTGGTGACACGTGCGTGATATTTATCAGATTGTCGTGTAACTAATTCAACGAAATCTCAATTCCACGGTCAATATCACATACATAACACTCGGTACATATGGGTATATATAAAATTACTATTTTCCTCATTTTTCTCATTTTTTTTTTTCTTTTTCTTTTTTTTTTTTTTCCTCTACTTTCGTTTATATTGTGTGTATATATCACTTATACTGAATTATACAATTTCCGTAATACCAAGACATAACAATTCCATTAACTTTGGTATCGTGACAAAGCACATCCTATGACGTTAACAAAATTTATTAGTAGACAAAAAAAAAAAAAAAAAAAAACAGAAAAAAAAAATAACGAGGCATGAAAGACAATAATGAGATATGAAGAAAGAAAGAAAGAAAAAAAAAAATTAAATTAAATGGAAATTAAAATCATATTAATAATATTCATGATAAAAACAAAAAATTAATAACAATTCATTTCTTTTTTTTTTTTTTTTCTTTTATTAATTATTTCATTCTTATACATTGACAATTGTTGACAAAATACCATGTCATTTTAACTTAACGTCTACATATTATGCATGGAACGATAATAAAAAATGAACGTGACATGGTGATTCTACCCCACACCTTTTTTTGTTTCTTTCTCGTCATTTCAACAGTTTTGGTTTATTGTGTCCTTCAATTTACTATTACCAATGTGACATGGCAAATTTTCTCTTTCAATTTAAACAAATAAAAAAAATTATATGTAAATATAGATATATAAGTGTGTGTGTGTGTGTATGTGTGTATATATTTATTCTTTTTCATCTTTAGTTCACACACCCGAAAATTTTATGTTGGGTGTAACATTTCGTCATCCCAAAAATCTTTTTTTTTTTTTTTTTTTTTGTTCATCTATTGTCCATCAATGTATACTTTGTCACGTCGTCATATGTACACGTATATATATAATATTATATATAATATAGAGAAGTAACGTATGGTTGACAATGAAGCGAGTGTCTCGTCACGTGTGTGACACACGAAGGATCGCCAGGATTAGCCGCATGTTGAATTGAATAACGAAACTGAGGATGAAGTCGAATATTTGGCAAGTCTGCTCTATATGTATATGATTTAGGGTCAGAATGGAGACAAAGTCTACGGTTAGAATGGGATGGGTGAACCCATCCAGGTTTATAATTGACACCCGACTAGAGGGGTTGCAATGTATACGTGTGGCGAGAGCCAACTGCGGACGAGGGAGAAATTGAGATTGACAGTTAATTTCAACCTCATCCCTCTCTTTGTTTCTCCTCTTGCTCTATGTTACCATCTCTTTTGGTTTTGTAATGTGTATACAGAGGTTGAGGTATAGAAACAGGGGGTGTATATATATATATATCAAGTATATATCTTCTATACAAAAAAAAAAAAAAAAATATATGCATTCCCTTGGAAAATTTATGTTTGACAAATTTTCTTCATTTTTCTTTCTTACTTTTTTTCTTTTTTATTATTTTTTTTTTTTTTTTCGTTTTTATTTTATGGTGAATTGAACTTTCATTTGAGTGAAATACCAATTTCAAGTGTCGGTAGAAAAATAAAATGTGGAAAAAGTTTATATAAATATAAATATAAATATAATTGTTTCACGTTTTATTCTTACTTCTTTTTTTTTTTGTTTTTTTTTTTCTCCTTTTTTTCTTCATACTTTTGAGCAGCATAAGGAGCAATATATGCATAAATCGTTTTGGGGAGAAGGATTCGAATTTAAATCCAAACTGAAAAATGACATTTAATGGGAAAGGATATTTGTTGATGGGTGAACGAGAGAAGGAGAGAGGGGGTGAGGGGTGAATTGGGCCAATGATAAAAAGCGGTTTCTGCCAGTCTGGCAATTTTTTTTTCCTCCACTTATATTTTTTACTTATTATTATTATTATTATTATTGTTTTTTTTTGTTTTTGTCTTTTTCTTTTTCTTCTATCTTGCACGGTAAAGGAGCTTAAAGGATCAGTGAGTTAACCACAAATTTGTTCTGAAATCGATTTGTCGCTGAATTGAAGCCACATAAATACCCAACGATTTATTATCGATTTAATTTAAAAAAATTTATTTAGATAAAAAATAAAATTTATTTCTCTCTTTTTGTTTTTGTTTGTTTCAATTTAATTTATGGTAATGGATATTTCAAAATAAATTTAAAGGAAGAAAGAAAGATAAAATTGGCTTCCATTAACAATTGTGAGGGTTGATGGTGGTGGTGGTAGTGGTAGTGGTAGTGGTAGTGGTAGTGGTGGTGGTAGTGGTGGTGGTCTCACATGGATAATATTATATGAAGCAAATGAAAAATTTTCGATTTCACATTCATTCCAGTTGAATAACGCGTTCGTCCTTCCGTAACACGTTGAAAATGACAACTTCGACATGATTGAACCATTTTACCAGTACCCAACACCAATACCAATACCAACATCAACATCAACATCGCCACCACCATCGCCACTATCACCAAATTACACTCAATATATACATATATAAATACACTACATCTCTATATCTCTATTTATCCAGTTGATTTCCGACTCTTTTATTCTCTTTATTTCCTCTCACTGAATACTCAGGGGAGAAAAAGAAAAAAAAAAAAAAACATAATAAATAAATAAAAATGTTTTATTTAACGCTTGACCGCTTCGATTCATGAATTTTCTCAATTTATTTCTGTGGTATTTTCTATTAAAAATTTTATCGATATCAAATTAATAATAAAAATATTATAAAAATAAGTGAATAAATTTTTTATGATTTTTCTATTTTATCATTTTAAAAATGTAAAAATGTAAAAATATTTTTTCTCTATATTTTTTATTTTGTATCGTTATTTTGAAGAAAAAAAATTTTTTTTTTTCTTCTCTCCTCTCTTTTACATTATCCACACGCAATAGCGGCTTTAATACTTTCAAGTTTATACTTGCGTACGTCGACACTTGACTTTCTGACAAAATTATTAACCTTCCGTGGTATACCCATGAATGATGATGTGCCATGATGCGTCAACGCGGAAATTATTCACGCGCCACGGGACACTTTAATGATGGGTAGTAGCTGTATAACTAACAGAACAGTAGAATTACTGCGACGACAGGTTTATATGGGATATCAGAGGTGTTGATGAAAATAAAAAGGGGGTGATGTGTTCGTTTTTACTTTCTCCTGTTATCCATGACTTTCAAGGACGTGTAGGTAGTAAATATATCATCTCATATTTATTTTTTTTTTTTCTTATACTACTATTTTTTATATTGATAATATTATATTTATTATCATAGTTGAAAAAAAAAAATATATATATATATATATTCTTGGTTCACTCTCATGTACAGAGACCGCCCTCTCTTCTTTCATCCTCTCTCTGTATCACACGTATTATCAGTGTACAAAGTGAGGGTGTGTGTGTTCGTGCTGATGGTGGTCCCCTTTAATCGAGAGAACCGATTAAGCTAGCAAGTTGAGCTCGATTCAAACTACATCCGGTATGCTACGATTGCATCCTTCCTCTCGTTCTTCTTTGTTTTCATAATTTTTTTTTTTTTTTTTTCTTTCTGCATTTTCTTCGAATTTTTTATGTGTCACTTTCTCGTACTCGATTATCGCGTGATATTATTTATTTGGATTTTTTATTTGAAATAAAATTCATCTACATTATTATTATCCTACAGTGAGCGAATATATTGATAATTTTTTTTTTTTTTTCTTCGGTTTTTTTTTATTTAATTGACCGAATGAAATTATTTTATCAACTAAATTTTCATTTATTTTATTTATCTATCTTTCTTTTCTTTTTTTGTTTTGTTTTGTTTTGTTTTTTTTTTTTTGTTTGTTTGTTGAGTGTTGAATAAAATTTGAATTTTTAATTTTACAATATTATGTACGTAGGATAAACAAATGAAAGAAGGAAAATAAGTGGAAGAGGAAGAGGAGAAAAAAAAGTTGATACGAAGGAGACCAACTCGGTATAAGAGAATTGAGTTTGTTTTGCGCTCAATTTACTCCAACCTCCCATAGACTTTTAAGTGTGGATTTATCTTTGTCGTAATTTTCTTTCTCTTCCTCGTACACTTCATACATTATTATCGCACACACCCACATTCTTCTTATTCATTATTATCTTTTACCTTTACCTTACTCATTTCGTCGCTATTTATACATTGATATTTTTTTTTTCTTCCATACATTTCCTTTTTTTCCACTCATCTATTCTCTACCTTTTTTTTTTTTTTTTTTTCACCTTTACCTGGAGAAACTCCTAATTATGATAATAATAATAATAGTAATAGTAATAGTAATAATTTTTGTTACAGTTATGAGTTAATAATATAATTCATCTAATATTACCATTTTTTTTTTTTTTTTTTTTTCGGTTAGAAGCAAATGAAAATAAAATTGAAAATAAAAAATGAAATTTGAGAATTTTACCAAAGGGGCTAATCAAAACGAGTTTCTATTTTCTCTTCTGGCAATTCTACTATTTTTTACTCCACTTTTTTTCTCGCTCTCTCTACTCTATTATATTTCTCCCTTTCACCTAAATCTCGTGATTTTAAACCGGATGGTTGTATTACCGGTGGAAATGTAGTTCACCCAGCGCTCAATTTACGTCGCTTCCTATATGCCTTCTTACCCATTCTCCCGTTGTCCATCCCTTTTTCATTCAATATTGTGACGATGAGAAGGGGGTATACGAGAAATTGAGATTGTATTCACAGATCGGCGTTATATCTTGTGTTGGTATGTTGTAAACTCGGAAAAATAATGTCTATCACACAACATCCCTATCCCTACATCGCTCAATATATATATATCATTCACCCTTGAAAAATTCTACCCTCTCTGGTTCACTGTGTGTGGCGCTGTTGTCATTTTACAATATTTCGTCTTGAACAAAATTTATCCACTTCTATTTTATATTTTACCCCTCTCTCTCTCATGAACACGCACACACACACACACACACACACACACACACACACACACACACACACACACACACACACACACACACACACACACACACACACACACACATAGATTCATCTCATTCATAACACATTTTTTTGACTACTTTCACACCCTTTAAAACATCCCCATTTCGTAGATTTTGATATACACACACCCACGATCAATCAATTATTTTTTATTTTGAATAAATATGAAATTGATATGTCTATTTCAAGAGTACAATCAATTGTAGGATTTTTATATTGAATTTTGACCAATTATTATTAAATATTTATTGATTTATTTTATTCTTTATATACATATATATATATATATATTTTTCTATTTTTTATTTTTGGTATTAATTTGCGGGCTGATGGTAGAGCGAGGTGGAGTTTAATGCGAAGAAGATGACGGTGAATGACAATGAAAAATAAAGAAAATGTTGGTGACAGGGAAAATTTAAAATAACAAGGGAACGTTAATACAATCGGTGGAGGAACCAAAAAGTAACAGGAGAACAGAAGAATGTGGAGAGATGTAGTAATATAATAGAAGTATTTTGAAGTTGGTTGTTGAGAGCAATGAGAAAACAGCTCTCCACTGACTGAATTATTTAAGGTCTCATCCCTCTGAGAGCCTATTCCCCACTGTCATTCAACGAAAAACACTTCAGTGTCGTGTATATATATATATATATATATATAATATTTTTCTTTTTTTTTTTTTTTTCTTTCTTGTTTTAACTCCTAACTCTTGTTAGTTGTCTCCTAAAGGGAATTTAATTTCCCAAGAAGCCACAGGAGGCAAGTGAGCAGAGAAAGAAAGATCTGAAATTTCTTTTTGTTTTTTCTTTCTCTTTCTCTTTATTTACTTTTCTCATGCCCAAGAGAACGCAACGTAATAAAGAAAACGTTTTAATTGTGGAAAAATACGTACATCGTGGCGCCAAGTGTTTTGCATTTTTATTTCATTGTGGTCATCCTTTTTTTTTTTTTAATCAGTTTAATATTGCATCTGATGTTGGTAAAGAACAAAAAAAAAACGGATACAGCGATGATAAATAATTTCTAAATTGGAGAAGAAAAAAAAAAAAATTGTCCTGTATATTTATTGTTCATATCTTCATTTTTTATTTATTTATTTTTTTTTTTATTTCTATTTTTCTATACTTTATCGATGGTATAAAATCGCAATAAAATTTCACATTTTTCATTTGTGAAATATTTTTTCAATGACCTCATAAATTGTATTCTGTGTTGAAATTTTTAGATTTTTTTTTTCTATTTTTTATCTTTTATTTTTTGTAAATTTACTACTTGTATGTACATGTACAAACAAGTATATTTCATGTTAATACTTAGTTATACAGTTTGACTATCCACAGGTGCACGAAAAGCCATTTCGTCTGACACAAAATAGCAAAACCCTTTTACCAAAATTACTTTATCGCATCTCTATATCATACTAACTCTACCTTTGGTGAAAATCATACATTATTATACATATACAGAGAGAAAAGGGAAATACATCTTTGTACTGAAAGAGAAAAGAAAGAAAGAAAGAAGAAGAAGAAGAAGAAAAGAAAAAAAAAATTGAGAAAAGTAAAAATAACATTTTGGGTATGTAATAAAATTTCTTCAATTAAATTTCTACGCTGTAAATTATTCTGAAAATATATTTTTTTTTTCTGTTTTTTTTTGTTTTATACGTTGTAAAATCGATAACAGAACTTTTTCACTGCCTCGAGGGAATCGAACAAAAAAAAAACTTTTCCTCCCTCAGTGTCACGTGAAAGATATAAAAGTTGACCATTTTTCTCATTTCAGTCTTCTCGAATTTTTTCTATTCATATATATATATATATATACCTTCCACCCTCTTTTCCTCTCCAAGATAGTTTATTACCTGCTCACCAATGAAAAGAGAGAGAAAAAAGGAAGACCCGTCTTTCGTTGACTTTTATTTTTCCTGTGCACATCGTCTCACTGTTTATTACCAAAAATTTACTGTCCCTGTACTTTTGAAGTTGTGAAAACGCCAATGTCACTTGTATAACTTTTCACTATTATCAACACAGTCCATTATATTCCAAGGTATTCACTATCATTAAATTTATTTTTGTCACATTTGTCTTTTCATTACGTCATTGACAATCTCTAACTAGACTTACACTTATAGAATACCGTGAATTTCTTCATATTTCTCCTCGTCTCATCTTTTTCATCTTCTACACTTTATTTATTTTTTTATTTTTTTTTTCAATGTTCTCACAAGTACGATCTTTTTTCCTTTGTATTTTTATATAGATCCACACATTCACACCCACTCATGGATTAAAAGATTTTTCAGGATATACAAGAGATGAAGTAAGCAAAGAGTTGCAAAATGTTCCACGTGTATGTCGTAAAAGATTTTGCAATTTTTTTTTTTTTTTTTTTTGTTTTTTTTTCGTTCTCTCAGTATTGCTTGTTGCAAACTGGAAGCTTGCAGGCACTTTCAACGACACACGTATAAAATACATTCAGTTGCAGCTGTGCATACCGTGAACGATTTAATGCATCTCAAGAGGACGTTTTGGTATCCATTACCACTTGAGCGTGCAATTTATTCTTTACTTTTATCTATATATATATATAAATTCAAATGCACACACATGAATAAAAAGACTTAATCAAATATTAATTCAATTCAAATTGATCCACTTCAAATGTATATAATATATATACCACATCTATATATATACATAATTGCCCAACAATTTTCCACCATTGAATCAAATTTTCTTACCTCCACATTCATTCTTTTATTAGACTTTCAATAACTCTTGGATTGAATTAATGCTCTAGAACTTTGCAAAGTGGAAGTGTAATATAGTTTATCACTAGATATTCAATATTTTATATTATTATCGTGTCTATATTTATTTAAGTTTTCATTGACATTACGTGGTCTATAGCTATTACAAGTTTAGATGTAAAGTTCCACTTATAAAATCGATATTCTATAGATAATATTTGAAATTAATAATAATAATAATAATAAAAAAAGTTTTACACGAAAAATTTCAATAGCGATAAAAATATACATATAAATAAATAATACAAAAAACTATACATCGCTTGGATTTTTTTTTTATTTCGTTGTATCATCATGTGATATTTGATTATAGGAAAAAAAAAAAAAAAAAAAAAAAAAAAAAATCAATGCAATATAATATTTTATTTATTTATTTTTCATGGAGTTATAATCCACATTCTCATGTATTTCGTTAGTTTGAATGGAAAAAATGACTTTACAATACACAATATAAAGTTTAAAAAAAAAAAAAGATGAAAACTGTTATATTTTTCATTTTTATATATTTATTTATTATTTATTTTTTTTTTTTTTCAAATTAATTTATTTTCATTTTTATTCAGAGTTTATTACAGTATTCAAGTCCATACGCGTCATCTTTATTCACGTTTTACTGACTTTATCCATCCATTCTCTCGCATGTTTATTGAAATAAAAATTAAAAAAAAAACTTTTGCTTTTATTTGTTTATAGCATTGGGTATATCTGTACAGGATGTTGAGAGATGATTCTACTGATAGTCCGACAGTAAACAGATAAAAAAAAAAAATTTATCATTAATTTATTTGATGTTTATAATATTTCTTCGTAGTCATTAATGTCAATTTTATTATCGTTAAATACATTGAAAAATATACAGATCAAATATACGTATGTAATAAATATTGATTAATTTATTTAATGAATCAATTTTTTTTTTTTTTTTTTTTCGAATGTGTGTGTTCAAAAAGTATGGAAGAGGATATTTGGAAAATCCATGATGATCCTTTTATTCCGTAACTAAATCAAGTGAATTAGCTCAATGTCACGTATCGAATCTATATATTGTGATGATTATGATTTGTGTGAATATAGAAGGAGCTGGAAATTTTTTTTTTCTCTGTCATCCCTTGAATTGACTCTAAATTAATGATAAAAAAAAAAAAAAAAAATTTACGAATTATTTTAGTACTTAATTCGTTTGAAATTATAAATCGTGCAAGTATTTATTCACATTGAATTTTTTAGCTCTTTATTTCACACATATATTTTCCTTCCTGTTTATTTGTCCGAATTATCCTGGAGAGCGACTACCACAATCTGTCAGCCATCCCTATACACACTCCATCGTTTTCCCCACCTCTTTTTCTCTATCTCTATCTCTATTCTCTCCCTATTTCAACCCAAAGCTTTTCGTACTTAACGAACTCACCCCACGACCCAAAATACAGATAACCAACGTCTCCGAAGCATTTAATTAGAACGGCTTATCTCTATTTCTCTCCCATTGTACCACCACTGCGTTATACTTCCCATCTCACATTTATTTTATTCCAAAATTATTCCACATTGTTGTTGTTATTTATTTATTTTTTTTTAATTGTTTTTTTCGTTTTTTATCATGATTGTACGTGAATTCTTTATTGTTTTTTATTTATTTATTTATTTATTTATTTATTTATTTATTTATTTATTTATATTTAAAGTGCTTGTACAATTATTTTTGAATTGTATTAAATAAATTATCAAAAATATTCAACTTTGTCAACTGTAAAATAATTAGAATTTTTTTTTTGTTTTTTTTTTTTATACTTCAATAAAATGAGATATAAATTTTTTATTTTTTATTTTTTAAATATCCAAACCTTCTAATCAGCTTTAACTCATTATTTTCTAATTTTTTTTTTTTTTTTTTTTTTTGTACTCAAATTTCCGCCCTAAAGAGAAAGCTCATCGTTAGATTATCGAGGGTGAGTGATTTTGCCACCATCACCATCTACAACCCCACCCATTTCACAGGGGAATTGAAGTGAGAGGAAGAAGACCCTTGGAAGTTATCCACAGCTTCGTGAGATTCAACGGAGAGAAACAAAGAAAGAGAGAAAAAAAAAAACTTTTGATGATTTTCTACCTATTTTTCGTTGAACTATGTTGAACTATCTTCAATTTAGATAGTTCACTTGTTTTCCCCTCTACCCTTACATTTTTTCTGTACTCTCTTGAATAAGAGTATTATCGTGACGTGTTCTACAAGTGGATTGGATAAATTGTTTTATTGTAAAGGGCAAAACAAAAAAAAAAAAGAAGAGAATAGAAAGGGGGAAGTGGAGTTGAGACTGATTTGTCTTACAATAAATAATTTCCACTCTTTCTATTATTACAGTTGGCTGCAAAAGTTTTTGTACGTGTGCACACAAAGAATTTTATTATTGATGAAAATTAAAACTCAATTTTCAATAATTTCACTTGACAAACTAATTTCTAATTGTCATTAGCAGTTGAATCATCAAATGAAAGCGACAGTGAGAATATTTAAGAGACTGATTTGTATGATAAAAAGTCGTGTGATATAGCACAAGGGGATTCTAAATAAAATCAGTGAATAATTCAATTAATTTTTGATATTAATTTTATCAATCAATTATTATTTTCACATGAAATATTTAAAATATATATTTCTAATAAATACAAAATAATAATTATTATATATAATTAAATAGTTAATATTGAAAATAATTTTTAAACAAGTTCTTTAATCAAACCAGGCATCATCTCCCGCTGTTGCTCGCATCGTTTAATCCAACTATAATCCACTTCTACATGTCTTTTCCCCCCTTCCACAACATCTAATCACCAAAACTTTCGTAGCTAAAATTCCAGAAGCCGTATATTAACTTCTTCTTCTATCTCTTTTTTTTCTTTTTATTTATTATTATTTTTTTTTTTTGCCCTATCTCTGCAAGCACAAGCCAATTCAATATTGGAATTCGATCAAATCCTCCAGTGCCCACACTGGATCGAATTCTTCCGGCTCAAGTGACATTTCAGTTGAGTTTACTCTTCTTCATTGTATATGTTTCACTGTGTATTCCTCTATTTTTCCTCCCTTCACCAATGAAGTATATAACTCGTAGGGTTTCGTACACACGTATATTTTTTTTGAAACTGTCTAAAAAGAAAAGAGGGAAAGAAAAAAAAAAATGAACAAAATAAATAAAACCGCATACGAGAAGAGGTAATTTTATATATATGAAATATCCATGTGTCTATGTCTCTTTGTGATGGTCTACCCTATTTTACAGTCATACGACGTAGTAACTACCCTCTTTTAACTTTCCTCCATATCTTCCCTCACTCTCATTCTCACTCCGATATTTTTCTGATGGGTTTTTCAGACAGTCAAGAGAACGTGCAGTAGATCCATCTCGTATATAAATTCAAATGTACAATTTTATTTCAAATGAAATAAATAAATAAATAATTATTCGTATTATTTATTTTTATTTTTATTAATTTTTATGATTTTTCTTCTGTTTTTATTCGATAATATTTTTTAAACAGAGATTTTTATACTGGATGAGATATGTAGTGGATAAAGTAAAAGAGAGTGAAGGGAGGAAAAAGAAACGACAATCCAGAATGACGATGAGCTTTGGCGAAGTAACAGGAGGGGAATGATGAAAAAAAAAAAAAAAAAAAAAAAAAAAAAGTACGTGATGTGGATAGCGAATGGCAATGGAAGATAGGGGTTGTGTTACGCCAACAAACCCTAACTAACGTAAATAAGATGTGTCCTCCTAAAAGCACAGTGAGTAGTGAGGCCAAGAAATATATATATATAGAATAACACGAGAAAAAAAATACATATATATATATATATATGAATGTAGTGGGGGAAGATAGAGAAAGTAAAGCCGTTATGTTCTGTCGTCGTCGTTGTCGTTGTTGGCTATTTCACCCCTACATTGAAGCCAACCCAATGAACCCCCATTGCCAATTATGGGGCTTCTTTTTTTTTCTTTTTTTTTTTTTTTTTCACCCAAACGCAAAAGGCGAGAGAACGAATGCCCATCGAAAAACCTACTACTACCACGATTACAGATACACATACATACACAACAGTCATGTTTCATCTCATCTTTTCTTTTTCTTTTTCTTTTTCCCACTTTTTCCCTGTGGTGTGCAATTTCTTGTGTGGAAAACTCTCTAGGGGAACGTTGATGCGTTCACTTGGACCTTCCCTTGTCCAGCTAAATTAGGACGTACACACCTCTACAGTAGTGCAATTGGAATAGCCATGAAATTTCCCAAGACAATGTGTGACAGTGTGTGAGATTTATCTTTCATGTTATGTTGTATTGGGTGCTATATGCATCAACACGTTTATCATTAAATGCTATAAAGCATATTCTCTATGTGCCATTGTGGAGATGCTTTTGGGGTATAATTATTGCATTGGGTAAATGAAGATGAAATAATTCACGTGTGTGACACTAGCTGTAAATAACTGTCTAGAAGCCTTTAGGCTAAATACTTGGGAGTTGTGCGAGCAGCAGCAACGACGATGTGGTCGACTGCGTGAATTAACTTTGACTGACTCAGGTGCTGCAATTAGCAAAGTTGCCAAGCATAGCAGTGGCAATAGTAGCAGTAGTAATACCACACTATCATAGGGTGGTTTTCATTCGTCTGTAGAGAAGCCACATATTTTCTGTAAAAGATGGGGTTTGTATTAGATGAAGGAAGAGATGAGTGTGTACCGTTTTAGAGGTTTAACGCGGCCGTGGTTCTACTCGTCCTTATGCTCATAGAGCTTTTGCGATTTATCTGTGGATTAATTTGTTCTAAACTTGATAGTAAAGTGCAACAGAGTGAGATTATTCCTGTTGTACTGTTTATTAGTAAATTCCCACGACAAAGAGGAAATAAAGTCAAATAAATTGATGAAATTTCACGTCCTACATTAGTGTGAAAACACAAGTAAGGAAATATAATGTTATTTTATTCATTTGTCATAATTTAATATAATTTTATTATATCATTTATTTATTTATTTATTTATTTATTTTTATTTTCTTTTTTCATTTTATTTGAATAACATTATATTTTATACGTTGAAATATAAATGATAATTTTTCTATTAATTATACAAAAGTGAAATGAATTTTTAGATTAAATAAATAAAAAATAATAAAAAATAAATAAATGAGATTCATTACATTTTCATGTTCCATCAATTCCGCTATTTTGCTCAGTGTAGAATTAATCGGCTTAATTGCTACTTCCTGTTGTCAGCCATCATCATCATCTATCCACTCTCCTCATCTAAATGTTGTTACGGGTGTTGTGGCTGTTGATGCTATTTCTCTTATCCACCACTATTCTGCAGTACTTCACTTCTATGTGTCTAAAATTCACGTATAAACTATTTCTCTTGTTATTGCATAGATCTATATAGTCTCTTGGTGGCTTTGCATCATGACATGATGCGTATATTCCGTAAATATGATTAAAGCTGACGGTTCCTTTTGTATTTCGGTTTTGTGTATTGCATTTAATGTTGTTGAACAACCAATCGATCAATCACTCAGACACGGTTAATTATTTTATAGTTTTAATTGAAAATAATAAAAAAAAAAATGTTTTATTTTGTTTTGTACTTTGTTTTTTTCCTCTCTTTTCAATGTTGAGATTTTATGAAATAATTAATTAATATTTATTTATGATTGCAGCTTGGACAAATGGTGAAATTGGTCAATTGGAAATTTTTCCTAGTGGTGATGTTATATCCAGAGCAAGTGGAACACAAATAATGTTGACATGTCAACCACATGGATCAAATCCCAATTTAGTAAACCATATGCAGTGGCTTGATCCACTGGATCGTACTATCGAAACTCAAGCGTAAGTTTTTTTATTCTATTCAATTTTATTTTATTAGTTTAATTAGTTGAGAATAAAATTAGATAACTTTCTAATTAATATTGAATAATAATTTCTCTTTAATAATATTTTACAATTGTATATTAACTGAATTGCACGATTTATATTATTGTATTATCTCCTTATTATTCCTAACACTTAAAATTGATAATACTCACACATATATATTTATATATTTCACTTTCTTGTTGCACACAGTCTCGTCGTGTTGCCGATCGACAGGCGAGTATATGAAAAAAAAAAAAAAAACAAAAAAACGAAAAAAATTACCAGCTGAACGAAAATATTATCTGCTTATACTATATACTTTTTTTTTATGCGCAAGATTTCAATTTTAACACTTTTTGTTTTTGTTTTTTTTTTTTTTTTTTTTTTTTTTTTTTTTTTTTTTTTTTTTTTTTTTTTGTTAAAATTTATTTCTTCACATAATTTTTTTTTGCTTTATTCCTCTATTTTGCGGAAAAATTGGATAATTCCATATTTTTATTTCACACATTTTTTATCTGTGATAATTCAAGATTCGTGGCAATCATCAAATCACATCAATTTTCAAATGCACTCATTCACTTCTATTTATTATTATTATTTTCTTATTTTCTACGTTCACAATATTTATTTTTCACTTGTCATTCACTCACTACACTACCTTGAGGTTTTTTTTTTTTTTTTATATTTTTCCGTTCTATTCTATAGATAAAAAGAATAAAAATCGGAACAAAAGCATTTTCTATTCATTTTTTTTTTTTTTTTTTGCATTCATTTTTATTATTTTTCCCTTTTTCTCCCTTTAAACTGTACCCACACTCGTTGCATAAATTACACCAATCCTTTCACCATTCACCAGCCATTTCAGAGTGTATTACTGTATGACAAGCAAGACGATTCAAGTTACCACCTAGGATTTTGTTTTCGTTTTTTTTTTTTACATTTATTTTTTCACACAAACTAATTTTCACTGTGAATAAACATGAACAAAAGATTGTCGACAAACTTTACCATTATCGTTTCATTTTCATTAATTTTTTTTTTTTTTTTTTTTTCTCTTCGTTTACATCAATATCAGATGAATTTTGTACTGTATTGAATCGTCTTCGCTCAACACAATTTCATCAACGCGCATTATTATTATCATCATTATCATCATCATCGCTATCATTGTCATTGTTGTTATTATTATTATTATTATTATTGATTGAGATTTGTATAATTACACAAAATATTTCTTGAATTTTTTCACAGCCATTATGCATCAAATGGCCAAGTGAATTCAAAAATGTACACGATGCCACCACGTCCCGATGGCAGTGTCACACTCGTTTTTGCTCCACTCACTGAAGAATTGGCTGGACGATACACCTGTACTGCCACTTATGCATCGACTGAAACTCTTAACAAAACTGTGACGGTTGAAACTATTGGTAAAAAATAAAAATAAAATATATATACTCTTTGTATTTATTTCATTTTTTGTTTTGTTTTTTACGATAGTAATATATTTTTTCGTTTAAAAATTAATTTACAGATGCAATCAGTTTCAAAGATGCACCGGTGTATCAGTATCCAATTCTTGGTGAAGAATTTCGAATTAAATGCGAAGTTAGTGCACGACCAGCCCCTACCGTTACATGGCAACGTGGTGCAAAAGTAATTTCTACCAACGATCATTACATCATTGAAACACACGCATTAAAAATTAATAAAGTCGAATTGGCTGATGAAGGTCCATATACATGTCGAGCTGAAGTTATTACAACTGGTGAATACAAAGATCGTGTAATTCACATTGAAGTACATGAAGTACCAGTAATAGAAGAACATCGTGGAACAGTTGAAATTGTTGAGGGGAAAAATGAGGAAATAACTTGTAAAGCACGTGGTAGACCACCACCAGAATATTCATGGGTTGAAGGATTGACTAAAAGAAATCTCTCTATTGCCGATCGTTTCAGTGTTAATACTGCAAAGGGAATTTTAACAATTACCAATGTTCAACGTTCAGATGCCGGTGAATATCAATGTATTGCACAAAATGCTGCGGGTCACGCTAGTGATAATATTCGTATTGATGTAATTGGTAAACCAAAAATTATGGAATTCACTAATCGAACAGTTGCCGAATCAAAGGAAATACAAATTACATGTCGAGCATTTGGTCGACCACCACCTGAAGTTTCATTCCGTAAACAAACAGCAGCCAAACCATTTACTAATGGGCAACAATTGAATGATGACCGAATTGAATTTAAAACATCAACAGATAATGGCAGTGGTGAAACGCTTGGTACATTAACCATACGCGATGTATTACGAAGTGATGATGGTATTTATGAGTGTATTGCAAAGAATAAAGTTGCAACTGCGTATTTAAATGGACATTTGGCTGTTGAATTTCCACCCTCATTTGCACTAATGGACAACCGTACTGTTTATGCTTGGGAACAGAGACCCGTTAATTTAACTTGTATCGCTGAAAGTATACCCAATGCCACAATTCGTTGGTCCATTGGTAATGTTCCAATAGATCAAATGGTCGGAATGTCGTACAAAGTGATTGGTAATGGACCGATCAGTACACTATCACTCACACCACACGACAAACGATATTACAATCATTATAAATGTCATGCACAAAATAAACATGGCGAAAATACGAATTCAATTGAATTGAGAGAAGCTCAAAAACCTGATATTATTCAACAAGTAAAAATGTCAGAAATAACAGCAACAACAATTGCATTTAATATTGTGCCACCACCAGCGGAAATTGAATTACCAATTAGAATGATTACTGTTCAATACAAAGAAGAACAACAATTGTGGTCGGCTGCAAAAAATAAAACTTGGACACTGAATTCACCGTATATATTGGAAAATTTAAAACCACAAACGACATATAATTTTAGATTTCAAGCGAGAAATGACGTTGGCAGTGGAAATTGGGGACAAGATCTTTTGGAGACAACACCAGTGAGAACATTCCCGAATCCACCAAAGATGCAACTTCGTTCATTGAATGCAGAATATGACACGTCAAAATTCAGCACTGAATATGAAGTTAATTGGATTACACCACCAGACAATGGTGAACCAATTGATATGTACGACATTCGATATTGCGAAATTAAACGAAATTCTGGCAAATGGGAAGTGTTAGACAATACGTGTAAAGCTGAAACAATTAAAGGACAGAGGTCGAAGCATTGGCTCAGAGATCTTACACCAGATACATTTTATCAAGCTGATGTCCGGGCACATAATGCTATTGGATATGGAAATCCTGGAGTTGTTCAATTTAAAACTGCCCGAGGTAAGTTTATTTATTTATTTATTTATTTTATTATTATTTATTCATTTTTATTTTTTATTTCATAGTACAATTTTATATTTATTATTGTAATTTTTTTTACTGATGGAATAATTAAGCCTGCAAACCGACCAAATCTTCCCGTCATTTTTGTTTTTATATATAGTTTTTATTTATTATTATTTTTTTTTTTTTCTATATTAAATTTTTTTCCTTTATTATCCACAATATAATTTAGTTTAGTTTATTATTTTTTTTTTTGTCCTGTTTGATTGCTTTTTCGTTTTCTTGAGGATTCAATTTAATGATTGAAAACATCGATGATTTTATGTGATTGAACTAATTGAAATACTCAAGGAAACTTTATGATTATTTTTATTTCATATTTATCATTTATTTATTTATTTATTATTATTATTACTTTTTTTTTTTTCCTATACTTTTTTTCATTGATTTTTTCTTTGTCATTTGTTTTCAAATATAGAGTAGAAATTTAGGAATGTCAGCCTCGAATTTAACTCCCGCACGCGTGCAAATAATTAAACAGCAAATAGAAATAAAAATTTAAAAAAAAAAAAAAAAAAAAGGTATAATATAAAATCCATCCCCTTTACAAAGAGACACTTTTTTTATATTTAGAATCAAGCGGCAGCACTGAGGACTACTCAATAATATCTGCTGGGGATACGTCCAAGCCCATCGTTCGCGCAATTGTCGCAGTGATTCTCTTCCTAGCCATTTAGAATCGCCATTGAATAACGGTGGACGCATCGCCCGTTAATAATCATACACACGAACATTTAAAAAAAAAAAAAAAAAACAAATATATTTAAACTATTTCATATTCAACATCCCCACGAGAGATTAAATATGAAACAAACAATTTATCCAGAGTACAAGAAAGTTACACTGAGATCGACAATCTCTTCTGTCTTTTTTTTTTTTTTTTTTTTTTTTTTTCTTTATATTTCTTCATTTCCCCACATCAGAAGAGAGGAATAATTCAAAACATATTGCAATTGATAGTAGTAAAGAGTTCTCTTTTTTTTTTTTTTTTTTTTTTTTTTTTTTTTCTCTCTTTCTTTTATTCTATCGTACTCACAACGAAATACTAAAGATAATGTAAAGTAGGTTTAATTAGTGGATGGTGCATTTAGTAAGTACATTCCGAGATGTGTAGAATTTATTATTATTATTATTATTATTATTTGTTTCTTTGTTTTCATAGCGCAACGAGAAAAAAAAAATGAAGAATTAATTTAATGATGAATGATCAAATAATGAGAAAAAAAAAAGAAAAAAAAAATTGTAACAAAACTGAATTGAACAAAAAGAAAAATATACAATAAAAAAACGAGAGAGTCGAGAAACGTAAAGTAGCATGTGAATTTAAAAATAATAATAATAATTAAACAAAACGGTTCTATATTATATTCTGTATTTATATGATTAACATGTGTTTAATTATTAATACAAACGTACTGGTACGTTTTAATTAATTTCCATCAGCCTAATAATATAATTACTCTGCCTTGCATTGCCAAAAAGAAAAAATTAATTAATAATTAAATAAATAAATAAATAAATAAAAAGAAGAAAATGAGAAAATAAAAACAAAAAAAAGAACAAAAAAAATTTGATTACAAGTCGAATTTTTGAAGAACCATTGAAATGAACAAAACAAACATTGAATAATATTTGAACAAAGAAAAAAAATTTTTATAAAATTTTATGCGGTTTTTTACTCATAGTCATTAAAGTTTTTTTTTTTTTTTTTTTTTTTTTCTTTCTTTTCTATTTCTCATCCTGGATCAATATATGTATACATATATACATAAATAATTACGTATATAATTTTTTTGCATGATCAAAAATCCGTTATTGTCATTTCCGTTTACAATCAACGATAAAATGGCAATTAGTATTTTATTTTATTATTTTTTTCTGCTATTTTATTTCGCATTTTTTTTTTCATCGGTTCTCCATTATTATTATTATTATTATTATTATTATTATTATTGTATTTTTTTTTTCAATGTGAATTAATCTCATTCCAATAATTCGATTAATTTCGTTTGTTTGTTTTATATCTTCAAAATTTTTATATACATTGATATACAATGTATACAGGAATATTTTATTCTTTTCTTTTATCAATCGGGAGAATGTTCATTAGTTTGCTTGAATTTATATCATTATATTGATTTATAAATGTTTATTACTGCGCATGATCTGTGAAATTACATAATTATAGTTATTGTTTATTTACTGATAGTAATATTATTATCAAAATAAGTCTTGTATCTTTATAATTATTAATTATTATTGTATTATTACAACTATTCTTTTCTTATTAATATTATTATTATTATTAACTTTTTTTTTTGTTTTTTTTTTTCTTTATTAGAATTGTTTGATAAATATTTTCATCATCATCCACTTCGTTCAAAATATTATCATTAAATATAATGTAGTTACTAATTATATAACAATTTAAATCTATAAATCGTCTAATACAACTTGTACGACGAATTAATTTAATTTGATGGTTATATTTGTATTTTTATTTTATTGTTTTGCATGGCATGTGCATCAATTGCAAATTTATTAAAAAAAAAAAAAAAACAAAACAAAACAAAAATATAATTTACAATCACAATTACATGGATAAAATTAATAAAAATAATCCATACAATAAAATTACATGTGAGTGATAAAAAATAAAAATTTATCTGATTAATCTGATGAAATTTTATTTTTTTTTTTTTTTCACTCATTTTTTTGTTTTTTATTACTTAATATTTCTCAGTAAAACAGTTTTTTTTTTTTTTTTCTTTTTCCAACACATCGCGTAATCCAATGACAATAAATTGAAGTCTAAACAAAATTACAACGAAAATATAAAAGGGAAAAAAATTGAAAATGATAAAAAATAAGACAAAAAAATCACAACTATTCACAATTTGCAGTGAGAAACGATGCATTTAGCCATAAGGGGAATTGTTTAATGCAGACGCTAAATGTAAATGTATGCGTGTCGTATGTGAGAGTTTATATGTATTAGGAAAATTAGTATACGATAAATAAAAAAAATTTAGATTAAATAATAAAAAGGTTGAGAGAGGTGGACAAATTTTTCTCAAAATCTTCATATACTAGACACAAATAAGAATAAATTAATAAATAGTACTATTCCATATTATTATTATTGTTATTATTATTATTTATTATTATTCTTTTTTTTCTCGTCAGTTAATGACAATGAAAATCAAAGAATAAATTATCAAAATACCAACTCGATATAATAATTATTATGAATATATATTTTTTTTCAAATTGAAACATTATTGGGTTTTTTTTTTTTTTTTTTTTTTTTTTTTTCATTTATTTATTAATCTTTTTTTTTTTTACTCCTCAGTTACACTCAACAAAGTGTCCATTCAATTTTAGAGATAATGATGTTAAATCGTACGTTTTTTTTAACGTACGTTTTTTTTTAATAATAAAGAAAAATAAAACCAAAATAAAAAAATTAAAAAAATTCTTTTTAATGGTGTCACTCGGATTCGTTCTCTCATTAATTTTACCTTTTCGCATCGCTAAATAATTTCTCAAACGCGCATCCTGAATGAGTACGGGACAAACAAAAAAAACGAATAATAATAATAATAATAATAATAATAATTCGCTACGTTTATGAAGTCAGCAAGAAAAATCTTTTGATCCGTTGATGCTTGACGTACGTTTACTTGAAGATTATATCATCCAAATAGATGGTACTGTTAAGATAAGGGGATGAAAAGAATAATAATAATGAAGCAAATGGAAAAAGGAGAAAAAAAAAAAAAAAAAAAAATTCATGTCAGGTCATCACCTCACTCAACCTTTTCAATTTTATCTCTAGATATCAACACATAATAATTCAAACGAATACATACGTTTCGTCACATTCATACAATAATAAACATAAAAATAGAAAAAATATATAAATAAATAAATAACATTTTTTCTGTATTCACACTTATTATATATGTATAACATTTAGATATTATGTAACGTATGCATAGAGTAAAATACACGCTCGTATTTATGAGAATGAAAATTTACATAGATTCAATATAATTTTTTCTCTTTTTGTCCAAATATATATTGTAAATAATTCTAAAAAAATTATTTAAAAAAATAAAATTAAAAAAAAAAAGAAATATATATACAATTGAGTGTCCAAGAAATATTGTACTGCATGAATTAGACAATGGAGAAATTGAAATTCATATTGTTAAATAATAAATTGAATAATAATTAGTGAATTAATAATATAATGAATAATTTATTATTAATCATTTTTTTTTTTTTTCATGATATTTATCCGAGTTATTAATGAATTAATATCAATTTTGAAATTCAATTTCTCCTGTGTTTGATTCTATTTTATTTTTCTGATTATTTTTTTTTTATCATTAATGTGACAATCGTGATAACCCACAGCAAACAAAATAAATCGACAAGACCAATAAAAAAAGAAGAAAAAAAAAAAAGAATTAAATAATAAAGATATAATTTAATAGGATTAAATGAGAAAAAAAAAAAAAAATTAAGAAATATGCAACGCACAAGTGCTCGAAGATTTTGTAGTAAATGAATTTTGATTGGACTGTCATCGTGTACGGAAAATAAATGTTCTGGAAAAAACGCTGAAACACAATTGTGAACGAGATAAAAAGACAAAAAGTATTTTGTAGATATAATGACAATAGTATAATGATTATGTTAGAGGTAGCGGGTCGGATCTAGACTAACAATAATATCGAGAGGAAATGGTGCTATCTCAATTTTTTTTTCTCTATCCTCTCTTTTTCTTTCTTTTTTATTACTTTTATTTTCTTTTTTTTTTCTTAATATTGGGCTTTATTGTGCACATTTTTTTCTTTTACACTCTTAAACTAATCGCTTTATCTAAGTAGAACACTCGTAGATTTTATTGCAGCATTTTTTTTGAAAAAAAAAAAAAAAAAAAAAAAAAAATCTCTCTAAATATAATTAACACTTTTACGTATTTATCATAAATTAATTATATTTGTAATTATTTTATTTTTAATTTGTATATTTCAATTAATTAATTAATTCATTTATTTATTATACTTTTTTTTTTTTTATCTTTTATTTTGATGGAACGGATTTTTGGCAATATTTTATTCCACTTAACTGCTCAACCCCCTTTTGTTTTCACATCCATCTACAAATAATACCATTTTGACTAAATCCACATGGAGTACGATACCGGGCGTTTGGTGGTGTTCTCTTGATAAAGTTTTGTTTGTTACTCATTTAAACTTAAATTGAATATTTAATGTCCTGTGAAATGTACCAGTATGCATTGAAAAGTATTTATCTATTCTGTGAACTAGAAAAGAAAAAAAAAATGGAATTTTTCACAGCAAGAAGAAAAAAAAATCATGAAAAAGTTCCTCGACTCTCTTTATTATTTACAGTTTATTTATCTCTTTAAATTCTCCTGAATTATTATTATTATTATTATTATTATTGTTATTGTTATAATAACTTAATTTTTTTCTTTTCTCTCAAGAAGATTGATCAATTACATCACCAAACGTCTATACGATATAATAATTGCTTATTTGCACTAACAAACTTGGCCCGTAAATAATTAAATTGGCGTTTCTATTGCAATTTTTAATAATAAAAAAAAATATATATATATATATATATATGTATGTATTTAATATTTTATCGATTTTGTTTCTTTGTTTTTCAAGCTACCACAACTGCTGTACTTCAAAAAGCCCCATTGATCTCCAGCGCAGCAATAATTGGTATTGTTATTGCATTATTATTCATCATAATTGTTATTATAGACGTCATTTGCTGCTGTGCACAAAATACTGGTATGTATAAATATAATTGTATAAAATATTATACACGTATTATTTCTATCTTGTCTATAAATAAATTCTACATAATTACTAAATTGATGCAGGTATTATATTTTACATTTGCGAGAGATCACGAAGAAAACCCGTGGACGAGGAGGATTCAAAGCTTGGCAGGTAAAATATATTATCACGTTGTAATTTATTTTTATTGTTTTTAAATAGAAAGGAAAATAATAAAATAATAAGAGTATAAAAAAAAAAAAAAAAAAACAAACAAACAAAACAAAACAAAAGAAAACAAAAAATAAACAAATAAATAATTTCAACACACGTTCCATTATGTGATTAAATAAGAGAAAGAAAAATAAAAAACGAAAAAAAAAAAGAAAAAAAATGATAATAAATAAAATTTTATATTTCAAAATTAAAAATTACACATATTTTTACACATTGTGCTTTGGCGTGCTGGTCATAAATACATGTCAACATTATCATCATATTTATTTAATGATAGTTTAATTATTTATTATAGTTATCAATGCAGGACAAATAGGAAAATATTCAATTTTTTTTTTTTTTTCAATTGATTCCATTAGATAATTCTTACACTGCCATAGATATTTTTAAAACGTTTCTATCTGTTTTGTATTTTCCCGTATATTTTTCTCTTTTTTCTCACCGTTATAGTCTTTACGGTTGGCGGTTTCCATTGCCGTATTGTGACCAAAAAATGGCAAATGTCGCCGGGGTAACGGCCATCCAAGACTCGGGTAGTGGAAAGAATACCATTAAGTTGGTAAAACATACTGTCATGTAAGGACAAGCTTGAGAAATTAAAAGCTGCATACATAAAAACAAAAAAAACAAAAAAACAAAAAAAAATTAATTTAATGGATGAGAAATTAAAAGAAATAAAAAAAAAAAGGAGGATGCAAAAGAAGTGATGAAAAACATGATAATGAAGCATTTCAACAATAACAAGAATGAGCATGGCTCCCGTGTACTAAAGTTTTTTTTTTTATATATTTTATTTTATTTCACTTCAATTTTTGTTTCATTTCATTTAATAATGCGCTGGCTTTTTACGCGGCATGATTTCCTACGGTTTTTTTTTTTTTTTTTTTTTTTGTGTTTGTTTTATTCATTATTTAATTTTCTTTCTTTATCTTCTTTAGCCAATTTTCATTTTCTACTTTTTCTATCTACTCAATTGTTCATCGGTTGGAAATTTATTTTATCTCCAACTCCCACGTCGCTTTTCTCCCACTACTCTCATCTTAACTTTCAATTCTGTTCAAATGTCAATTCACTCGATATTACGATAAGGACGAAAAAACAAAACAAAAGGAAAAAAAAAAAAAAAAAAACAAATGGAAAAAAAAAAAATTAAAAATAATGAAATCAAGCATGGAAAAATGCCTTTTCGCCATCGATTAATTTTCTCTCTTGCCTTTTATGTGCCGCCAACCATTTACGTGCGATAATAAAATTTATAATTTTCTTATTATATTTATTTACATCACTGTTTATTTACTGCTAATAATTTTTTATTTTTTTTATTATTTTTATATCACTTCAAGTAAATTCAACGATTATATATTTATTATTATTATTATTATTATTTTTTTTTTTTTCTCTCATATTTTCATCATATTTTTCACGAGAATACTGCTGCTATTATTGGTACGCTTTGTGCTTTGGCGTGATTGCATGATTACACTGTTGAAAAAAAATATATATATATATATATAAATATCTGATGCTTTCATACGCATCTGTAATTATATCGACGTTTTTTTAATTCCATCAACACACGGATCTATGTAGAATATCATACATAAACAATATTAATTATTAATTATCAATAAAATTAATAAATGTAAATTAACGCCAACGAATGTCAGCATGCATATTATTATTATTATTATTATTATTGTTATTATTATTATTATTATTATTGTCAATGTTGTATTTATTAATATTCACATTTTATGAAGCGTGAACGTAAATAGCACGCACCAATTTTTTTTTTATTATCTATTTTAGGTAATTAATATATATAATTAAAATAGACCGAATAAAATTGTTTATTTTTTAATTTATTATTAATTTACAGAGAGGAGAAAGAGCCATTGAAAGAAGAGAAAAAAATAACGCCCATCATTGATTCCGGCTTGAGGCGAGAAACCTCAATCACATTTAATGGCAAACGATCAATCTCAAAGACTGGATTTGTTGGTAAAGACTCGGCTGTCTAGATATTTTTCCGGCGTACTAGATTGTAAATTGTTTATTTCCAAGGCCGATTAAATTGAACACGTGCGTGTGTTTATACAACTGTAGGGATAGGAAATAATGTGAAATCATCTCATATATTAAAATTCGGCCATGGAGAATAATAAATTTCTCGGACAAGAAAAGCAAAATAGAAGAAAAAAAAGAAAAAAAAAAAATGATGGAAATAAGACAAATCACGTTACACATCAGTTTATTAAAAAGAAAAATTGATACGTGATTTAATTAGTAACGTTCACACCGTGTAAGAATATTTGCACCTATCAGTGGAGAATCTTATAATCAAAATTGAATTAAAGATAAATAATTAATTGATATATCTCATTAGAGATATATTTCAATAATGTAGTTTTTGGTTACAATTTTGTTTTTGTTTTTGTTTTTTTTTTTTTATTTTTGTGTCCCACAAAACGCCAAAAAGTACGGACGGAAAAACAAATCGAAAGTATATTAGAATATTTATATTAGTCCTTCTTTTCTCACCCTTGTCATTCTCCTGCCTCTTGCCAATTATATCACAAACTTGAATATCATTATTCCATTTCCAAATGCTTTATCGAGCCTTTATAAAAATATTCATAGTAAATAGTGGCGAAAAAAAAAAAAAAAATTAATAATAAAAAAATAAAATAAAATAAAATAAAATTATAAATTAAAGTTGGAGTAACCAAATAATACAATAACAAAACAAAACAAAAAATGTTTAATCTATGCAATGTAGAAATATAAATATTTTGGGTGTATTTATTCATCGGTTTGCGAACAAATTACTGAATTTCTAACATGAAACTGCTGCTTCGAGAATCTTTTTTACAATTTTCCCTTTGCATAATTGAATGCAATCTAGTACGCTGGATTATTGTTTATATATCGAGTGATCTTTGCGACAATCGAATTGACAATTTATTTGTTGCGACAAAAAAAAAAAAAAAAACAAAAAAAAAATTATAAATAAGTGAAAATGACTTGACACAAATACAATGACACAATTGATAATCATCGGATGTACCATGAGCTTTTGAATTTAATTGATCAATTCAAACTCAGCCATTGTTTTAACGTGATTTAGCAGTCACTCTACGTATATATGCGAGTGTGTATGCATATACTACGAAATATCTGTCCAATTCGTGGATTAACCGAAGTATTTCTATCATATCTAGATTTGAAAAGATGAAAGAAAAAAAAGAACTATTAATAAGATTTTTTTTTTGTTCCTCCCTCTCATATCTTAAATCATTATAAATTATATTAATCCACGTGCTGACAAATTAATCAATTAATAATGTATCCGTATTGATTTCTATTTCCATTTTTCAAGACTGATTTATTTAAGACCAAAAAAAAAAAAAAAAAAAAAATTATAAAAATTGAAAAACAAAACACAAACAGATACAAATAAGCCAAAACATTTTGACAAACTTTTAAATTATCCACAAGTGATTATTCAAATACAATTATATGTGATCTATTCATAACTTTTTTTTTGTCACACTCACAAATATTTTTCATTTATTATTGTAATATTTTAAGTTTATTTATCGCACTTGTAATACTATTTTTACAAATTTTTTTTATCATTTCTTTAATTTTTTTATTATTATTTTTATTTTTAGTTTTACTTAATAAATCCCATTCATCCATTTACACACAAAGTATTATTAGATGATTGATGTGTTATAAAATATTATAATTATTATTATAATTATTATTATTATTACTCTCATTTCAATATAAATGATCGTGTGCAATGCTTATTTAATGAAGATAAAATTTCTTCACTTGATCCGAAGATAATGAAAAATAACAGAATAAAAAAAAAATTCTCATTCATTATATATAGCATATGCTGTTAAAAAGAAAAAGGAAAAAAAAAAAAAAAAGCAACAAAAACCAAAAAAAAGTGGACAAAGTGAAAAAAATGACACGTCGGCACTTGTAGTTTTTTACGTCTCATTGATCTCCCTTCGTTTTGCTATTGAAAAGGAAACGAAAAAATTAAAAAAAAAAAAAAATAGAAGAAAAATGAAACAGAGCAGAAAAATATTGTCAATATCAAACGAAATATGAAAAAGTGCCGCCACCCTAGTATATAAATGAAGGGCTTTTTGCAGATGAATGAGGTTTTTAAAAAAATGTGATAAGTTTTTGTAAATGCTTGTGAACGTTCTCTCTATACAATGATAATAATAATAATTATAATAAAATAATAATAATAAAATAAAAAATTGCTATCATACAGTAAACAAAAAAAAAAAAAGTCTTTAGTATAAATAAATATATACAAAATACACTCCATGCACATTTGCTTGAAAAGTACATTCGTCTTGTGTTTAAACGAAAAGTCAATTGAACAAAAAAAAAAATATAATGATAATAATAATAAAGAGTAAAATGGATGAAAGATAAATATATGTGTGTAGTATATGTGTGCGAGTGTGTGTGTTCTCTTTATGAAATAGATAAGAGGAGAAGAAAAGTTAAGAGCAAAAGAGGAAGAGAAGAAAAAAATTGGTTCAAGTATATTTGAATTTCAGTTGATTTTCAAATTTTGGTCTCTTGAAAATATTGTACTTATATTTTACACTTGAAAAATATCACGTTTCCACTCAACCAACTATCATTTGGTGCTTGACCAATTTTTAATGTTCATGCATCCTCACTGACTAAGCATAATTTTCAATGCATCGTTAATGCCATTAAAATATAGCACAGATGAATGTACATTTCACGCTGTAGCTTTTTTACATAATGTGAAGGAAATAAAAAAAAATATATATAATAATAAAAATAATAAAGGAAAAAAAAAAAAAAAAAAAAAAAAAAATGAAAAAAGATAATTTGCCAAATATAATTAGTACTTATTAGTTACTTAAGTAATGACGAGTTACACGTTGTAATCGTTATGGTGTGGGAGCACATGTTTATATATATATCAAGAGAAAAAAAAAAGTAAGAACTAAACAAAATAAAAAATATCATCTAAATACGAGAAAAAAAAAAAAAAATTAAGTAAATGAATAAATAAATATCCACGATACAATTGAAACAAACATTTATTTAAAAATAATTTTTGGAATAAATTCAGATAATTCAATTATTATTACAGAAAGACAAAAAAAAAAAAGAAAAAAAAAAACGTATATATAGATAAGAAATTAGCTTTGAAAATAATAAATTTAAAAATTAAATACGAACAAAAATATCAAAAGTTCCAATGAAACAAATAAAAAGAAAAAATTATTAAATATATGCAAGTATTAAATGGAATCTTCCACTCTGACACAATTTATAATTAAAGTCTTTAGATATAAGGCATATTTTTTATTTATGCTTTTTCTGTATGCCACAAAAAAGTAAAATTCGAAATAAAAGAAAAATGAAAATTATAGATGTAAAAAAATTATTTTATATTACAAATTTTTCATTTCAGCACAGTAAATTTTAGTTTTTAAATTTAACATATGGCCCACTGTTACTTAACATAATTATAATAAATATATTTAGTTTCAAAATTAACGTATTATGGTTTGGATAATTTTATTATTTTTTACTGTATTGAATAAAAAAAAATTCTATAAAAATAATATATAATTTGATTTTTTTTTTTTTTTCATTTTCACATTAATGAAATTTAACTTACTGGATACATTGTACATTACGAAATTATTAACTATTAAATAATATTAAATTACACTTCAATATTAGCGTCAGATCTTGAATTCATTTTAATTAATTTTCGTTCATCACGTAAAAATGGAGATTCAGTTCTTGTATGCCATACATAAACCTGAAAATTACAATATTAATCAACATATATATAGAAAAACAAATATTATTTAAATAAATTACAATATTTATATAAAATACCTTTGTACAAAAATCCGCTAATGGCTCAAGTTGATCTTTGGTAACCATTTGCTCGAGTAATACCGTCTCATGATAACCGCTCTTTGCTTCATATGAAAACCGTGCATTTTTTTTTTCAAGAACAACTTTGAGATTAAGAGCAAAACCCGCCATGTCTATGGGAAATACTCGATCAGGTCTCCATACTGCATTAAAACCAACAACTTTGTTTGTAACATTATCGCATATTGGCTTTTCAACCATTAAACCCCCAACCAATCCCACAGGCCATACACCAATTACTTTTATCTTCTTCATCTGTAATCAATGTTTGTTGTAACATGTTATTTACAAATACAGGTACACAAACTATAATAAGTTAAAAGTATATATTAATAGTGATATCATTAATGATGAGTCACCTCTTGAAATAATTTTATCGAGTAAGTATTATCGTCGTCAGCAAAATATACAACGCCATTAATTGTTGAATTAAAATTTTTTCTTATCCATTCCAATGCTGCATTACGTTGTGCAATACCACGCGGCTGTTTCCAATGTGGATCATTATTTTTTAATTTATAATTATTTGGCGTAACAATATTCAAATGTTGATAGACTAAACCGCTTTCTAATAAGAAATTCGTGACTAATTTTGTCTGCACTGGCGAATCTTCAACAACAATCCAGTAGAAATTTTTTACATGAAGAAATGTTTGTGCCAAACGTGTTAATTCAGCTTTTTGTACGGGTCTTGCAAATGTTGGAGTTATTGCAAATATTATTGTATTATTTTTATCAATTAATTCATTATTCATTGATATTTTTTCATTCATTTGATATAATCGCTCCACTAATTCATATTGCTCCGATGCCAAATTTCCAAGATTATTAAGAGTTTCTTCGATATTTTGCCATTTTCTTCTGTTGTCATAAGCTATAAAAACAAAAAATAATCATAATAATTATTATTATTTAACAATAATATTTCATTGATAATTATTCAAATATTGCCGCTATTAAATTATCATGCGGATGCGTGTAAATATGTCAACAGAGTGCGCAAATGTTATGCGTAACATACACACACGGCATGTGAATGAGGTTAAAAAATATAATATCAAAAAATAAATAAATAAATAAATAAATATTATTAGTCACTTACCGACATAGAAACAGGATATGAGTAATGCCAAGACTATAAGTGGCACAATTGGACTGCGACTGACATTACGCATATTGTTTTTCGTAACGTTTGGTAAAATTAAACCTTCACTATCTGTCATGCTTTGATGCCAATTCTGAAATAAATCATTATCATCACAGTTTATTCTAAATGTTCTATTCGTTATTTGATATCACTATACAGTAGTGGTGCCATCCAATACTGTCTTTTATACTAAATTTCAGTTTTTGAAAATAGTTGAGCAAATATTCCGTCAATTGGCGCCACTGGTTGGTTAAAATTGTGAGAATTTTAATTTAATTTTTTTTTTTTTATTCAAACAGATTCATTACAAATTCACGACATGGAAATTTTCTCATTACAAATACAACAATCATTCATTTCTCTATCTATATTGTAATAAATATAAATAATGTCATTATATCATGACGTATAATATTTTTAAAAAAAATATATCATGTGAAAAAATTATATCAAAAATATTGGCAATTGGAAATACAATAAATTAGCGCGTATGGGAATTTGAACTTTGAAACTTTCATGTACGTGATTTATAATTGAGCGCTGTCGTATCTTAACCTTGGTTATTACACCAATCGATAGCGAGTCAACAACGTCACATTCAAATACAATGTTTCACTTGAGTGATATTTTTTTCAGTTACTTATCCGTGACGATTCTGTATTGAGTTGAACAACACACTTGGCAACTCTCAATGGAACAGAGATACATGAATTTGTTGTATATTTAACCTCAATCCGTAAAGGCGCCACAAGGACTACACGATTACATGTGCGCCTGCGACAAATTTTCATTCTGCTCAATTACAAAACGATAAACAATTGCCACTGTATTGCTCTATATACATAAATATAAACGTGTGAATTAATGATAATTATAATTAATTGAATAGCAATGAACCATCGTAAATCACGTCGAGACTCGGATGTGACACTTTCAAATTATAATCATAAAGAATTACTCTTTAAATTTCTTATCATTGGAGATTATGGAGTCGGTGAGTAAATTGATAATTAGTGGCATTGAAGTCTCGAGTATACACGTGATATATCAATGCATTAACACAATGCACAATGTAATAATTCTCATACACGTGTTACAATTGTTATTTTTAAATTACATATATCTTGCTTTGTATATATCAATTTTTTCTCGCATTTATTTTATTTCATTATTTTAAATAACACTTTTTTCCATCTGAATAGAAATTGATTTTATATTTTTTTTATACTTCAGGTAAAACTGCAGTTGTCAGACGATATACAGAAGGTATATATATATATATATATATATGATATTTATTCAATAAATTATTTTTTTAATTTCGTTATTAATATTACTATTATTCATTTTTTTTTTTTTTTTTTTTTTTCGTTTGTATATATTTGAATAATTTTTTGATGCAATTGAAGTTGCTTGTGATATGATATGAATTTAAGTGAAGCTTTGTAGACTATTCTTTATATTAGACTTGAAATCTATTTCAGCACTTGTGTATTATAAGAATTTACATATCATTTACATCTTATTATTTTTGTTCCCTCTATGTATGTCTTGTTGAAATCAATTTTTTTTTTGTTCTTTTTCTCTTTTATTTTTCGGTTATGGCTCTTTTTAATATATATGTATTTTTTTTTATTGTTTTTTTGTTAATTAAATTAAATTAATTTATTTTTAATTTTTTTAATGTACATTATTGCACACATACTGTATATTTTCTTTCAGGAAAATTTTCTTCAAATTACAAGATCACAATAGGCGCTGATTTTGCAATTAAAACACTCAATTGGGATCCTCATACTAAAATAAATTTACAGCTATGGTATATGCCAAACTAATTATTATCACTGCTGACAGTTAGTTAAAAAATAGAAATGCGCAAGTCTTTATTGTATATTATGCTTTTTATCTCTATAATATTTTTTGTAATGATACGTGTTTCAATAGATAATTATAAAATTATTTATTAATATTTCAGTGTCAAGTTGGACTTTCGTATTTTATTTTACTGACTATTCTTTTCTTTTTTTTTTTTTATTATGTAAATTTATAATTGCGATTGATTAATATTTTTTTTTTTTTTTTCTTTTCATTTAATCATTTATTTATTTATTGATTAATTTATTTTAGGGATATCGCTGGCCACGAAAGATTTGGATACATGACCCGAGTTTACTATAAATATGCGTAAATATTTGTTTTTGTTATATTAAAAATGTTTATTGTACTAATGTACTAATTGTTGAAATTAAAAAAAAAAAGAAAATAAACTTTGGATTTTTTATTTTTTCAGAGTCGCTGCTGCATTGGTTTTTGACGTATCACGTATCACCACATTTCAATCAGTTAAAAAGTGGTTGAGCGATTTAAGAGAGAAGGTCACGTTACCCGATGGCTCAAATATTCCAATTATCCTGTTGGCAAATAAATGTGATATTAAACATGTATCCATTCCAACTGAGCAAATAAATAAATTTTGTAAAGAGAATAAAATTTCACAGTGGTATGTTACATCAGCAAAAGAAAATCGAAATATCGGTAAAATTATTTTATTTTATTTTATTTTATTATTATTATTTTTTTTTTTTGTATAATGACAAATACACATTTTTTATTATATTTTTTGATATTTATTATTGATTCTAGATGAAGCAATGCATTATTTAGTTGAAAGTGTTTTGAAATCAAAGATAGAAGATGAAATAAGAGATTCAATAAAGCTCCAGACTACTCCATTTCTCAATCAGAAAAGTGGATGTTGTGATTCTTGAATATAATAATTCACACGAAAAATTAGGAATCATCCGAATAGTGAAAAATTTAAATACATATCGTAATATATTTTCATAATTTATCATTAAATGCAATATGGGATTTTTTTCTAAAACCTCAAAGTTATATAAATTAATTTTTGTATACGTAATTATCATACGGTAATGTTAATTATTAAAAATAAAAAATGAAAAAAAAAAAAACAAAAAAACTTATTGAATAATTGTGGCAAAAAGTTTTATTACTCTTAAATTACTCTTTTTTAATTTGTTCTTTACAATTTTATTATGCAATTCATTTGTACATACGTGTTATGCCTATATATCAGTGAATATAGTCACATTTTTTCGTGTGGCATTTACATGTTATAAAATAGAATAAACTCGGTGGTACAATAATATTTTTATTTAGATTATTAAATTATATCAATATATCATTTATTATTATTATTTTTTATTTTTTTCAGTTGAAATAAGAAAAAAAAACAATCAATTCATAATATTCTTCGTACAGAATTTATTTTGATATATAAAAAAATATCAAAATACTTATTTTTATGGCACTTTTTTTGTTTTTGTTTTTATTTTTTATTTCACCTAAAACATAATACCATAAAATCGTAAAAATAATCGGAATGATTACGATATAATTATGGAAATAAATAAATCTCATAAATTAATACGTAACCTCAAGGTGGTTAATATACATATATTAATTATAGTTTATAAATAATTTTAAAATGTATACATATTAAACCTCTAATACGATTGGTTACGTTTATAGTACAAAATTGTAAAATATAATTTTAATATGCGTCTGAGAGATCAGATTTCCTTACAACAGGATCCATGACCATCGAAACACTTGAAACTATAGTTCTACTGTAGTCCTTGGAATAATCTGAAATATAATAATAAAAAAAATCCATAGTAATATCTAAAGATCAATTTACGAGAAGAAAAATGTGATATTTAACTAATAATCATCAATGAATAATGTGTTCAATGTCAAAGTTCATTATAATATATTTGTGTTATTAAATTATTATTATTATTATTATTATTATTGTTATTATTGTTATTATTATTTTAATTGAAGCCGATAGTCTAATGATAGCGTGTTAAATTGTTATTATTATTATTTGCAATTAATATCATAATTATTATGTGAAAAATTTAAACAAAAAAATCATTGATTGCACCCGTTTAATTATGAGACAGTATCTACAATTGCATTTTAATTTTTTTCTGACTACTAAACAAAAAAAATATTCGAGGTAAAAGAATGAAATATCTTTAAAAATATAAAAAAATGTTAGTTGATTATTATTATTTATTATCTATTTATTATTTTTTTTTTTTTTCTTATTGCGTGTCAATTGAGCATTGTGCGTCGTAACATATTTATTAGGCCCAATTTTATAGAAACCAACATTTTGCCCACTTCACTTACGACGCAAATGAGGCAGTGCTTCATTTTGATCTGAGTGTGGAGACCTTAATGGGATGATGGTTACCTTGGCCAAAATCAGTTTGTGCTGGTGCGCTGCTGCCACGTGGTGTTAAACTCATTCTTATTCTTGAACAGCATATTACACCAGCGTACGCTTGTCTGTATTGTTTATTCATTATAACGTAAATTATTGGATTGACACAAGCAGCAAAATATAATAATAGATATCCAATCACGTGAAAACCTGATATAAAATAATTAATTATGTAAGTATGATATATATATATATATATATATGTATATTTTTTTTTTTTGTATAAAAATGGTTAACAGACGGTTTTATTTTACCTGGAAATTTTCCATCTGGATCAGTAACTTTGACGATAGTAATTGGCAGGTAACAAATGAGAAAACCAAGAAAAATTGCCAAGACCATTTTTGTTATCCTCCATTCGCTTCGTCGTTGTCTTATCTCCCTTGTGTCGCGTCCTGGAGTGTGGGGAGACTTTATCGTTGGACTTGCATGTTTGCGCATTCTCGTTTCAGAACTAAACAATTTATAAATCAAAAGTCATTGACATTACAATGAAAAACAAAAAAAAAAAAACAAAAACAAAAACAAAAATAAAATAAAGTATATAATTAAATACAAACTAAATTTATAATTATATAAATTATTATTTACCTATGAACAACCCAAAATATTTTTGTGTAACAACCAACAATGACAATACATGGTATGACAAAACCAGTAACAAATAAAAATATTTTTGACGTATTTCCATTAGAATCTTTGACAATTGAACACGTTTCCAAATTGGGATCATAATCAAATTGTCCTATTTACAAAACAGAATTAAAACATAAAGAAAGAAAAAATATATATATATATATTATTAAAATTAAATTAATCTGAATAAATAAAAAAATAAACATCATACCCCAAACACCAATTAAAGTTGGAATTTGCATTGTATATGAGAATACATAACAAAATACAATCATAAGTGCAATCCAGTGTTTTTTATAAACTTTACTGTAGAGACTGTGATGTGTAATCATTATATAGCGATTAACTGTTATAGCACCAACACACAATAAACTAACACCAACATTTCCATAACGTAAAAATGGTACAAGCACACAGAGAAATCTTGATTCAGTCCAACTACCATCGATAAATCTAATTGAGTCAAATGGTAATACTAACAGGCAAAAAATAAAATCTGCCACGCATAAACTGAAATTAAAGATGAATAGTTTGTGTTAAATTTAATTGTGAAATACAATAGATGAAAGTGAAGCATTTTGTTGAAGTAATATTTATTATTCAATTAGTTTATACTATATATAATTTAAATGTATCAATATTTTTATATACCTTATTATAAATGCTGCAGTTACATTTCGTACCTTTGCATATTTACTTAATGCAACAATTGTCAATAAATTTCCAAATAATCCAGTGAACATTATTAAAATAGCCATCACCGCTGTAAATATTCTCAATGGTTTTGAAAATCTGTTGAATATATATATATATTTTTTTTCAAATCATTATTATTAATTTAAATTATTAATATTATTCAATATTTTCCAATAATTATTATACATATATATATATACAATTTTTTTTTTAATATAAATAATTTAACCTTGACATTTCCCCGTTGGTGATTGTTTGATTTGCCATATGAGCAACATGCGGAAGCCACGTTGCCATGTCTTGTACATTCATTGATGATTCTGCCATCGTCATCTGAAAATATAAAATGGAATAATTCAATAATAAAATTTATCACGTCTATTTGATTTATATATTGAAATAGAAAACGGACATGTCGCGTTGAATAATTCGATACATCCGGATATGATAATAATGATAATAATGATAATAATAATAATAATAATATAAATAATAATAATAATAATAACAATATAAATAATAATAATAAATAAAATAAAAATAAATAAATGAATAAATATACCAGGATGTGGTTGAGATAAATTCTTAAATATTTCCTCAGAATATTTTCCACATTTTTTATTCTGTCTATTTTTTCAAAATTATAATAATTCAATACATAAACTTTATATTATTAAATTTTTTTTTTTTTTTTTTTTTTGAACCTTAGCAATTAATTTACACTTATGTGAATGAATTCATTTAAATAAAAAGTAAATAATAATTAATGGAAAATAATGAAGAATAATCAAAATAATAAATAACCACTAAATTTTTTTTTTTTTTTTTTTTCTTATTATTCTTATTTATGTGTATTTTTTGTTTTTTTTTTGTTTTTTTAATATAAATCCACATATAACGTAGAATAATATGCCAGTGTAATACAAAAGGTTGAATACCATCCGGGTTAAGAACCTGTACATTAATCGGATCGCTCGCAAACCAACCGACCAACCCAACCCAACCACCCTCATCCCTGCATACACACACGAAGCCTCAAGTAATATAAAAAGGGATGAAATCGTATATACATATGCACATACGGGCATATATATAATATAAGAGGGATATATGTTAACTTTAACGCCACAGGGAACCCAAACAAAACCACCGTCATATTATTATACACATTCATGAATATAATTCTTCAATTCATTTATATATATATATCTATCCTCAAACTCCCTATACTTCTACATTCTCTCGTATCCCTCATTCAATTTTATTCTATTTATTTTACAATTGAATTGCCATTTGTTCAATGATGTAGATCAAATATACCTTGGCAAATTATTAGAATTTATTAATATTTTTATTTAATAAATTTTTAAATTATATTAATTTAATTTATCAAATATTTATATGCAAATATATTTAATAATATTATTTTTTTATATTTATTATTATTATTTATTCATTCATTATTATATATTATTATTTTTTTTTTCAACAATTTTCGGTAAATTTAAAATTATCGCGTGACATAAACTAAAATAAAAACTTATATTCTATTGCCTTGAATATTTCCTTTTGCGTTCTCCCTCACAAGTAAACACTATTTTTTTATTTTTTTTATTTTTTTTTTATTCATTTTTACGCTCTTCTGATGATGATGAGGGTGCTGGATTTGGTAAATTAGGGTTAAACAACCGTGCATTAACCTCGATTGAGCTTAATCAAGAAAAATTAACCAACACCCGCTACATTATCTTCCTTTATGTAGTGACGGGGTTAATGTGAAAAAAAAAAATATATATATATATATATAACAATAATAATTAATTGTTTGATGGTGGGGATATATTGTGATACTGAACGTGGGAGAATGCAATGGAACATTTACAGTGTGTGCAATTATCAATTAATTTTGATATTAAGTAGCGGAAAAAAAAAAAAGAAAAAAAAATTCTTTTTTTTTTCTTTTAATTGTTATAATTAAATGAAATTACGTATTGTGAATCGAGGTAAGCAGAAAAAAAGGTGACATCGAGGTAGGAATAAAAAATTATGAATTTATACAAGTGTTTTTTTTTTTTTTTTTTTTTTTTTTACGTGGAGTTGTTTGTTAGTGATACACAGAGTGACGTCATTGTGAATGATTCTTAAGTTAATCACGCGGCGTGTACGATGCATGAGTCAAAAAAACTTGACTCACATCTAAAATGAAAGTGTTTGTACGTGTACGTACATAAATGTATGATAATTGAAATAAAGATAAAGAAAGAGAAGAAAGAAAAAAATAAATAAATAAAATAATAATGTTCAGGTGCACGTGTTATTTAAATACAATTGTTTGATTTGAAATGAAAAGAAAATAAAGATAAAGTTTGTTGCATAAATTTGTTGGATTTAACTCGTTCAACTATGAATCGAATTTGGAAGAAAAGAAAAAGAAAAAGAAAAAGAAAAAGAAAAAGAAAAAGAAAATACAAAGAAAATGTATGAGAAAAAAAAAATAATAGTATTAATAATCATAAAGTAAAGGGGAGAAATGAGATGAAAATGAAAAAAAATAACATGATAAAAAATAAGGGGAAAAAAAAAAAGAAATAAAAAAGATAATAGTAGTATGCGCATGAATAATTTTCAATACTATTAAATGCCTGTGATTTTCTTTTATGATTAAATTAAATGGAATAAAACGTTATTATTTAGTTCAGTGATATTTTATATATTACAATGTATGGAAAATGATTTTTCGATAAAATGAAGAACGGAAGTATCTCATGTTTGTCTATGAAAATGTAAAAAAATGTATAAAAAAAAAAAAAAAATTATGTCCTAATAGATATATCGTCAAGAATTTATTCTTATCGCTCCTTTGAGTTCATATGAATACATAAAATATCTTTATTTGATTATGATATATATTATGCATGGATATAACTGGGATGAAGTGATATGACAATTCTTAAAGGAAGAAAAAAAAGCAAATGTAATTTTGTTCAAACATTTGAACAAAAAAAAAAAAAAACGTTGACTGTGGAACCCGGATCAGATGTACATAATCGAACACATGGGGGGTAAAACAAAAAATTTTCTTTCATCCACTCTATTTTATTTTATTTTATTATTATTAATTTTTTTTCATTTTTTTATTTTTTTTTCGTATTATTATAGTTATTGTTATTATTATTACTTGAGGAAAAAAAATTAATAATAATAATAAGACGATTACATATCCGATGTGTGTGACAAGTGGAGAGAAATTTTTTTTACAAATATTTTTCATATATTTTTGTGTAGAAAAACGATTTGTAATTTAGTGTTTTGAGGCGGGAGGTCAATATATATATATTTTTTTTTCTCGCCCCTTTATTTTTTGTGTTGT